>OX243814.1:23036547-23124485 GCA_945859605.1 Lumbricus rubellus
GTTTTATGATTTTAATTTTGTATACATGTATATCATTCGTGATGATTCGTCAGACATAAAGACAGATGAACGAGAAGCAACTGCAGCTGTCGACTAATTTGCTCGAAATGAATACGTTGGAATTCTGTCTCTGCAGTGTCTACTCGATCCGCTCATAGACACTTGTGTCATTTCATTCTCATCCACCAGACACTGCGGTGCGCTTGTCTTGGCAACCTGATGTTGACCTGACTGAAGTTTGACCTTGGTCTGCCATCATGCATGTCTTGTTAGTTAAGCGCTATAAAAGTCACTGACTAGATAATTATAGATGATGAAGATGATGATATATGATGATGATGATGATGATGATGATGATGATGATAATGATGATGATGGTGATGATGATGATGATGATGATGATGATGATGATGATGATGATGATGATGATGAGTGAAGAGGAAGCACAGCAAGAAAAGAGGTGGCTTATAATTAAATTCGCACGTTATGTGGTCTAAGCAGATAGAGAGAGAACGGGACGAGAATGCCGCACCGCTGGAAAACAATATTTGACGGTTTTTGGTGTTATATGGATGCTGCTAATGCTAATGATGTTTTTAAACCTACTTCAGAGGCGCGATGCAACAATGAAGCCTTAAAATAGCATAGAGACACAGCCAAGAACAAAAACATTGATGATTGATCTTGATGGAAAATCACAATGCTGCAGCAAATCTCAGTATGGACCAAACACGATATTTTGACTCAAAAGAAGAGTTATAAGTAGCAGATTGACTTAAATGTAATTCGTATGTTTTCGATGGAGTCATCTAGACATATTCACAGGATTCGTAAATCAGATCTTTTCTGTATATCTTTATTATAGAAGACAGACCATGCAGCTCATTAATCCATCCATCCTGTCATCTGTCAATCCACTGATACATGCATCCAGTCACTTATACATAATAATTAGGATTGCTGTAAATTGCCATAGTTGTTTAATAACTCTCATCGTTTTTGTGTAGGCCTTTGCTTTTATGACAGAGAATGCTGGAGTAAGTTGGATATTTACTTGTAATTGTTTCATAATTCGCATAGCATTATATTATAATGCAATATATTATATATATTATATACATGTATATATTATATTATAATGCATTGTATTATAATGCAGTATATATATTATATAGTATATACATGTATATACATGTATTATATTATAATGCATTGTATTATAATGCTATGCTAATGGCAAGTGGAATGCCTCGACGGACAGACATCAAGGCTCAGCACCCGATGATCTGACTATCCACTTCACGACCAAGACCGATCGAGTACGAAGCTGAGTCTATAATTATACATTGAAGTGCTTCAAATCATCAAACGAATGGGGAATGCATGCTCAGACGTCGCCTGGAATGCGAAAATTGGCGCTCGCGGCCGGGTTGCTGGAGCTGGAGCCGGATTTGAAAAGTTAGTCATCAGAACACATCAACAACAACAACAACAACAACAACAACAACAACAACAACAACAACAACGAAGAAGAAGATGGCACCAATTATAGACAGCAAAATACCGTTGCAAGAGAATTAAAACTCGACATCACATGGATAGGGACATGAAAGGTCTGGACTGTAATATAGAGAAGCATCTGCCCGAGCAGTCATGGAATTTGAATGATACAAATGGAACATTAAAGGAGCTTGGGGGGAAAAGTTAAATATATATAGCGATAAGAAAAGTTACTGTAAAAGTTCTTAGGAAGAAAACAAGAAGGAAACGCACATGAACATGAAAATGATCTGATCAACTATGTCATAATAAGCAAACGATAGAGCAGTTCAAATATAACTAACTGCAAATCATTCGATACACAAACTGGTTCCGATAATAGCCAATCTGAGCAAGTATAGAGTTCTTACAACTTGCAAGAAACCGACAGACTAGCGAATATCAGGTGAAGTAATAGAACTCGTCGAACAAAAGAAGAGACAGAGCTAAACAACAAAGCTTACGCTGCGGATGGGAAACAATTATCCAAGTTCTGGTTCACTAGCAAAATGTGAAGCGAAACAAAGACAATTGGATGGATTAACAATGCAAAGAAGCTAATGAATAGAATGCAAGAAGTATGGCAGCTGCATGGATAAACTATTTAGTGGACAATTTAAGTTAAGAGACTTCCCAGCAAAAACGCATATTAGGCCTATGGCAGGCATGTCAGGGCTGTTTTTAAGGAATTGTTAGAACTGCACAACCCTTCTTTCCTTTCCCATCCTCCATAGTAAATTATTACTTCCAATCTTACAATGACCTTTTTGCTAGTTTTAACTGCTATAGAAGTGCTTTTACAACTGCACAAATCCATTTAGAACTGCACATTTTGTGTAAAACTGCACGTTAAAAAAGCACTGAAGCATAGGCCTAAAAAGGCAACGGAAGAACTTTGAATAACTATTAAATATATATCGACACACAAACATTGACCCTGCATATAGATATAGGCCTAGATGGGCCTTAAACTGTGTGAAACATGGAGAAAATTAGCTAAAAAATTTACCAGAAGGACTGGTCTTGCAAGAACATAAAAACATGCATGCCATTTAATTAATCAATTGCTTAATTTTAAAAACCAGTCAATTAATTAATTAATTAACTACAAGTCATTTGAATTGAAGGATTTAAATTGTTTTCAATTGAATGCAATAATTGATTAAGCCTGCGTATTTATAATTAGGTCTATGGTTGGCTTGATCTACATGCATATAATAGATTTTAATACATTATACACTAGAAACAATACTTGAATGTAATTTTCAACATTCATTTATGCTATGCTGTATCGTTGATATTTTATTTATTTTGAGGCTCATGTGAATTATTAGGCTCTAAGCTTTTTCAAGTTAATCGCACAAGAATAGGGACACGTCATAATATATGCAATGGAATCAAACCTATAGGCCCTAAGTTTAATGAATAGTGGTGATATCTATTAAATCTAAATTTTAACATAACTATAATAAAACGCTATGATTATATGTATGGCCTGTGTATGCTGATGTTGAAAAACAATCAACGTCATCAGAAAGTCCGAGAAGCATTTAAGTATAGATGGTACATCGTGAACTGTTGTTGTTGTCGTGTGACTTCTAATTTATTCAACAATCTCGTCAACAGTATCATTAGCAACTGTTGTTATGCCATTTTTCTATAGATCTTCCGATGCTTCGAAATAAATATCTTTCACATGACTAAGAAACGACTTTGTATTCTAATGGAATCGTAACAAACAAGGAGAGCGAGAGAGAGGGAAGGAGGGAAAGACAAAGATAGGCTAAAGGTAATCATGACGGGGTGTGTGTGTGTTCGCATACAGGTTCGGAATGCCGACACAACATGACTTTCGTCATCGCTATTCTTACCATTGATCGACATTTTGTTGGTTTTCTACTCTCATGCATGGTAATAATCGTAATTAAAGATTCTAATAAACAACTCAATTATTTTACTCATAAGTCGCATCCGACAATTAACCACTCTTAGTCCACGATGAGCAATCAGATTCTCAGTTTGTTGTTAGACTCATCATTTAGAATAATTGTCATCCAACCACACGGCCAGACAAAGACACAAGCAGAATCAGAATGGGAAACGGACAACGAAATAGACAGACAAAGGAAGCAATATACAGACAGACCCACAGACAGACAGACGGACAGACTGACGAACAGACAGTCTGAGACAGACAGACGGACAGACAGGCAAATAGGAAAGAGAGAGATGGAAAATGCATTGTTTTGAGTTTTGACCACTTGGTTGGTGACGCAACCAAGTCACGTGCGTCATACGTTGTACTCACTGCCTTGCGTTCTTTATTTAGCTACAGCATCACGATGCCCTGTATTCTATGACGAGGCAGACGGAGTTGGCAGAGGGGTTGGTCGGGGGAGGGGGTGGCATGGAGAACGGACGTGAGATTATTCATGGCATCATTAGCAGCAATTTACTGTCATCAACTCCTCCTCCAGTTGTTTGACGCATGCGCACTCCGATCATTCTGAATTCCTGTCTCTAATTACGGACAGAGAGACGAACGAAGGAGACAGAGCCAGAGAGAGAGAGACAGAGTCAGAGAGACAGAAAGACAGAGAGACAGAAAGACAGAGAGAGAGACAGAGAGGTTGACTTAGCAACAATTAACTCTGTGAGTGTCGAAACTCTGTCACACGTCATCGTCGCCCCTGGTGAAATAGTGATAGATGTTGTCAGCGTATGCTCATAATTATATATAGGCCTATAAACACGTCTGAGCGTATAATATAACTTTATCGCCTTCGAAGTAAAGAAAGACACTCGGCTATAAGCATCGAACGAATTTCCTATGGCTTTGTCACTCGGCATCAAGGTAATAATCATTGTTGTTTGAACTAAGAACTTTTCTCATTTTTTATAGTAAGGCCCAAAAAAATATGTTGTGTTTCCGGTAACAGAGCTAAAAAAAATTGGGTAGGTAGGTCGGAAAATATTTTTATTTTGTAAAATATTTTTATGCAGTGACTATCCGAAAAAGTATACCCACTAGTCTTTTTTGCACGCTGAAACAAAGTACGTGTTCTAAGCAAGTATAAACTGCCTATTTCCCGACTGTCTGCACCTAAAACTGCTCTAGAAACAGTCCTATTAATTTCATTTTGTTGACGTCTCTTATGTTATGTCAATACAAATGTAAAAAAAATTGGAAAAAAATTAAATTTTTTTTTGAAAAAAAAAATTTTTTTGAAAAAAAAAATTTTTTTAAATTAAATTTTTTTACAAAAATATTTGGGTCGCGGCCCTAAAAATGGGTCGGTCGCGTTACCGGAAACACAACAATTTTTTTTACGCCTAAACATTATTTTTTGCCGACGCCGTTGTCGAAATATATGTTTAATGTATCAAGGTGAGTCAATAAAACTCATAAATGGACCTATGTAAAATATATATATTTAAAATATATGTATGTAAAATATATGTATGTACAATTGTACATACATGAATTAAATGTTATTAATGGAATTAATAGTTATTGTCTGTTGAGAGTCTCCACCATAATAAAAGTTAACGATTGCCTTCTAAATTTCAAACCCCCTGTCCCTCCCCCCAGCGGCTCATTGACACTAGAGTGACTCTAGATGGTCATGTCGACGATGATCGATGTCGTGTTATAGTCATAGTCGCTCGGTACTACACAAACAGTGTATTGGTAAATGCCCTGTATACCCACTGCACCCTATCCCCAGCAACAATCAACTTTCTGGTATATGCTGCTCATAAGATTGCGGGGATCGTTCTGAAGTCCATGCTACACAGACCACATCTCGGCAACTTATCATTTCCACACTAATAAAATAGACAAATTTCTTATTATTCTCTTACTGCTATGATTGCATGTGCAGTGCATGCACGATCATTAATGCCAAAACGAATGTCTTTCTTTGTGTTTAGCCTAGGCCTAGTAGGTTATAATAGTAGTCATATACAGCGTCCACTGTTATATCGTACAGCAATAATGTTGAAGGCCTCAGCCACAAAATTCGCTGAGCAAATTGGGCTTATTTACAAGTTACAACGTTCACTTTCATGTTTGACCAATTGGCTATAATTTATGATGTTGGTTAGATCTGATCTGATTTGTTTTTTGGAACAAGGCAATTTTCTTGTTATGAAATACTTACAGGCTAAATGTAACAGTCGGCTGAACTGTAGTCTAGTCTGTTGATGCAGCCTAAACAAATTCAAAATTCCTACACCTCCAATACAGATCTCTGATCACGTGTTCTCGGTTTTGACGAGACCAGACTGGCCCATTTATATATATATATATATATATATATATATATATATAAGGTGTTTTCAAAGCCTGAGGGATCAAACCTCGGGTGCTAAACAAATAATAATAGTAAGCGTGAGCTAAATTCGGGGGTTATATAAAGTATAATTCAGCTTCAAGGAAAATGCTTTAGAAGCGGTGATGTGTTGAAAGGTTGCCTGTGTGCAACTGTGCAGTGTGTGCACGTGTCGTTGAGTGCTTTCGGTGGATCATTAGAAGAAGACGATGAACGACAGATGGCTTTGCGGTGCATCTAACATTCATAGTATTGCTTCGCAGACCATAGACTATACCGTAGTATAATTCCTTTGAAGGTCGTTAGGTTTCATCGAATTATAAGAATGAAATCTTGAGTCAGCGCCTGACGACAAACATTTGTCAGATGCGATGAAAGGACCTCCTTCTCCTCCTCTGTCTCCTCCTCTTCCTCCTCCTTCTCAGTCTCCTCCTTCTCAGTCTCCTCCTCTTCCTCCTCCTTCTCAGTCTCCTCCTCGTCCTCCTCGTCATCGTCCTCCTTCTCCTCCTCTGTTTCCTCCTCTTCCTCGTCCTCTGTCTCCTTCTCTTCCTCCTCGTCCTCGTCCTCCTCCTCCTCTGTCTCCTTTGTCTCCTCCTCTGTCTCCTCCTCTGTTTCCTCCTCTGTCTCCTCTTCGTCCTCGTCCTCCTCCCTCCTCCATTCCTTATGTCCACTTTCCATATCTTGGGATTTCTCATTATCAATTTTGGTCAAAGTCTTCCAGTAGATCTTTGTTTACACATTGCTTCCAGCGTATATACACTGTACAGTTTTTGTCTTTGTCGTTGTCGTTGTTCTTTGTTCCTTTGTCCTTCGTAACCTGAATGCAGGGCATTGTGAAGAATGCGGTCAGCTGGCATTCTTCCAACTGACCAAACATATGTACAAGTCTGACCAACAGCTAGGGCTGTGTTTGTCTGCACATCAATAATAGGGATTGTTGTATTTCGTCGTCGTCTCTATGTTTTTCTTAGTCTTCGGAATCCTTCGATTTCCGTTACCAGGTCACTTCAGTTGCCAGATCTGTTTTCCATTTTGTTTCGTCATTTTGCATCGTTCTGTTTCACACACGCACACACACACACACACACACACACACACACACACACACACACACACACACACACACACACAAACACACACAATCATATTTACGGTACATACATACACTAACAGATAGCCTTTGTGTGTGGATACAGAGTCTCAGAGACAGCGGCAGAGGATTTAAAAGATTATCTCGTGTTTTTGTCTTTCCTTTGTTCTTCGTCCTTCTGAAACCGTTCATCAATATTTTCCGAATGTTGTTCTGTGGCTCTACATCTTTGCTGCATGTCTTTGCTAAGTAGCTTAGACCTACAATTGTGTAGGCTACATGTACATGTGCACCTGTGTATCTGTGGTTATTAGACATAGAAGACAGATGATCTGCACCTTCTCACTTGTCTCTTCTTGTGCTGCTAATTATTTGCGTATACTATCATTTTCGCACAGTGGTCGTTTTGGTCTAATTATTTCAAATGCCCAAAGTTTAGGGACTATACCCGTAAAGGGTTAAAATTAATCACTTTTTAAGTTTGATGCTCTAATGGACATAATGAAAGCCTCAGATCCACTGGGTCACAGTGCATGCGTCACATAATTTATATCCCTCTTCGGTTACAAAAGTAAGTAGGCTAATCTTCACTGTAGATCATTATACAAAACAATTGCTGAGATTTATTCTAATCATATAATATACTCTACTCGATGATGTAAATTTTACAGCATGCATCTTAATTAAAACTGATGAAGTCGAACATCGACAGCTGATGAACAGAATTTGAGATTAACGACAAACAAAAGCAGACATAGAAGAATGCTAATCGTAATCGTAGACGACAAATTTCTAAACACCATTTGAAAGCTAAGCGAAGGGCACCAGCTTATTCATGAGCGCTGTCGGTCACTGCGAGGGTTTCAAAGGGGACTCAACAGGAGATTCGAATCCGGTTTCCATGATCCAGATATTAAATATACAGACTAGAATGAGCTGTTTGATATGTGCATGTGATAGGTTACTCGCATTAAAATTAATAGCATTGACTGTGGTGAATCATAATTATTTGTAAATCCTTTCAATTATGCTGCGGCTCATGTCGTCTGCTCGTCTCCTTTGAACTCTGGAATGCGCCGATCGCATTTCTCAGCACAAACTTTGCCTCGTTTGAATTTCCAAGGCCAGTATTTTTTATTCATTATAGAAGTAGCCTACATGTAGTTCAGTATTCATCATCGAGATGCTCATGCGCGATAGACGATGCTCAATTTGCTCTTAAAAGGCAAGTCCTTCGACGGCATTGATTATAATAATTGTGTTCAAAATTTAATTACATTTAATGTCCCGTGGCAAAAAAATCAGGAGTGATACAACCAAAACGAATTTACTTCAATTACTTCATGTGACTGAAATAACGAAGACAATTCGTGTGTTATAAGAGGCTCTCACCATTATAACCAACGGAACGAGACACGACCGGTTTAAATTCAGATCCGGGGTCAGCACTTTATATCTCGAGCTCACAACCTGCCAAGTAAGCTACCGTAATGAGCGGCAATTAAAATCCTGAGTCGCTGCAGCTCGAGTGGCCCGCAACAAGTGCAGCTCGCGTGCAGCTGGTCTTACAGTTTACGAGTGTGTAAACTGAGAATAGACCTATAACACGCGACGCGTGACATTTCACAGACCTGTGGTCGTCGGCCTAATCTGTGTGGGTCTGCCATCTACCGTTATTCATCGGTGGTGAATGGTTATGATATGGAATCAACAAGTTAGATCCGCTTAGCATAACTTAGCAATACTTAGAAGATTTCTGATGCAGTGAAACTAGGTGAGACATCATTCAGCTATGCTACGTTGGATCATATCCTATTTTGTCAAGTTAGATTGCTTTAGATTATACTAGGAAACTTTTCAGTGTTTCTTTGTCAAAGATTGTTCACTTTTGATTGGGGCACAACGTTTGAGCAGACATAAAACAACAATGCATGGGATATAAAAAGCCAAAATTGTGTTCATTTCACAGACTTCAAAGAGCAAGGCCGTAGCCAGGAATCCCAGGATTTTATTTCGGGTGATGGGGGTGGGGTGGGGGTGTTTACACGACCGTGATCAAGCCCATAAGCAAACGAATCAACTGACTAAGGGGTTTGGAGAAGCGTCGTGAGCTCTCAGCGGGTTCTGGACAGACAATGCATTGCACACTGCAGTTCTTATATTCTAATAGGCCTATGCTAGTAAATGCGCTGTTTCATTTTTACATTATTTCATTTGGGAGGGGGGTTGTTCGAATACCTAAAACACCCCCTAAGAAATTTTAAATCTGAATCTCATTCACTGGCCTGCAGGGTTAATAATAAAAAATTTCGCTTAACCAGACCGCAACCGGTTACAGTATACAGCTATAATAGGTCTACAACTACCGTATATAGCTATGCAGTACGAAGGATGACCTAGTTAGTAGATATGCAATTAAAACAATTCACTAGAACACAAATCACATAAGACATAAGCTTAAATCACGAATCTGCATTCATTCCAGACGCAAGCTTTATGTTCTTTAGCTGCCACCTAGGGAATGAAGGAAGAGATAGGCATAATAAGCCCATAACCTTAGGCCGTGTGTGATTCGAATCGTAAGCACTTCAAGCCAGAGTGTCGTCCATTATACTAACCCCCTCCACACGGGAACTGGTTTAACTTCACTGTGTCATGTACCTGCAGCGTCGTGTCCACGACACTTGCGATGGACATTAATATTATGTCCACCCATAGACATAGACATAATAGATCGTCCTTTGTGTCTTTTTTCTCCGACCACAGAGAGTCAGGTGAACCAACCAAGCAATCGTCCTTGACCTATTCAACTTCATTGCCATGACACCAGAAAGCATTGTCATTTAGTGACGCTGCTGCAATGACGCTGCTGCCTCTCTTCCACATCCACATCATCATCCACATCATCATCCACATCATCATCCACATCATCATCCACATCATCATCCACATCATCATCCACATCATCATCCACATCATCATCCACATCATCATCCACATCATCATCCACATCTGCATCTGCATCTGCTGCAGCTGCAGCTGCAGATCATCTCACTCCTTCGTTAGATCCACGCATCTCGCAAGGCATTCAATATGGCGGCCATGTGTTCAGTGGAGCGAAAACTAGAGCGCAGTTATATAGGCCTATATATATATGTATATATTATATATATGTATATATGTATATATGTATATATATATATATATGTATATATGTATATACATGTATGTATATATATACCAATACGGCAATCAGCTGAAAACTGTTGGCATTGGACACATTTATAATAGACATCGCCGTGTGTGTGGGTGCTTATAACAGCCTTGGCATTTCTAACAGCTGCAGGCCGAACGGTCTATTATTGGCATAACCCTGCTGGGTCAACGTAATGCACAGATCTGTAGACCAGGCAGCAGACCTACTAACATCATAACATGTAGCACATAATGTACATGTAGACTCAAGGAGGAGAAACTCCGATCGAAACGTTTACTAACGTTGATTAATTATAATGTGAAACAGGATTCCTCTGTCTCTGTCTGTCTCTGTCTGTGTCTATCTGTCTGTATTTGTCTCTGTTCTGCTGCGTGCATGGCCATAATTTTTCAGTCTCATTACCATAATATTACTAGGTAGTGCTGTTGTTTGTCTAATGGACTTAAGTGTCTGCCGCCGTGGACGTAGAATGCGCCGCACATATTATTATCGTCTCCTCCTCCTCCTCCTCCTCCTCCTCCTTCTCCTCCGTTTTCGAACGGTAGATGTCGTCTCTCGCACTGAATGAAGCTCGCACGAGCATAATTATATGATTATTAATAATTCTCATTGGTTATTATTTAAGGTCTTGATGCGGTGTATAAGTAGGTTCTTTATCATCCTATGCACCTGCGCTGCAGACACACTCATATTATTTGAATGTGTTTAGTCTGCATTTTAGTCACAGCCGCCGCCTATACGTCGTTGCTGTTTGCATAAATTGACTTCGACCTGCTGCACAAGACGGTATACATGAACATACAGACATAGAGGAGCTGTGTACGCAGTCGCGTGCATGTACTGTGCCTTGAGTTCTGAATGAGACCCCTGCACCGTAGATATATTATATAATTATGCATATATTATAAAGTCCATATGAAATACTGCTTTGTCGCTACGCAGTTATGTAATAATTCTATCAAAAATCTGAAACAATTTCGTACCATTTTGGCTTTTACTCATCATTCACGAATTTAGAAAAGTGTTTCAAAAGTATAATCTTCGTCGGTTATGCTAAGAAAGACTCTACATTAGACTTTTCGCAGAATGGCACAGTAACAGTACTGTTGACAACTTGCAGAAATTAAACAATGCCGACGAGGAACTCAACAGATGTCGCTAAGCGCACAAGCTATCCTTATATATTAGGATATATTAGGCATAAAGGACATATTCAAAGTGCTGAAACGAAGTCAGACGTTTGAGAAAGGTTAAATTCCATACTGCATAGTGGGACGATATACTTTTATCTATTATATAAGACAGTGCTGTCCAACCTTTTTGGCACCATGGGCCGCAAAAGCAAGATTCTTGAAGCCGGGGGCCGCAACAGTAAACTTAAAAACAGTGGCTAAAATTTATTGGTAATGTATTATGTTAACATTGAAACGAGTATTGAAATTTAATATGGAATGATTACAATCTGTCTATCAATCTAGCTACCGATATTTAATTTATGATATGAAATTTATATAGCGTCGGTTCAAGATAACTAGGTTTATTCAGAGTTGCTCCCGACCCATGTAGGAATGGCCAAAAAGGAAAGTCTTGAGCAGTTTATGGAAAGAGTTCAACAAGTCCCACAAGAATAATAGCATGGTACACAAACCACAATTGTCATACTTCACAATAAATGAGCACCAAACCGTGCAAGGTGTGTTTATCCCTGCCTTGCACTACGTTTCGTCGCCCAGCCACGGTTTGGCCAACTCAGCTCTTCATTACTTCGAGCAGCCAATTTCTTTGCTAAGATCCATTTTATGACTGGGGCGAATTTCCATTCCCCTGCTCTGGCTTTCATAAAAAAATCGTCGAAGCTATAGTCTCTGCCTAAAGAGCTAACAGTCATAGTCGTCGGACCAGAAAGAACCATTCGTCGGCCTTGGGTACCGTATCTAATTGATTGTTCACTTCTAATCATTAGAACTAGAACTATACTATCTCTCGATGGAATGGTCGCAGTCACTGACTAGCAGATGTGCTTTAACTCTGTAGCCTAATAGCCTACATCTAGGGGACTGACTAGAAGTGAACGGTTTTGGAAAGTTTTCGAGGTTCGTTTAGTCGAGTACAGCAATAAGAGTTGCTAAAACGAAAAGTCGTTTGTCAATATCAGGTAGACCAATCTAATCCCAGGAAAAGAAAGAAGAGATTTAGTTTTCGGAATGGCCTTCCTGGCAGCATGCCAAATCGGCAACTGTCACAAAATCAAAACCAAAAATAAACGCTCAAGTCCACTAGTTCATCCTTTACTTCATTTTACACCAAGCACGTAAATTTTTGAGAGCCTTGGCGGGCCACTTGAAATCCCCTCGCGGGCCGCATGCGGCCCGCGGGCCGCACGTTGGACAGCACTGATATAAGATGTAATGGATTCACAAAAACCCAGGAAATCATACGCGACTAGTCTACATGTAGGTGTAGGCGTAACAAAAGCGCGGTCTGAGCCACGAGGTGAATAGCAAATGAATTATTAAGAAGAATAAATACGAAGAGAGTTTTCATCATCGTCATCCGTCTCTTTCATGGTGGCCTATCCTCTAAATCATGCAGCCTATACTATCGTCGACTAAATCTCAAAGAGAGAGAAAGGCAGACAGACAGACATACAGACAGACAGACAGACAGACAGACATATAAACAGAGGTAAAGATATATAAAATCAGGATGGAGTGAAAAAACGAAAATCATAATTCTGAGTAGTAATAATTGTGTGCATATAATTTTATAGTTGTGATACAGTTGCCAATTCCAGAACAGTTCAGCTGTTCGTTGAAGGAGTTTTAACGACAGGTGGACAGATTTCGTGGAGAAACAACTGAGGATGAGAATCAAAATAAACCACTTAGAATAATTCTAAGTTATGAAATCACCATTTACTTAGCAGATACTTGAGACGTTGCTAATGGCAACTTCGGCCGACCATGAGGATCGTCTATCTGGTAGAAAATGGCTTGCACAGACGTTGTCCAGAGAAAGGCAGCTTCACCACGGGGGGGGGGACACATGTGGGACCCCAAGACCAGAGGAACAACTCCCAGAATGGAAATCATTTCCATCTGGACTTACAGGCAGTTGAGACTACGTATACTAAAGCACCCGATTAGACTAGGTCACGAATTTCCAATGATCTGCATGCGTGGGTAGGTAAGCGACGAAACATTTCGTCATCCAATGACTCAGATTAAGCATAGAGAGATTAGCAGCGACGACATTCCTGCATAATAATTAAGCACTGCAGCATGTGTCTACAAACACTCTTTGTTCTAGGCCTGTGCTGCTGCTGTCGAGTGCATGCAGAAGTGTTTTGTTGTAGTTCGAAGTCCAGTGTTCAGCTATTTTACGACCAACCAATCCAGGTAAACATGCACACACTGCACAGTGCACAGGTGTTAAAAAGCAGGCGACCGTATCGCGCGCGTACATCGGCTTATCATCATCGTCATCATCATCATCATCATCATCATCATCATCATCATCATCATCGTCTTCATCATCATCATCATCATCATCATCATCATCATCATCATCATCATCATCATCATCATCATCATCATCATCATCGTCATCATCATCATCATCATCATCATCATCATCATCATCATCATCATCATCATCATCATCATCATCATCATCATCATCGTCATCATCTGATGTAGATCATCATAAAATAGGAATTTGTGAACTGCTGGTCAACAACAGTACTGACTGTGGCTCTACGTCAGCTTTAATCTTAGATTGAATTCAAACTATTTCAGTTCGTCTCTGATTCTTTGGTCGCACGCACTTCCACAGAACCTCTCTCTGTAACTGTATACACTAAAACGAAAAACAAACCCAACCGATTTTCTTCACACTCTATTTTATCCAGGTACACAATGTCTGACCACTTATGAGTAATCGACCATCATAGCTGTTGGAAGGAGTCTAAGGAGAGCCATGGCGTATACGTGGTTGTGCCCTTCTGTCTCTGCCTCGTATACATCGTCTTGTAGTATAGGTTCGAACGTTGAGCTGATCGTGTACGCGACAAGACTGATATCACGTATACATGTACGCATATATGCATAGGCGATGCGAGAAAGGAAGGGTGCAGGGGGAGGGCTGGACATGAAGTAGCGGTGGCCTACCTGTGCACATGCATCGGGCTTACGGTATGCTCGCTTGAGTGGCTCGAATAGGATTGTTTGGTGAGTTGGTCGTAAAGGGAAGGGGGTCGGTGGTGGGTGGGTTGCATTCTTTTCGGGCCACTTCCTTTGCTTCGCTATGCAAAGGTTATGCGCCTACTCCTACGGCTCTCCTATTGCTGGTGGCAGTCACTATAGACCGTCGCCGCCGTTGACCATTTGACTTATATCGCACATGTAGACCAACAGATCTCGGCCAGGTCTGAGTTTTATTCCGTACACTAGAAGAAGGTATGTCGCTTGCAAGTCGTCGAAAATAAATGTTATAGAGATCTCTCAGTAAGCACTACATGCGATGGTGGGTGCAAAAACATCAGGAATTTGACAACGACGAGGTTATACTTGGTGGCATAGGATATACAGAAGTTAGAAGCTAAATTGGAAAAGCATATTTTGCCAAGAATACACGTTGACTGTGGATTTCAGCGTTATTTGCAAACACCAGGTAGCAGTCGTTTGCTCTCTTTTCGTGTCTAGTGGTTCCCCTACCACTAGACATGTGACTTCTGACAGTTGGTGTAACTCTCAGACAGAATCCATTTAGGAATTTAATATAATATTATATATATATAATTATTATATATATATTATATAATTATTATATATATAATATATAATACCCACATATAATACCGTCCCGATGAACTATACCTGTCGCGAATAGCGAAATCATAACTATGTACTTTTGAAATTTGCTTAGAGAGATTACTAACGTCATGCATTACAGGATCCGCCTTTGATATTGATCTTCTTTGTATTATATACATATATGACATGTATGTATCGTATATATATCTGTGTAATATATATATGACATAATCTCTTGGTTGTAACTTTTAATTTATTGTGGTGTCCTCCGATGTGACAGGTTAGAATTGTCTTCTACAAAGTCTCTTTGTTTGGACAGACGACAACAGTGATGACGTTGTTGATCATTAATTATCATCAGCTGATTGATTGCTTGTCTTAACTTCAATATTCTTTGTCTCATGTCTTAATTTCCTTAGAAATTTCCTGCGATCGGAGAAATGTACAGCTACAGTGGAAGAGGATGGAAGTCCACACCCGGCAGCAGCAGCAGCAGCAGCAGCAGCTGTAGTGCTGTTCAGTCCCCGGTCATTGCAGCAGCAGCATCACCTGACCGCTGCTGTTCGAAGAGCATTGCAGAGGATGAAGATGAAGTGGACATAAACAGTGAGGAGAAGGATGTAGCAGCGCCACTGCCGACGAGCAATGAAACATCAGCAGCATCGAGGCACATGAAGACGAAGAACACATCGGCCAAGGATAAGCGAAGGCTGAGGGAGAAACGAAGGAGCACAGGCGTCGCATCACTCAGTGCAGGCCAAGAGGTGAGTGCGGTAGGCCGCCTTCGCCACTGTCAATCTCTGAGGTCTTGAACCAAGTCTTGAACCAAGTCTTGAATCAAATATTGAACCAAGTCTTGAACCAAGTCTTGAACCAAGTCTTGAACCAAGTCTTGAACCAAGTCTTGAACCAAGTCTTGAACCAAGTATTGAACCAAGTCTCGAACCAAGTCTTGAACCAAGTATTGAACCAAGTCTCGAACCAAGTCTTGAACCAAGTCTTGAACCAAGTCTTGAACCAAGTCTTGAACCAAGTCTTGAACCAAGTCTTGAACCAAGTCTTGAACCATGTCTTGAACCAAGTCTTGAACCAAGTCTTGAACCAAGTCTTGAACCAAGTCTTGAACCAACCATCTCAAATTAGACTGGGACTACAATTTCCGACGTCTCAATTGAATAACTTGTGTGATGAACTCTCAATTGCACGATTTCGTTCGGAAACAAACATTCTTCGGAATCCTATTTGCAAAGAGAATAGACTATTAGTCCTTGATGTGCCCATATGGCCGCCATCGGCCATATTAGAAAATTCATCTTCTTTAGTTCTTGCACTATATGCACGTGTAATACCTATATTGTTATTGATTCGGGTATGTAGAATTCATTTCTGATATTGCTTTTGTCACAACTAGGCAGACGAGGAGACGACACGTAACACATCATTCAATGAAACTGCTGCAGCAGCCGCAGCAGCAGCAGCAGCAGCATCACCAGAGGATCTTCTGGAGCATCATAAAACACAGAACATCAGCCAATCGATGATTGCTTCGGATGTTGCCATGACAACGCAGCAGTCTCAGCAACCGATTCTAAGTCACAATAATGGATCCGTAACGCATCACAAATCGACTGAATTAACATCAGATAATCAAGTAACTACAATTATTGTCTTTGTCTTCTTCTTCTTCTGTAGCATTTTCTATGTTATCATTTCTATGTCATCATTTCTTTGCTAGCGTTTCTTCAGCATATATACCTCGTCTGTCTCGTAACACAATTCCACGTCTTTATCTATGTCATGTTACAAGAAACTTTGTCTTAAAATATATGATCACATTGTGTGTCAATATTAATTTTGTCTCCTTGCATGCAATGTTTCAGTGTCTCTGAATAAATAAATTAATTACTGATTGATATTATAATGCAATGTGAGTTGGCGTTGAGAAATCAAATGTACAGTACTGCTTTCCCTAATAGACTTTCGATCTTGCCTAAGTTTCGAACAGATGGAGCAAGGTTCTCGAGAAATTTAAAAGATATTAGCGAAAGATTCTAGCAAAAATCTCGGAGTTTGTTAATGATATGGGCGTGGCCAAGAGGCCCAAGACGCCACATGGGACGAGTCGTTAGGGATTAAAGTTATCATTAGCGGATTGCTAATGACAGCGGAGGGTCTGGGTGGTTTAATGGCATTTATCGAGAACCAGGCGATCTCTGCTTCCGTATATACGAGTACATGTAGCTTGTTTTGTATTGTAACTGTCTTCATCAGAATATGGAAATTAAATTTAGGCATCTATAAAGCGACTCTAGTATATATATATACGTTGAATCGTTCATAAATGCTCCCAGTAGTCTATAAGACACCGCGAAAAGAAACAGGTACATGCATGCACACACAGACGCACGCTCACACAGACGCAAACACATACACGCACGTGTACACACGCACACACACACACCAACGAAACATACACGTACGCACGCACACACATGAACGCACACACATAAGCGCTCCCGGTAGGCAAGACACCGCGAAAAGAAACAGGTACACGCATGCACACACGCGCACACACGCGCACATTCACGCACGCGCGCACATCCACACACACCCACTTGCACACACGCACGCTTGCACGCACGCGTGCACGCACAAACACACACGAACGAACGCACACAAGCCTGTTTTAACCCTCAACAGCTAACCTGGGGTCCATGCGGACCCCAAGCATGTTTATCAAATATTTTTTTCATATTTGTGAAGGGGCTGCAACCTTTATAATTTATGTAATTGTTTGTTGTTATGTTATGGTGCTTTCCCTGAACTTTTTTTAAAAATCACTGAGCAAAATTTTTATGATTTTTTTCCTTTGGGTCCATGCTGACTCCAAAAATTACACAGGATTTTCATAAGGTTTTTTTCATATCTCAATACCTAAAATGTGAAAACAGACTAACAGACAGACGCATAAAAAAGACAGACAGACATGCAGACATACATACAGACAGACAGGCAGACAGACATACAGACAGATAGACAGACGGACAGACAGACAGAGACATACAGAGACACAGAGGGAGGCAGAGAGTGAGAGAGAGAGAGACAGGCAGAGAGAGACAGAGAGAGAAAGGGAGAGAATGAAAAGGAGAGACAGACAGACAGAGAGAGCCAGGCATACAGGGAGACAGAAGACTGACAAACGGACGGACGGACAGGCAGACAAGCAGAGAGACAGACGGACAGACGGATAGACAGATAGATAGAAAGAAGAATGACAGACGGACATACAAGCATACAAACAAGCAGACACAAAGGCAGACATACGGGCAGACAGGCAGGCAGACAGACAGAAGACAGACAAACGGACGGACGGACGGACGGACGGACAGGCAGACAAGCAGAGAGACAGACAGGTAGAAAGAAGAATGACAGACGGACAGACAAGCATGCAAACAAGCAGACACAGAGGCAGACAGACAGGCAGACAGACATACAGACAGATAGACAGACGGACAGACAGACAAATAGAGACAGACAGAGACACAGAGGGAGTCAGAGAGTGAGAGAGACAGGCAGAGAGAGACAGAGAGAGAGGGGAGAGAATGAAAACGAGAGACAGAAAGACAGAGAGAGCCAGACATACAGGGAGACAGAAGACTGACAAACGGACGGACGGACGGACGGACAGGCAGACAAGCAGAGAGACAGACGGACAGACGGATAGACAGATAGATAGAAAGAAGAATGACAGACGGACAGACAAGCATACAAACAAGCAGACACAGAGGCAGACATACGGGCAGACAGGCAGACAGGCAGACAGACAGACAGAAGACTGACAGACGGACAGACCGGCAGGCAGAAAGGCAGACCGACAGGCAGACAGACAGATAGACAGACAGGCAGACAGACAGAGTGACAGACGGATGGACATGCATACAGACAGGCATGCAGGCAGAGAGGCAGACAGACGCATAGACAAACCGATGGACAGACGGACAGGCAGGCAGGCAGTCAAGCAGACAGACAGACAGAAGGATGGACGGTCGGACAGGCAGACAAGCAGACAGACAGACAGGCAGACGGACAGTCAGACAGGGTCAGATATACAGACCCTATAGCCTTAACCCCTTGCTCTGACAGACAGACAGGCAGACGGACAGTCAGACAGGGTCAGATATACAGACCCTATAGCCTTAACCCCTTGCTCTGACCCAAACCCTAATGTTCACTACGACAACAGGATATAGACTTACATAAACTTTAATTTCCGTGCCCAAGGAGTTACTTACTTGCAAAAAGTGGCGGCGCCAGGATTTCAGAGGATGTTTTTGAGGGGGAGAGGGTTTGGGAGGGGCAAAACTTCTGACAACCTTTCATTAGTCATTTGGTCGAAATCTCATCGAAATTTCACATTTTACAGGAGGGCTTAACATGAAAATATTTCATTTTCCATGTTAAAAAGAATAGCCTTTTATATCTCCTATATCGCTATCTTATATCGCCTCTCGCGTCCCTACTGCTTGCTGACATTTGCACATTTTGTAGTAGGGCATAGAATCCACCTGAAGCCATCTCGTATGGACCTTGGGCAAGTCCTTCACTCGCAATTGTTCAGCGCCACAGCTTGAAACTCCAATTCAGTGTCCGCGATGTTGTTGGGAGCGCTTCTGAGTAGTAATCTTGAAGGGACGCTATAGAAAGTACACATACTTAACCAATTTACTAAAAGAAATAGTGGAGAATTGATTTTCATCATCGATACCGTATTTACAAATGCAAATATTAAACAAATACAATTGGGTTCAGCTGGACCCCAAGGTAACCTGTAGCGTAAGTTTTTACACGTTAGCTGTTGAGGCTTAAAGGTGATAATGTAGAGGATGAGGATGAAAATGATGAAGACAACGAGACGATAATGTCGATGACGAAAACGACCACATAAACGATGATGATGAAGACGACGACGATGATGAAGACTACGACGATAATGATCATGATGACGACCACATATAATTGTGATGTTGGTGATTCCGAAGACAATAATACTCTTTGTTAAGATATTGATAATGGCAGGGACGACGACGACGACGATGATGATGATGATAATGATGGTGATGATGATGAGGATGATGACTATGATGATAGTACACTCGCCTTCTCTCCCCACTTTTTGCCTTCAATCCCTAATTTGTTATCGTTAAGAATCTCATCATCGGGCAGGTCACCCTCAGCTGCTTCTCGGCCGGGTCTCTGGTCGACGTGAGGGTGGGGATGGCAATTAGTGAAATCGACGTTGGCTTGACTGAACCGGTGTGGGTTGAATGCGATCCCTGTCCCTATACGTCCCTAAACTACCGTCTCTCGCCTTTGCCTGTATATATATATATATATATATAGGTCCTGGGCAAGACATACATACATGCATACACACATACATACATACATACATACAAACATACATACATGCATACATACATACTTACATACATACATACATGCATACATACATACACACACGCAGACATACATGCATACACACATACATACAAACATACATACATGCATACATACATACTTACATACATACATGCTTACACACATACATACACACACGCAGACATACATGCATACATACATACATACATACATACATACATACATACACACATACATACATACATACATACATACATGCATACATACATACATACATCCATACATACAATACATACATACATACATACAAACATACATACATACATACATGCAAACATGCACGCACGCACACACGCACACAAGTAGGCCTACACACAGGCATACATACATACATCCATACATACGTTCATACATACATACACACATACATACATACATACATACAAACATCCATACATTCATACATGCATGCATACATACATGCATACATACATACATGCATGCATACATACATACATATATACATACATACATGCAAACATGCACGCACGCACACACGCACACAAGTAGGCCTACATACAGGCATACATACATACATACATACATCCATACACACACGCAGACATACACGCATACATACATTCATACATACATACATACATTCATACATACATAAATACATACATTCATACATACACACACATACATACATACATACATGCGTGCATGCATACATACATACATACATACATACATACATACATACATGCATACATGCACGCACACACGCACACACATACACACACATACATACATTACATATATGTGCTCTCAAATCAGACACCATCGTCTTTCGACCCCACTCCCCGTGTGGTTATCGTGATAATTAATCATCCCGTGACCTGCCTGCATGGCATCTGGAAATCAATTCGTGATGGGTAATTAATGCGTTTTCCGGGTCTTGGTCATATCACTATGGGTCACTTCTTCCACTAATTACATTATTACTCTTCACTTTCTCCTGTCCTCGTAGAGCTCCCCTGCTCCCGTGCCTCTATTTGTAACCATACCAAGCGTTCGGCCCCCTCTGGAGGTGCTACTGCCACTACCATACCACCACCACCTCCACCATTACCACCTCTACTACCACCACCATCGCCACCACCGCCATCACCACCTCCACCACCTTCACTACCACCACTTTCACCACCACCACCACCACCACCACTATTACTACTGCTACTGCCACTACCCACACCATCACCGCCATCACCACCTCCACCACCTTCACCACCGCCACTTTCACCACCACCACCACCACCACTATTACTACTGCTACTGCCACTACCACCACCACCATCACCACCACCACCTCCACCATCACCACCTCTACCAGCACCACAACCACCATTACCACCTCTACTACCACCACCATCGCCACCACCGCCATCACCACCTCCACCACCTTCACTACCACCACTTTCACCACCACCACCACCACCACTATTACTACTGCTACTGCCACTACCCACACCATCACCGCCATCACCACCTCCACCACCTTCACCACCGCCACTTTCACCACCACCACCACCACCACCACTATTACTACTGCTACTGCCACTACCACCACCACCATCACCACCACCACCTCCACCATCACCACCTCTACCAGCACCACAACCACCTCCACCACCTTCACCACCACCACCTCTACTACCACCACCATCGCCACCACCGCCATCACCACCTCCACTACCACCACCTTCACCACCACCACCTTCACCACCACCACCACCAGTATTACTACTGTTACTGCCACTACCCCCACCATCACCGCCATCACCACCTCCACCACCTTCACCACCGCCACCTTCACCACCACCACCACCAGTATTACTACTGCTACTGCCACTACCCCCACCATCACCGCCATCACCACCTCCACCACCTTCACCACCACCACCTTCACCACCACCACCACCACCACCACTATTACTACTGCTACTGCCACTACCACCACCATCACCGCCATCACCACCTCCACCGCCTTCACCACCGCCACCTTCACCACCACCACTATTACTACTGCTACTGCCACTACCACCACCACCATACCACCACCACCACCATCACCACCTGTACCAGCACCACCACCACCTCCACCACCTTCACCACCACCCCCACCACTATTACTACTGCTACTTCCACTACCACCACCACCATACCACCACCACCTTCACCACCACCACCTCTACTACAACCACCATAGCCACCACCACCTTCACTACCACCACCTTCACCACCACCACCTTCACCACCACCACCACCACCACCACTATTACTACTGCTACTGCCACTACCACCACCACCATACCACCACCACCTCTACCATCACCACCTGTACCAGCACCACCACCACCTCCACCACCTTCACCACCACCCCCACCACTATTACTACTGCTACTGCCACTACCACCACCACCATACCACCACCACCTCCACCATCACCACCTCTACCAGCACCACAACCACCTCCACCACCTTCACCACCACCACCTCTACTACCACCACCATTGCCACCACCGCCATCACCACCTTCACCACCTTCACTACCACCACTTTCACCACCACTTTCACCACCACTATTACTACTGCTACTGCCACTACCACCACCACCACCGCCATCACCACCTCCGCCACCTTTACTACCACCACTTTCACCACCACCACCACCACCACTATTACTACTGCTACTGCCACTACCACCACCATCACCGCCATCACCACCTCCACCACCTTCACTACCACCACTTTTACCACCACCACCACTATTACTATTGCTTCTGCCACTACCACCACCACCATACCACCACCACCTCCACCATCACCACCTCTACCAGCACCACAACCACCTCCATCACCTTCACCACCACCACCACCACTATTACTACTGCTACTGCCACTACCACCACCACCACCACCACCTCTACTACCACCACCATCGCCACCACCGCCATCACCACCTCCACCACCTTCACTACCACCACTTTCACCACCACCACCACCACTATTACTACTGCTACTGCCACCACCACCACCATCACCGCCTTCACCACCGCCACCTTCACCACCACCACCACCACTATTACTACTGCTACTGCCACTACCACCACCATCACCGCCATCACCACCTCCACCACCTTCACTACCACCACTTTCACCACCACCACCACCACTATTACTACTGCTACTGCCACTACCACCACCACCATACTACCACCACCTCCACCATCACCACCTCTACCAGCACCACAACCACCTCCACCACCTTCACCACCACCACCTCTACTACCACCACCATCGCCACCACCGCCATCACCACCTTCACTACCACCACCACCACCACTATTACTACTGCTACTGCCACTACCACCCCCATCACCGCCATCACCACCTCCACCACCTTCACCACCGCCACCTTCACCACCACCACCACCACTATTACTACTGCTACTGCCACTACCACCACCACCATACCACCACCACCACCACCATCACCACCTGTACCAGCACCACCACCACCACCACCACCTTCACCACCACCACCTCTACTACCACCACCATCGCCACCACCGCCATCACCACAACCATGACCGCCATCACCACCTCCACCACCTTCACCACCACCACCTCTACCACCACCACCATCGTACATGTACGTTAATACATTGTATCTCTGCCGGACTGCATGCCTGCGTAGTGTCTTCCAATATCTTTATGCATACACCTGTGCATTTCACATGTATGCAAGGCATGGTCATGTGTACATGTACATGTGCAATTGTGCATGTTCATGCACAAGTACAGTAAGCGTACCTCAGTGGAGGAGGGTAGTTTAGGCGGCGCGACTTAATGATGGGACCTCAGACGCTAATGATAACATTAATCCTTAACGACTCGTCTCCATGAGGCATGTTAGCCACGCCCATATCATTAGCACGCCCCGATATCTGCTCCAATTTTGCTCTAAACCACCGAGATTTTGGCATGAATAACTCGACAATTTCCCGAAAAAAGCCAGTTAAACTCTCGCCATTTCCCCGCGAAAGGATCTATTAGAGAAGACGGGACTGTAAACGTAGGCCTAATTAACGCCGCTATCGAGAAATTCGGATAGGAAAATAAGATATTATTTCGGAATTACGCATCAACCTTTGCATGCTTGCTTTGGACAACATTTATTCATAATGTCAGCATGTAGGTCTACTGCGCTGAATTCCATACTGCAATGGTCTACATTCATTCTTCTGTCTGTTTGTCAGACGTCCGTCCAAAGCCTCAGTATCCATGACGACGCCCAAGTCCCTTTCTCCGCATGCGCAAGAACTGCAGACGTCACTCCCAATACGCATCACGTCACAACGACGTCATCAAATTTCACGAAGAATCTGTGCGCCAGACCGTTCGAAGCGAAGCGAAGTATCCTGAAGGGAGGCGGTGGTCGACCAGTGACCGCTGCTAAACCAGCTGCCTACATGTATGTCGCCGGCGGTGGCAGCGTTTCAACAAGCAGCACATCTACGAATCATTGTCAATCGTCAAACGAAGATCCCCGGATGCTGGTACGGATTGGAGAATTAGAGAAGGTAAGAACAGTTCTAATTCTGCAGTTTTCAAACGTTAATATCTTTCTGAAATAAGTAGCCTGGCTACTTGGGAAACGGGTTGGCCTAACGTGTGTTAAGATAATATGTCTTCGTGTCTTTTTAACACGTAGGCCTAACAGATGTTTTCGCTTGCAAATACGAGAATTACTGATTCTGTAGACATGGCATATTATTTATTAGGCATGGCTCGAGCAACCGCACGACATGACGCATTTATAGAAATGCCTAAGTTGTGCTTCGTGTAGGAAACCGGAAGTTGAGACTGAATCATGTCGAACATGATTGGCTCATAATTTGCTGCGTAGCCATCTTTAACCTAATGCGCATTGCGCATGCCTACGGTGTGAAAGCAATCCCGCAGCGAAGTAAGCTACATTTTACTGATGTTGATTTTTGGGAGGAACATGCAGAAATGTATGATTCATCATATGGCTTGAAATGTTGATATATTCGTTTTATTAAGTTCTTGCTGACATACCGCAGTCAGTTACAAATAAGAAATGATACAGAAAATCATAATTCAATAAAATGAATGGAAGTAAGAAAGAGTGGCGATGATCGAATATCTGTAAAGTAGGCTAGGTTAGGCCCTACTCGAGAAATTTCTGTCGTCCTTATGAAAAATTGAAATGTATTTATTCAAACTGAAATGAATTTATTCAAACTGAAAATATTCGTAAGATGATCAAAAGTTCAAAATAAGCAATTGCTAAAATAAAATGACTTATTCACAATGTAGGTCTATTATAATTAATGTTACGTGAGCAGAAATGTATCGTCTTAGGATGGTATGGACTAATCTTCATCACAATGTTATCAGAAAGAGAAGTGGATACAGATGCACTATAGCGGCAGACAACTGCGATGTGTTTGAGAAACTTCTGGAAATCAACTGCTGGAGTTTATCCATAAAAGACTTGAAGTGTGATTGTTGGGTAGATTGAGTACAATCATTTGACAGCGAAAGAAAACATAATGACACGCTTCATCATGATCTTCTACCTTTGCCTGCAATTTATCAGTCCATTTGACTGATAAATTGCACCAGTTATAACCTTATTACAAGCCCAAACTTATAAACCAGTTATAACCTTATTACAAGCCCAAACTCTCGCAAAGAATTGGACGATGGGCGTCAACATTATTTACTCCAGCAGAGAACGATAGGATATAGAACTTTCAACTAACTGTAGGCCTATAATAGTATGTGGAAGAAAATTTCCGACAAGTGCCTCCATTCGCTACAGACTACAGTATTATAGCCTATATTCAGCGGCTTGGTCGCTTAGCAAGAGGACGTTAAATTTAGAAGCGAATCTGATGCACCGTTGAGTAAGACTGAAAAAGGTAATTAATGATTAAATTCAAATACAAATGCGAAGCTGGGTCAAAATGATATGGACAGTTTAAGTTCGCATTATTACTTACGTTCAATCTCTTTACAAATGACGACAAAACACGCAAAATTAAAGTGCAATCGCATTTTCAGTTTTATACTATATATAGGCCTATCGTTACAAAAATTGCGCCGATATTTCTCTGGTCGTCGTTAGTCGAAGGCGGAACTAAAACAATAAAAGCAAATGAATCAATTGCTAATCCAGTGAACGCATAAAAATTACTTCTCGCGAATTGAGCATGATAGGAAGACGCCATTTTGAAACATGAGTTAACAGATTTGAAACGGTTTCAAGCCCATCGATTGGCAGAGAGCCTATATAATTATACTAATTTTGCTGTTTCATGTCAGCTTCTCGAATGCGAAAGGAGGGAAAATGGTTTGATGAAGCAAATGCTGTCGAAAAAAGATTGCAGAATCCGTGACCTTGAAATAAATATCGCTGCTTTGAACGAGGTAATCTTTTGACAGAGATTAATTAATTAAGTATGGACTTCACAAAGTTCACAGAGCCTATTTAATCATCTCAATGCATTAGACAGCATTAGTGTGATTAAATTACGGTACACATAGACCAAATGAACAATACAATATAATATAATATAATATAATATAATATAATATAATATAATATAATATAATATAATATAATATAATAGGCTAATACTATAGCCTGTCGAGTGCTATCTCTTGAGCCATTTCGAGAATTAATTTGAGCGAGATACATAGTTGCCTATTCCGACACGATATTCGTTCGCATCCGATCTTGCTTTGGGATTCCGCAGATTTTGAACATCTCTAAAGTCCATCGACTTTATTTTGAACCGACGACCATAATAATAATAATAATAATAATAATAATAATAATAATAATAATAATAATAATAATAATAATAATAATAATAATAATAATGGGATGCGACTCGGGACAACCCTATGCGAGCCACACCTGTGTCATTGTGGCGAAAGAGTCGATGCCAAAGGCCTCCACGGTCTGGCATGCAGGAAAAACGCTGGCAGACAACAACGTCACAGTATGCTGAACGACATCGTATGGCGCTCCTTAAAAGGGCAAACATTCCATCTCAGAAGGAACCGTTAGGGCTCACAAGGGAAGACGGAAAACGGCCGGATGGCGTGACACTTATTCCGTGGACATGTGGAAAGTGTCTCACTTGGGACGTGACGGTGTCAGACACTTTTGCAGCATCTCATCTGGCAGCAACATCAGCAGGAGCAGGTGAGGCCGCAAACCGAGCAGCCGCTGCCAAAAGAACCAAATACGCCGCAATCACCCGGACCCATGACTTCGTGGCGGTGGCATTGGAGTCCAGCGGATCCTGGAGCACGGAAGGGCTGGACTTTGTCTTAGACCTGGGACGAAGGTTGACCGAGGCGACTCAGGACAGACTTGAGACAAGCTACCTCCTTCAAAGAATCTCGGTAGCAGTCCAGCGGGGGAATGCCATCTGCTTCTCTTCCACATTGCCTCTGTAACAATGCGATGTAATCCAACTGTTGTATAATAATAATAATAATAATAATAATAATAATAATAATGATAATAATAATAATAATAATAATAATAATAATAATAATAATAATAATAATAATAATAATAATAATAATGAGATCGGGTCTACAGGGAATTGTCAACTGTTCCCTTAATGACCATCAGTGGCTGCAGGCCGCACTTCCTATCAGAGATGGCGGACTTGGTATTTGCAGAGTCGATTCGCTGGCTTCTTCTGCCTACTTGGCTTCAGCCGCGTCGACTCTCGAGCTTCAGACCGCCATTCTTGCGACCGTGGAGGCAGCCCCCGATGTGTATGTGGCGGACCTGTTGGAGGCACGTCAAGACACCTTGCCTGCGACGATAGAACCCCTGCCCATCAGACAGAGCTGCTGTTATCAGCCTCTGATCCAGAAGGATAAGTTGGAAGTCAGCAGGAGTGCCGTTGATTTTGTCAACCAGGCCAGGCTGGTCGCGGTCAGCAGTACTCATTCAGCCGACTGGCTGACCGCGCTCCCGATTGCCGCGTGTGGCCTCGCGTTGGACAATGAAGCGGTCCGGGTGGCGGTGGGATTGAGGTTGGGCCTGGACTTGTGCGGTCCTCACACATGTCACTGTGGCGCTGTAGTTGGCCCGGATGGCCACCATGGCTTCGTTTGCAGGAGGGCATTGGGACGCTCTTTGCGCCACCACGCCATAAACGACATCATCTGGCGCGCCCTCCTCAAAGCGGATGTTCCGAGCGTCAAGGAACCCGCGGGCCTATTTAGATCTGACGGCAAAAGGCCCGACGGTGCAACCCTAATACCCTGGTCGGAGGGGAAGTACCTGGCGTGGGACGCCACAATTGTGCATACTTGTGCCGCCTCATACATTACTCAACCGGCCAATCTGGTAGGACCGGCATCAGTACAGGCGGCCATCCGTAAAACCCAGAAATATGCAGGTCTTCCCGCTTCTTACATCTTCCAACCAGTGGCCATGGAGACCCTAGGTCCGCTTAATCCATCAGCCCTGGAATTCATCAATAAAATCGGCAAGCGCATATCATCCATTACTGGCGACAGACGCGAGGCAACCTTTCTTTTCCAGCGTCTTTCTGTCAACATTCAGCGCTACAACTTGGTGGCTTTTAAAGGAACTTTCTCTTCAAACCCCGAAGACGAGGCCTGACAATTCCAGACTGGTTTTATAACAGTAGTTAAGTGATAAGTCCCTGAGGGATCTTAAATACCTCGGGGCAAAAAAAAATAATAATATTAATAATATTAATAATATTAATAATAATAATAATAATAATAATAATAATAATAATAATAATAATAATAATAATCCTCACACCCTGAAGACGAGGCCTGACCCACCAGACGATCATTCTTCAGTTAATAATATTCCATAAGTCCCTGGGGGAATGAAGTACCTCAGGGCAAAAAAAAAAAATAATAATAATAACCGGGGTCGAGGACGACCAGCCATACTAATAATTAAATGCACCATACATTAGTTTTTAGTATGCTGTTGTAGGCAATCTATTAGTTCATTATGATTGCGTTTTGTCAGGCGTTCACTGTTCAGCAAGCACAGCCAGTTGGCGTTGCACAGTTTGTAACAGAAATAAATGATGGTTATAATAATAAAAAAAAAAATTAAAAAAAAAAATAAATAATAATAATAATTTATTTTATTTTATTTTTTACCCGAGGTATCTATAATCCCTCAGGTGTCAGATATTAATAAGAAATTTAAACTCTAGAGTGGCCATCCATGTCAAGATCAGGAAGAACAAAAGTGCTGTGGAAAGCAACAGCGTTAAAACGCTGAATGGTGACAGACAGGCGCTGAAACAAGAAGCTTGTTTCTCTTGCGTCGCCTGAAATTTGGCTCAAGAGACGACCCAGGTCGGCGAGAAATGCCTGTCCCTTGGCGTTAATTGGCCCCATTGTTTCAAAAGCCAATGGGACAAAGTGGTAGGTTTGCATCAAATGTGCATATTTTGTATTTTTCCTGGCTTCAGCCAGTTCCGCAGCGCCCCCCATCCGAATGGAGGTTGTGGCGAGATAAGAGGTAGCCACAGTATCTGCCACTGTAACGTCCCAGGTCAAACAACGACCCGAGCGCCAGGGAATCAATGTAAGGCCGTCTGGTCTTTTGCCATCCGACCTTGACAAACCAGATGGTTCCTTAACTGCCGGAATGCCTGCCTGAACAAGGCCCCTGCAGATTAGGTCATTCAGGACCGCATGTCGGGCCTGACGACCAGGATCAAGACGGCACGAGAGGCCGTGCGATCCTTCAGCGGTCACAAGAGTGCCACACGGGCAGCTGTGTGGATGACAAATGACGGTACCTATAGACGGAGGCCCACCGCTATCCTAACCGCCTCGTCATCCAGCCTGAGACCGCATGTACTTATGGGTAAGGCAAACAGCCAGTGCATGAGGTGCTGAGACTGCTTTCAAACGAGCTTGGTGGTAATCACTAGTGTGAAAGTGGTCAAGCTCGGCTATTGATTCTGCAATAACCGGTTTATCCCAGAAGGATTGCCTGTGAGAAAGTTCTCCATCAGTACGGTATGTAGGATATTTTAAGCACCAATGCTCAAACGAGGTAGAAAACTGTGGGTCTGTTTCCATGTTCACATTGCTCAGCATGGAGGTTTGGAGGGCGAGGGTACCTGCAGCGGAGGCCAAAAAGGCAGGAAGCGCAAGATAATAATAATAATAATAATAATAATAATAATAATAATAATAATAATAATAATAATAATAATAATAATAATAATAATAATAAAAATAATAAAAATAATAATAATAATAATGTTCAACGAATTTCTATGCTTGAACGTTATACGCCGTTTTGTATTGGAAAGTTGTGGAGATTGCTTCAAGATTGATTCAAGTTACGCCCCACAAAAACATTTCCATTTTGTAATCTGAGAGATTCTATTTGGCTGCGACCAACTCTTAATCTCCACACTCTACAATTGACCCGCACAACTGAAACGAAATGATGATGATGCTAGGCTACTGCTGGCCAGTAAAAATGCTGAACAATAATACCAGACAATGTAAAAAAAATTTAAAATTAAAACGTTAGTCAGTCTTGAGGATGTGTGGTATCAAAATCCACAATAAAACAGCTATGGTCAGAAAATGCGCTATACAATATTATAGGCTACATGGCTGTAGGCCATTACTCTAGATGTCGCCGCTCAGTGCTAATCAAATTCTGCCTAAATCTACATGCGTTCAGTTGTTAGTTCATCTAACATAGGCCACTATAATAAACAGATGTGTGATGTGAATGTATGTTAACTCTAGAAATCTTCTTAACCTATCATAGATAGACAGAAACATAATAATATTTTATATAAAATTTGCCTGTATAGAATTTTGTAGCAGATTCGAATTTCTTTTGAATTTTGTGAACGTGTATAAGTAGGTATAATATATATATATATATATATATATATATATATATATGTAGGCCTACTATGTCTGCTTAATGTAATCTAATTCAATCGTCAGATGAGTAAGATAAGTTAAACATTTCCGTTTCCACACTCATCTAATGCTCGCCAGATATATTAAAGGAGTACCATATTCATATGAATAGGCTAATAAAAAAAATTGTGGGCTCACTAATACAATTTCTAATTGGTGGTGTCTCTCCGTTCTGCCAGAGTCCTACAGGCTTGATATTATATAATATAACTAGCGTACCCGGCCACGCGTTGCTGTGGCTGAAAAGAGCATCCAACCATTCCTCCCCACCTCCATTCCACCTTTTTGCTGCTCAATATTTTGCTGCGCTGGTCAATGATTCGTCGTTCGTCATGTACAATTCTAAAATTGATGCGCAGCCTGTAGACCTAGTTTTGTGCATTATTAATTCCATTATTATAATTATTCAATTCGTGAACGATTCGACGTACAGAGCAGATGGTAATAATAATGATGAGATGCACTGTTTTGTTTGTTTTGACGCAGGACTTGGATTTAGCAGACGACGATTATCTCCGACTGGAAGAAGAGAATCGCGCTCTTGGTCGCGCTCTCGCCCAACTCAGCTCCACGAACGCCACCGATTAACAACCTACTCCCTCCCTCGTCCAGTCCCGCTACTTCCCCCCCTCTCTCTGTCTCTCTCCCAATCGACCGCTTTCCATCTCTCTCGTCTGCTAAGAAGCAGAGACGAAGAAATCCAAAGACGTCTTTCATTCGATTGCTGAGTGTGTTTACAATAATTGGACTGCAGCTGTGATTGGTCTCTGCATGAAACATTTTCTAAAATTGATGCGCAGACTTAAATTAGATGCAGGTGGCAGATATTGCAACCTTTATTTACAATTGACGACTGCAGACAGATTCGTATGATTCGTTGACCATTGCTTTGATGCATCGGACTTTAATTCGCCTTCCTAGATGGAGGCATGTATGACCACAAGACATGGCTAAGATTAATGGAGGGTTATGACCACAAGACATGGCTAAGATTAATGGATAGACGTGTGAATTGACAGCCATAGATAGAGAGATATTGAAGCAACGCATAATCATTAATCTGCCAATAGCAAAAGTTTAGAAAAGACGAATGAAATCTGAAGGAAACTGCGCTTCTTTGTTTGAACAGATTTTCCATCGTCGATTAATCTGAAACGAAATTCCGCAAAAAAGTTCGACATTTAATAATCACAATGCATCGTAAAAGTACGGCATAGTCCTTTGCAAACATTTGAAACGATTAAGCTGCGAGTTGAATTAACTGTCTATAATTGCTTTTTAGCCATATATATAAGTATATACAGATACATATCTATATGTATGCATAGGCTATTTGCATTGCTAATGATCAGAGAAAATGTTAGTCAATATTTCGATTGCTGATTAAAACGAATAAAGGGAACACGAAGGCTACCCACCGTTTGACGAATGATGGACGATAGCAACTAACACGGAGGACACTGTGAAACGGAGAGACACATAGAGAGACAGAGAGAGACAGAGAGAAGAGGAGGGAGGGAGGGTGGGTGGGAGGAGGGAGCGGATGTTGCTTTGATTGATGGACAGACAGACAGGCACACGACTCGTGCGCTTGTCTTCAACTAAAACTCTGTAATTCGATATGAATGGTCAGGTTTCTGATTTGTGTCCTGGACTCGTTTTTGAGATGTGACTGTTGTTGCTGCTGCCGGCCAGAAAAGACAAGACATCTCCTCTCCTCCTCCTCCTCGTCCTCTTCCTTCTCCTCTTCGAGATGATGATCTTATCATCTAAAGCTGGTGAGGGATGCATCAGAGGCGGTGGCGCCATGTCTTCTCAACTGACGAGGTACAAGTGTCGCTATAGTGAGGACAATTTGCTTCGTCAAACCATAGCAGACGACGATGTCATGTTCCAGTCTTTGTGAATCTCAACCCAACTGATGAACCCGGTTGACATCGTCGTCGTCGTCGTTATCCTTCTTCCATCCTTGGAGCATCTGCATCCTCCTCCTACGACGACCGATTCCATCTGACAGACTCTTCGCACCTGACAAACACACACGCACGCACACACACGTACGCACACACACACACACACACACACACAGACTGACGCATATAAGCAACAACTATCATCGGATGTTGTCAACTCTGCTCAACTGTCTCTGCTTCCACCGGATTCGTTTTGTTCAATGTATATATATATATATATATAATTATATTTATATAATATATATATTTTTTATATAATATTTATTTTTATAATATATATATATGGAGATCAACTGATGTCACGCCATGACACATCTCTTTACCTGACACGATCCGAGCTATACATATACACTTATACAGGGATCGAGGCGATCAGCATGAGTTCTCGATTAACCACAAATGACTGATTTCCGTGTCACATTTTAAAATATATCCTGTGTCTGTTGACACGCGCTAACACCAGACTGTAAGTTGTTGTTGTTGTTGTTGTTGTTGTTGTTGTTGTTGTCGCTGCTAATCATGATCATCGGTTGAGTCGAACGTTGATTCATCAAATCTCAAATATCATCGCAGTTGATAAAATTCGTGTTCGATCGTAAATTCGGATTTGATCAAGTGTCGATGGTTGCGTTAAAGTCTGCTGAACCCAGATGGTTAAGAGCTGGACTGAGTGGAGGCCATAAGTGTGTGTGTGTGTGTGTGTGTGGGTGTGTGTGTGTGTGTGTGTGTGTGTGTGTGCGCGCGCGAAAAGACCCACGACGTTGTTGCTGGTAGTTGCGTTAAAGAAATGGAAAAGAATAGATCAATTTTGGTTGAAGCATTGGCTTCTGGTTTACAGATGATATGCATGAGAGGCTGAGACCAGTTTCATCGAACATTATTATGGACAGGGGCGGATCCAGAGGGAATCCGGTCATGGCCCCCATTTAGGAAATTTTCTTATTTCTCGCCAGCTAATCTGGCGGCGAAAGTGGACATGGCCCCTCGACCAGTTTCGTAGGCCTCTCCCCTCGATGGTTTCTACAATGCATTGAGAAAGGTGACCGAGAAAGACAGAGAGTAAAAGGGGAAAAGTAGTGCATGTAGGCTACAAGTAAAACAGGTCACCTATTTTGGCGGACAAAATGGTATCTTTTTCTGACAGTTCCATCAAATGACTAAAAAATGTCATCAGATTTTACGGCGACGAAATGTTTTTGAGACGCAAGACCGAAATTTTTTACCCCCTTCGAAAATTTCTGTATTCGCCCTCTGATAATGCATCAGCATTTGATGGCTAAAATGTCATTTCCTTTGTCAGTATGCACTATGCGCCTATACCAGAGCCTATGCAGAAGGTCTATAATTAATAATAATAATAATGATAATGATAATAATATCAATAATAATAATAATAAAATATTCTTGATTGAACAATCCGATTGACAGATCGCAACTGGTTACAGTCTGCAGTTAGGCTATGCAATTGAAATTACAATGCACAAGAACACAAATCGTAGAAGACATGAATCTTAACCACTATAATAATTATTGAGAACAGAAAGCATGCAATTATAATTAATCGGCACTAAATTAACAGCCCACAAAGCGCGTCTATCGTATAATGGATTCTTGAAGTCGGATGCTCTGATCTCCATGTCAGTGTGCAGAGAAGATCAAAACACGTAGCGATTGAAAAGACCAACAGGACACCGTTAGTATCAGCATCCAAGGTGAAGTTATTATGCAAGTTGAACAATTCATCTACCTATATAGAAGGGATAATGAACACACGTGACATCAACGATAAAGACATATATATAAGAATGAAGGATTGGACGGCGCTTTACAAGCATTTCGTTAAGTTGATCAGGATCTGGAGATGCAGAGAGACATAACAAAGAAAGCAAAGATAAAAATAAACATTGCGAGATGACCGATTTCATAATTATGCGAATCAGAATGCAAAACAATGCAATAACAAGATGAGAAAATAATTATTCTTACTGCAGGAATGAGTTGGCTATAGGCTATGAAAGATCGCAGGGATTTCAACACTATAGGGCAGTGTAGGCTATAGACTCTAGAGAATAAGAAACGGTGACAAACATTAGGTATCGAAGCAACTCTGCCAGACAAAGTCGTTCAATGAAACCTGCGATGGTTTTTAATATATGTATTGTAGGGTGAAGTGTTGCCAATTGAGCGAATTCAACACAACGCTCTACATCAGTGCTGTCCAACCTTTTGGTACCGTGGGCCGCATACGATATAAACTTAAAGCCGAGGGCCGCAACAGTAAATTCAAAAGCAATATTTAAAATTTAGCGATAATTATTAAAGGCATTGACATTAATTATGGAATCATTCTAATGCAAAATGAATGATAATAATACACAATAGCATATATATATATATATATATATATATATATTATATAATATGCTATTTTTTCATGCCTTACAACGGTCCAGCACAAAAAAGCATAAGGTGACCCAGCCACGGTTTTTCTTGCTCACCTCCGCTTACGGCTGAACTGGATTTCCAGCCTGCTGCTCGTCGAAACTTGAGTTTTCAGTCTAAAGATCAGTCATAATCGGCTTTTGTCGGTCCTGTGGTCACTTAGGCTACTCATATGGTCCGGATTGTTTCCTTCCAGCCCTCAGGACTAGATCTGGACTATCTCTCGAAAGGCACGGTCGCACCCACTTATAGGTCCACGTACAGACATGGTTGAACTCGAAAAGGAATGACTAGAAGTGAACGGTTTGTGGTGGTTTGTGAAATACAGTAATAAAACCAGAAGTCGTGTTTCAGTCTCATGGAAAGACTATAAGGGAACCTACCACCCGTGGTGTAAAGAGAAGAGGACATTAAATTAGTTGTCGGTTTGCCTTCCAGGTAGCTGTCCAAACTCCGGCAACTGTTACAATAAAATTATTATCATTAAGAATAAACGTAACAGTCGACCAATGACTTTGTCTTTAACTTCATTTGGCACAAAGTTTTGCGGCCCGCGGGCCGCATGTTGGACAGCACTGCTCTACATGCATGATTCGAAGGAAGAACACAAAGACTGCAGTCCAATATTATACTGAGTATACAATTATAAATGAAACAAATCAATCACTTGGACTATAATAATAGCTATAGTATAGAGGGCGCAGTGTATTTGACAAAATATGACTGAGGACAGAGGGAAATATAATTATTTATCTGTACCCATTGCCGCCAAATGGTTGACATCAGTTCACTAATGATGATGATGATGATGATGATGATGATGATGACGATGATGATGATGATGATGATGGCAATGATGATGACGATGATGATGATGTAAATGGTGCCTTTACAAGTCCACAATGGCGAGCGGGATACCACAACTTAAAGATATTTCGCAGTCGTTTCTATGGCGTGTGTTAGAATAGGCCGAATCGATAAGTCGTGTGCGCAGGCGCAGAGGGTCGGGTTGAGTCTGCCCATCGACATCCGACATCTACCGAGTGTCTACCAGAATATTTCAAACACACAACACGCGGATTGCGATAAACACGCAAACTCTTCTCTTTTTGGGGAACGGACATTAGCCCCCCGGACATTAGCCCCCCCCACCCCGAGGTAGGACATTAGCCCCCACAGTCCTACATTGCACATTAGTTTAGCATTGTGAGAATATGTTAATTGGAGGTTTAATATGCATAATATGAAACATTTAAAGGCATTAATTGTAGAACAACTCATTGTGTAAAGTTTCTCATACATGTAAATGTAAAAAAATTCTAAAGTTTGTGAATTTCATATGAAGTTTAAAGATGATATATTATTTCTAAAAACTTGTCGTCGACTACGCTTTTCGTAAGTCCAAAGTAGGCTATATGTACAAAGACAGCGTTCAGAGTTTACCATAGCTGTAAGAGATGACTCTAGGTCTGTGAAGGATGATTGGATCATTTCTAATCAAAGTTTAAATGGAAACGACGCTAATAAGTCTACGAAGCTCAGACGTAGTTAACTGACGTTAACAAACCTTTGTTGCAGGACACTAAACAAATAGACTGTATAGGCCCTACATACGATTCCCAGTGTTAATTTCGAATACAAGTCTATAAGCCTACTGACACAATTAGAACCTAAATGACACTAAGAAGTTTCGTATGCATGCGAATGCCATTGACAATTTATCAGTTACGGCACTATTCGATGATTTGCACAAGAAGGGAGGGCTAATGTCCGGGGGGGCTAATGTCCGGGGGGACTATGTCCGGGGGGGCTAATGTTCTACACTCTCTTTTTTACATGAAATAAGTTTTAATTCAAGATCCACGCCACATTTTTGATGAAAAGACAAAGAAAGGCAAAGACAATCCGATTTTTTGTAGCCACATAGAATATCAATACCCTTTAGGCTCGATCCAACAACGTGACCACTTCCAGCCGATGTGACCTCACGTGACCTGACCCATATTCAGTTGTCATCATCATCATCACCATGTTGTTCTCTGCCAGTTGGCAGGTTCATACTGTACGTCCGATGACGCCACTCCTCTCGTTGCTGAGCCTTCTCTTTTAGCTATTGATATCAACACTGTAGGCGGGTCCATACGATCCTTTTGGATTGATCATTTGACCTATGCACCGATCACTCGAAAGTCATTGAGTTTGTATACTGATTGGGGTTATTTTGTATGTGCTTGATGCTTTGTCAATAAACGGCTTACTTACTTACTATATCCCTCCCAGATCATCCAGTCCAGAAGCTCCTGTCTAGCTCTTCCTCTTCCTTTACCTCCCCCATTCTTCCATCTATTATTTCCCTCGTAAGGGTGTCTCCTCTCGTTCTATGTGACCAATCCACTTTCTTTGTCTTTTCATTATTGAGGTGATTATCGTTCTTTCCCCATCATCCTTAGCTTCTCCTCGTTCGTTATGTGCTCTGTCCAATCATTTGTAGCATGGGAACTTTAGAGAGGTGGTTTTCCGTTGCCTTTCTCGCGGTCTTTTCACCGAGACACGATTTCTGATCATCTCTGATCATCTCTGATCATCTCTGATCATCTCTGATCATCTTTGATCATTTCTGATCATCTCTGATCATCTCTGATCATCTCTGATCATCTCTGATCATCTCTGATCATCTCTGATCATCTATGATCATCTCTGATCATCTCTGATCGTCGATTTCTTCATCGTTCCTTCTTTAGATTATTGTATACTATATACGAAGACTCACTTATCCCGGTGAGGATCCGGTCGTCCACCACGTACTTAGTTCCAACAGGCTGACCACGTGAAGGTGGCGTGGTAGGCCGTTGGATAGCAGAGGCTTTTAGAGACGCACGACATCTCATTATTCCAACTCCAATTCAGATGTCGACACGCCTTATTATACGCTCACCAATAGGGCCTACTATAAATATTCCTGAATTCTACAAAGTAAATCTGAAGACATTATGCCATTTTAGCCTACATGTCGTATATTTTATAAATGGAAATAATTTATTCGGACTTTCTTCAATCCTGACATTTGTAGATAAATCAAAGAAAGCAACTGCAACTACAACTGCAGCATGCATGCAAGAACGCATGCAACAATCAGAATTCGATTTTCGTGATAATCGTTAGCAGCAGTGCTGCATGCATGTCACGAACGCAGATCGTGATCTCAATGCTGATAATTATTGCTCTTCCTTAAAGTCGAAGCAACAGTTACCGACGTTACACATCTGCTTCATCATTCTCTTTTCTGTAGCACATTATAATTATCTTTATCAGCAATTATTCTGAATTAGAATCTGGTGCGACAGAGATTGACACTACTGCTGCTGCTGCTGCTGCTGCTTTTACTAGTCCTGCTACTATATGCTAACTAGGCTATGGAGCGCGGTGGTGTATACTATAGTGGGTGTGCTCGTTGCCTTGCAGCCGAATGGTTGCAGGTTCGAAGCCGCCGCGTATTAACCTTGAGCAGGTCATTCACTTGCAATTGCTCAGCGCTTCGGTGTGAAACTCCGATGCAGTGTCCGCGCTGTGATCGGGAGCGCCTTTGAGTAGTGAGCCTTAAGGGGCGGTATAGAAATAGAGAAATAAAAGTAAAAATATAAACTAATAGAGCCTTTATATTTGTTATAAATTCTGTAGCATATAAGCCCTACGGTAATAAAATTGCTACTTTAACGACAGTTAACAGTTAGTAGACACACTAGACATAGCCTATAGCCTACAAAGGAGTAAGTCATAGCTACATTATATGACCTATATGTAATTCTATCAGATATCTGTTAAGTAAATGGTTGATAGAGTAAATAAATATATAGTTTTTCATAGCAACCATCTTTTGCTGTTATTATTGACGCAATAATTATGGCACCGTTTACAGACGATGATCGAGTTTTGATCAGCATTTTGCGAACGGATAAAGGATTTGATTCGTTTCAGATGATTAAAGACTTTTCCTAACAGATGATGTAGCAAAAAAAACCTTCAACCGTCTGATACGAAAAATTGATGAAACAGAAACTTTTAGTCCTAAACCGCGAGATTCGGTATGCGTGGCGTGCATGCCCGCTAACATTGCTTTTGTGTCCGAGTTAATTTGCAATCGAGACGATAACCCGGGTAAAAGCATTTCTCATTGGGAAATTCAGCACCAAACAGGCATTTCTAGAAGCACCGTATAAAGTCACTGCAAAAGTCAAAGATTATCTGAAGTTGAAGATATTTGGTTGACTTAAAGTCCATTACAACAGCTCTTTGACACTGATGCCACGGCTTGCAGCATGCATGCGCCTATAGTTATATGGTGAAGTGAATTCAACTATAATAGATCTACCACTCTGGTGTATACACTATACATCATCGACCCACCACAGTGACTGCCACCAACTCTATCAGCCAAATTCCCTGAGAAAAAAGACTCACAACGCTCAACTAATGTCCTTGTCTCTGTCGCCTGCATAGAGTATAGGCTAATATTCATTGTCTGATTGGCAGCTAATCAGGTTAAAGGTTCCGTGGCTTGTTTTCATCGCCTCTCACCTGCTCTTCATCCGCACATCATTTTGTTTATTTCGGAAATTTATTTATTTATATGTTGAATTCGAGGACAGCAGACATTTGCCTTTGACTTATATTTACTTGAATTATAAGGTATTCAATTGCTTATGATGTACATGTAAGTCTCTGCAGTGTGACTTATTCTTTTATGAGCAATATGAGCAATAAAGTCAAAGCCCGTGAACAACAACGGAGAGAGGAAATGATCATCTCGTAACAAGCGATTAAAGACGACGATGTTGTTTTTTGCATAAATCGGTTGTCGGACTGTAGAGCAGCAAAACTGCTATTAAAGACCATCAGCATCAGTTTATGCTTTAGTGCGCGACATCTGCACCAACGATTTCGATGGTTAAACATTCAACCTGCTTCGACTTTCTTGACAATAAACCAATATTTGCTTTCTTATGGATTACCCGAATCGTCAGATAAAAATATTTTTAAGAGCGCCGTACCACAACCACGTGACGTCGCCAGACAAAGATTGAAATATCGACTTAGCGTGAATCACGAGCGATTGAGGAAGAGCGACATTCGACATATAGAGCAGGTTGCAACGACGGCTCCTGCGTATTAGGGGGAGTAGGGTGGGGAGTGGGATGGGGGAAGGGTGGGGTGGGGTGGAGATGCCTCCTTTCCTCTGCTGAGGTTAGGCACGGTGGCGACGGCGGCAGCGTCTCTTCTCCCTCGATCTGTCTCTCTGTTTCTCTCTCTAATCATTTCTTTCTATCGTTCTCTTTCTTTCATTTCCTCTCTGCTCTAAACGATGCATTGATTTCCATAGGTCTGCCCAGATTAATTTTTGCTACAGAAATAATGACAATCTATAGCATGCAGCCGGCGTAAATCTGTCAGGCGCATCTCCGTGAACCGCCAGCACGCATAAATTGAACGACATGCATGAAGGAACACAGGAATAAGTAGATAAGTAAGCAGCCTAATTTATTTCCAAAAGGCCTACGATATGAAGGGTTTCGCACGGGGGCAATACTTCGAATCACGTCGTCAACAGTCTTCAATGCTCTGGATGACGGTGACTGTAAAAGAGGGTCAGAGCTCGAGTAGAAGAATAAACTAAATTTTTAGTCAAAGATTAAACTGGTAAAATAAACAATTGAAGAGTTGGGATTCTTAATCTCTGCAATAATCAAAAGCAGGATTCCAATCTCTCTTCAGAATCAACCAAGTGCGCTAAAAATCACATTTTCCGGCTTCTGACATGTTTACCTTTCCGACTGCGATGATGGTTTATGATAAGAGGAAATCAGCTGAATGCGAAAGATCACGAGAGCAAAATAATATCACACCCTACAGTACTACATCCTCATCCTCCTCATCCTTCTTATTTCACAGCTAGGCTATAGGGTATAGAGCCTATAACCGAAGTTGATATCCCATGAACATTTGCAAGCCTCAATAAGTGATAGCACAAGTTTTCAAAAAGGACTTAATACGCATTCAAGTTTTATTTGTTTCTGTAGCTACAACTGGAATCTGTAACGATAACTATAATAAACTGTAACTCTTGCTTTATTTGTGAACACTTTTTTCCAAAGAAACACAATCGTCTACTTTCATTTGTCTTTCCTTTTAGCCGTTTTCCATGTTAACCACAATTTGGTAATGCTCTGTTTTATCTTTTCACTTTCACAGCCATTCAGTCCACTCTTCCATCCTTAATCCCTCTTCTCTTCCTCCTCCTCCTCTACCTCCGCTTCCTCCTCCTAATTCCAGCCCAAAGTCTCCATTTTTGTCTCTTCTCATTTTGGAAACACTTTCCATTTTTTATCTGTCTCAAAGCATCAGCTCCACCTTGACATCTTGTTCATTTATTTCTAACTCATTTCCACTCTTTCTCACTTTCGCACATGTGCACACACACGCACACACACACACACACACACACGCAAAACGCACACACACACACACACACGCACACACACACACACTCCTCTCTCTCTCCCTCTCTCCCCGACATTCACTCTCACAATGGCTTTAACATTCACGCTGGCATATTCAGTCACATTCTCTGCTCTCGCATTCACTTTCGCATTCACTCTCATTGCAGGATAAAGTCTCACATTAATGCATGAGGTTTCAATTCTACTGTGATAACCTCCTTGTGATCACCTCCTCCTATCAGTCTCTTCGGAAGCTTCTTCGTATAAGTTCGTGGTAGCATAGGCCTATCCCTAGATAACTGTTTCATTAGCTAAATGGCTAGGTAAAGAATCTACAGACTTTCACTGTTTTGTAACCAACAACGACGACGTGTTTAAGTCTTCTTATTATACTCCAAAATCCGATGTAAAGTAAAACGATCAGCAACAACACAACAATGACTACACTTGCGTTATCATAACAACTACACGACTACTACCTTCATCAGTCTACTCTATCGCAACTCAACAACAACTATTACAGCCTATCTCAACGGCTCTCAACACACAACACTCCTTCTTCACTTCCACTCCCTCCTTGTACACTCAACGTACGCTCGTCTAGACATCACGCGCTGTCCAGACAATCACCTGTCCAGACGCCGCGCGCCAATTTGCAGTTGGCCTACCTGCGTCGCTGCACGACAATCGTCGTGCACCGATTAAATTAGCTTACATTACCTCCTTCCTTTCTTTTGAAGAGAGCTAATTAATCTTAAAAATTAGCGAACGTATAATGCTTAAACTAAATACAAACAATTCCTATACTAAATGCAATCACAAAATATCTTATACTACAATCTCGATAAGCAGTCCGCTACTACATTCAGCTTTCCCTTCTTATAGTTCAACAGAATGTCAAAATTTTGCAATGATAAAGACCATCGGACTAACTTAGCAGACTTCGACATTGACTCAGTCAAATAAACTAAAGGATTATGGTCAGTGAACACATTAATCTTGGAACCAATAATAATTTCTTTCAATTTGTTTAAAGCCCATATGATTGCATAGGCTTCCTTCTCAATCGTCGCCCATCTCCTCTGGGTATCTGTCAGCTTCTGACTGATAAATGAAACGGGACGTTCTATCCCCTCATCGTCCACTTGTGACAGCACAGCCCCCACAGCAAAATCACTGCTATCACAGTACAAATTAAATGGTTTGCCAACCTCGAACATGTATAAAATCACATTTGATAAAACAATTTCTTTAAGAGAATCAAAAGACTTCTGGTGGTCCTCAGTCCAAACAATGTTCTCAGGTGTCTGCTTGCTAGTTAAATCTGTTAATGGTTTAGCAATTTCAGCAAAATTACAAATAAATTGTCTGTAGAAACCAAAAAATCCTAACACTTGCTTAACTTGCTTCTTCGTTTCAGGGTTTTTTAAATTAATCAAACTGTCAATCCTATCTGGATTCATCATCTTCTTCCCTGATCCTATGAGGTGACCGATGAATTTCACCTCACTCTTACCAAACACACATTTCTTCAAGTTCAAGGTTACATTATGCAGTCTTATTTGTTTCAAAAACAATTCTAAATGTTTCAAATGAATGTTCCAATCATCAGAATGTACTGCAGTGTCATCAACATAGGGTTCAGTAAATGCATTAATCGGTTGCAAAATCATGTTTATTGCTTTTACAAAAGTCCGTCCAGAGTTAATCATGCCAAAAGGGACACGTGTAAATTCGTACAGTCCATTATGGGTAACGAATGCGGTTTTCCATTGGTCGGATTTCTTCACAGGACAAGTCCAGTAAGCACTGCGACAGTCCAAAACGGAAATGAACTTGGATTTCCCGACTTTGCTCAGCACGTCGTTGACGATCGGCATGGGATATCGACAATTTTCAGTATATGAATTCACGTACCTGTAGTCGCACGCGAGTCTCAAGGATCCGTCCTTCTTCTTGACGATGACCAGCGGACTTGCCATTCTGCTCGACGACGGTTGAATGATGTTTGCTTTCAGCATCTCTTGTATTTGTTTGTCCCCTTCTGCGCGGTATATCAGCGGTATTCGATAAGCCATGAACTCTTTCTCTCGAAAGTCCGGTCTCAGCACCACTTCGTGTTCTACCAATGTACATAATCCAGGTTTGTCCGAAAATCTGTCTGCATAACGGTTCAGTACATCCAGTAGCTGTTTCTGTTGCTCGCACGTAAGATGTCCGATCTGTTCATAGTCCAATTGCAGCGATTTCTGTGTCGTCTCTGCATGGTCTTCTTTCAATGGTAGCTCTACCACTGATCCGAATTCGTCGTCCTCTTCCACGATGAGACCACACGATAATGTTCTTGCGATGAACTTCCTCATTTTGTTGGCATGGACGATTCGTCGGCCGTTTTCATTCATGTCCACCAGATACGCATACTTGGATCTTCTTTGTAGCACTGTACATGGACCATGCCATCGTGAGATCAATTTATTGGTTGACGTTGGATACAGGACGATGACGTTTTCTCCTGGTTCGAATTCTTTATCCTTGGCCCTCTTGTTGTATTGACTGGCGTATTGTTTTTGCTTTTCCTCTGCACAATTCTCAGCAAATATCAAAGCTTTCTCCATGTCTGCTCTTAAGTTCTTCAGGTACTTTGCTGGTTGTACTCCAATGTTTGGCGGTAGATTTATTTCTTTGGTCCAGCTTTCCTTTAAGATAGTTAATGGTCCTCTTGGCATTTTTCCATACACCAGCAGATATGGTGCCACTCCTGTCGTTGCGTTAGGAACTTCTCTCAATGCCCATATGGTAAACGGAATGATTTTATGCCACTGTCTTGGATTTTCCACAATGACATGATGTACCATCTTCTTGAACGTCTGGTTCCATCTCTCAACTAATCCGGCTGCCTCTGGATGCCCCGGTGAATCGAATCGTGGACAGCATCCCATCAATTTCAAAAATTCTCTTGTAAGACTGGCTGTAAAATTCGTGCCTCTGTCGCTGGCGATCACAGACGGCACCCCCACGTCAATGAATAGCTTCATCAAAGCTTCGCACACAGCCTTAGCAGTCAATGACTTCAGCAAAAAGATTGTCGGCCATCTTGTACATGAATCCACTATGCACAAGCAATACTTATGCCCAGCTGCTGACTTCGGTTCTATTGGGCCTACCACGTCCATAGTCATCCGTCGGAATGGAACATCTTCCCTTGGAATTGGTGTAATCGGCACTCGATCCATCACCAAACTTCGTGCCTTCAGCTGACACTTCTCACAGGACTTACAAAATTTCACCACGTCTCGACGCATCTTTGGCCAGACAAAGGACAACTTAATTCTCTCTCGTGTCTTCTCTTCTCCCAAGTGTCCGCCAAATACTGACTCGTGAGCTAATTCCATTACTTGAATTCTTCTCTCTTTCGGTAACACCAACTGGTACACTAGCTGATCCAGCATTTGATGCTTCTTATACATCAATCCATTCACCACGCTAAACTCTGATCCTTTGTCTTCAGCGATCCTCCACCACGATTTCAGTGACTCGTCATTTCTCTGTTGCTCCTCGAATTTCTTCGCATCTTCCAGCTGTCTTTCATCGTTCGAATTCTCTGTGAACAAGTCCCTCATACTTGTCTCCAGTTCAGCGTCGCTTCCGGAATCTTCACTATCATTTCGTTCACATGCAGCCATCTCTTCTTCAGTTTCATTGTTCTCAGATGTTGTTCTTTCGTCATCTTGAATGCTGAGTTCATCTTCGCTGTCCATGTCATCTTCTTGCGAACTTTCGTTTATCGTTTCATCTTCTCCGCCTTCGACTTCTGCTCTCCGACTTTGTGCTCTTGTAGTCACATTCGCTTGTAGTTCCCCTTGCAATACACTCACTGGTGGAATCTCTTTCAATTCTGCAATTATCTCCGGATGTAGCAAGAACTTTTCTCTGTTTTCTTTGCACAGATCCGCTGGAATGCTGGCACACACTAAAGTTAAATATGGCGCGATATTTATTGTCCTGTCCTCTGTAGCTGCTCCTTCGTTACGACCGCTCATCCGCACTTCGATTTTCACCAACTTAGCTGGAATCGGCTCTCCAGCTACACATTGCAAATGAACTCTGCCGATTTCTTCTACTGTCGTTCCTTTCAGTAGTTCCTCGTTGATTACTGGTATCTCGGTCCCCGAGTCAATCAACGCCTCGACTTGCACAGGCTGCCCATCAGTCCCACGTATCTCCACATTTACATGCTGCAACGATATCTTCTTTATGCGTTGACACTCCTCTTTACTTTTTGTTTCTCGACAAATTTCTGCAATGGAAGTAGTCTTTATCGCTTCTTTCTGTATGGTGAACTGCGGCGTACACTTCATTACCGACTTCACTTCTGTTTCACGATCGACCGATTCTTCAAACTGGTCTGGTGCATTCATCACTTGTATCTGGTTTACTCGAAGATTTTCTGCACTTCTGCTAAAGTTCTTCCTCAGATTTGCCGCTCCTGGTGCTTGGCAATGTTTTATTAGGTGTTTGTCAGAATGACAGTTGTGGCAACGTTTCTTTATAAAACTTCTTTGCTCATTGTTCTCCCACTTGTTGTACGGCGTGTATGATGCATTACTTTCTGTTGGGCGTCCCAGCGGCGGAGTTCGATTGTAGGCTTGTCTGTCCCACGTTGACTCTTTCTTATCTTGCCAATACTGCTTTCCAGAATAATTATCTTTCTTTGCATCATTACTCTTGGCTTGGTTTCCGGTGTCTTTGCTATCCTTGTTCCACTTGAATGGCTTTGAGCTATTTCCCCATGCTTCAAATTTCGGTTTGTCTTGGAACATCACACCAATCCGATTGTTTACATGTATGTCTGCGAGGTCTGCAACATTACTAGCTTCCAAGCATTCTGTGCCCTCTTTTGCTAAGACAAACTGCAGTGGACCTGGTGGTAAACATTCTTTCAGCTTATCCGCCACTAACAAATCAAACAGCTTCTCGTAGTCTTTGTCCACTCGTCTACTTCGGACATAATAATTCAACAGGTTCTTCAGCCTAGCCGTGAACATCGTATACGTTTCTTCGGCTGTCTTCTTGGCATCTGCAAACCTTGACCTGTACTCACGAGCTGTTAACTTGAATTCCTTCAACAAATGCTCTTTCACTGCATCGTATTTATCTAAATTCTCAAATGACAATCGATTCAATACCGTTCGCGCTCTCGGGGTCATCAATGGCAACAACAATTTCACCCAGTACTGCTTTTCCACAGCGAAGCTATTGAATGCATTTTCAACTGTTTCAAAATATAATGGCACTTCCATCATATCATACGGCATCTTCGGTAACACATGTTTCATTGCATCACCTATCTTCTTAATCTTTGACACCATTGTCTCACTTTCTCTAAGCCTATTTTGTTCTGATTCCTCACGGATTCTTCTATCGTCTTCGTCTTTCTTCCTCAGTCTATTTTGATCTTCTATCCTACGCAGTTCTTCTTGTTCAATCTTCTGCTGCAACAGTTCTAACTGCTTTCTGCGTTCTTCTTTTTCAATAGCCATCTCATGGAGTTGAGCTTCCTTAATAGCAAGTTTCTTTTGTTCTAATTGCATCTGTTCTTCTCTTTCTCTTTCTGCTTTTTCCAAATTGTCTTTTTCAGCTTGAAATTCTTCCTGACGAATTTCTTCTGCTCTCTCCAGTTCTTGTAAACGCATCTTCTCCTTTTCTTCCTCACGAGCCTTTTTGTCTTCGATCTGCTGTCTCCGTATTTCTTCATCGCTTCTCCTTGCTTTTTCATATTCTATCATTAACTCCATTCTTCGTCGTTCTGCTTCGTCACGATCTATTTTCATTTGTTCTAACTGCAGCTGGAATTGTTGCCTCTGCATGTCAATCTCTTGTTGCCTAATCTTCTCTGCTCTTTCTGCTCGTTCTCTCTCCTCTTGTCTGCGTTGCTCCTCTCTCTCCTTCTCTTCTTGGCGACGTTCTTTCTCTTCGTGGCACCGTCGCTCTTCTTTCTCCTTCTCTTCTTGGCGACGTTCTTTCTCTTCCTGTCTACTCATCATCATGAGTTGTAGCAACGCCTCTATAGACATAGGTGGCTGTGGCTTCTCCACTGGCTTCTCTTCAGTACCACCTACAGCACCTTCTTCTTCAGCGTCTTTTTTCGCCCAAACTTCCGCCAAAGTTCTCATCGAACTTTCCCTCGACATCTGTCCGACTTCTTCTGCATCTAAACCTGCTTCGATTAATAATTTTATTATTCTTTCGGAAGCCATCTTCTTAATAGCCGCTTGCTTTTGCTCTGTAAGTTTCTCCATCTTACTTCTTTACTTTACTGATGCTAGTCGATAAATAGTAGGCTACTCTTCAAATGTTTGCAATTGACTGACTTCAATTCTTTAAGCAAACTTCAATAGACAAGCAAGTTTTTCTACCTCGTAGTCGTTGTGTTGTCGTTTCTCACGTGTGCTCGGCTCCTCGATAAATGCACAGCGTCCGTTCCTCCGCAACGTCTGTTGATTGGATAGAATCCCTCCGTTCGTAACTTGGCACGTAGACCCGCCGTTCGTAACTAGGATCGTTCTCCTGCAACTTGGATCGTTATCTCACCGCAACGACACCAAATGTGATAACCTCCTTGTGATCACCTCCTCCTATCAGTCTCTTCGGAAGCTTCTTCGTATAAGTTCGTGGTAGCATAGGCCTATCCCTAGATAACTGTTTCATTAGCTAAATGGCTAGGTAAAGAATCTACAGACTTTCACTGTTTTGTAACCAACAACGACGACGTGTTTAAGTCTTCTTATTATACTCCAAAATCCGATGTAAAGTAAAACGATCAGCAACAACACAACAATGACTACACTTGCGTTATCATAACAACTACACGACTACTACCTTCATCAGTCTACTCTATCGCAACTCAACAACAACTATTACAGCCTATCTCAACGGCTCTCAACACACAACACTCCTTCTTCACTTCCACTCCCTCCTTGTACACTCAACGTACGCTCGTCTAGACATCACGCGCTGTCCAGACAATCACCTGTCCAGACGCCGCGCGCCAATTTGCAGTTGGCCTACCTGCGTCGCTGCACGACAATCGTCGTGCACCGATTAAATAAGCTTACATCTACCCTCTTCAATTTTCCTTTATTTCCTTCTCAAACTTCAATTTGCTCTTCTGTCTTTCCTCTTTGCCTTCCCTGTTCCGCTGCTTCTCTCGTTATACACATGTACATGCAGTGACGTATACTGTTGCCTGTGATTTAGAGTCCGCACCGCCGCTGCCACCGCCCGCCATGCCCTCCGTGGATAAATCGCCATCGCAAGTCATTATGCAAATCTAACGACGTTCGACTGATCCCCTCCGTGTCATCTACCTCCTCCTCCTCCTTCCCGCTCTTCTCCCTATCTCTCCTTCCGACCTTCCCTTCTTCCCGTTCGTCTCCCTATCTCTTCTTCCCTCCCTCCCGCTCTTCTCCCTATCTCTTCTTCGCTCCTTCCGCTCTTCTCCCTATCTCTCCTCCCCTTCCTCTCTTTCCCGCCATCCTTCAAGCTCTTCTCCCACCTTTCTTCCCTCCGCTTTTCTCTGTTCAGTGATACGACGGCTGGCAACGGCGGCTTTTTTTATTCGGCTGCTGCGCCTGCATGCATGCAGGTGAATTTATGCGCAGATAACGTCATCTCTGAAGAAATAGTATACGATGCATGCGCATGGCACTGCAGCTGCAGCCGGCAGAACTCTGTCACTCAGATTCATACATGTCACTCAGACAACCATGTTGCAACCACCTGCTGTAGTATACATGTAGTATATGCACTGATGGACAAATTCTATACAATGGAGTTTATCCAGTCTACTGTATGCATGGCTCCATGCATGCTTGTATAGTTTATGTACATAATATCATGTACATATATTCATTAAAAAATTGCGCTGTATGAAAGAGATATAATTCATATTATCTAGCTGTTCTTATGAAATTCATTAAGTCACTGTATGTTATAGCGATAGAAAGAAATGACAGAGCGGGGTGGGATGGTAGGTTCACAGATTTGAAATCAGATGAAAGTTGGTTTAAGTCTCGCGTTAATGTCTATAATACTATACATATATAGCCAAACGCACGTGCATTGTCTATAGTGATGCCTGTCGTATGGTCGAGAGCCACCCAAAACATTATATATATATATTTATTAACGGTCTATCTACATGTCATTATAAGTATATAATATATATACACTGTGCCCCATAAAAAAACACACCAAAAAACTTTGTCATGAAACGCATGTATACAAGTCTAATGTTAAATAAGTAAAAGTAATGTTTCATGTAAGAAGATGTTCGAAGTGATGTCCCTTCGCTTGAACGCAGGCTCTCAGCCTTAGCCGCCACTGTTCAATAGATTTGTCAATGACACTGCTTCAACTGTGCCCACGCAACGATGAGGCGCTCCTTCAACTCGTTGATGTCCCGTATTGCTGTCTGGTATAGACGCTTATTAGACCCCAAATTCTGTAGTCAACGGGATTGAGGTCTGGTGAGTTTGCTGGCCAGAGTTCCGGTCCAATGAAGCTTGGTGTTTCACGTCGCAGCAACGCAATGGTGTCCTTTGCGCGATGTGCTGGGGCGCTGTCCTATAAGTTACTACTCTCTGTTTAAATGTTTCCAAACACGCCTAGTCTGCGTCACTGCCTCCTACAGCAACCACTTTTGTGAGTAAGTAAAATGTAAACTATTTTGTGGCAAAATTATTTGAGAAACAACGTACAAACTTTTATTACAATTGGCTTAGTTTTATAGAAGATTTTTTGAAAAGTTTTTTGGTGTGTTTTTTAATGGGGCACAGTATATATTATATATATTATATACTATAGCTGGGGTACCCGGCGTTTCCCGGGAAATTTAGGATTCGCCCCGCTCCCGATCAATTTCCTACTTCCTTACCCTCACTTGACCTCATCCGCACTCCTACTGCCCATGTGCACCACACATTTTTTCACATCCCACCCCATACCAAAACACCCCACCCACCCACTTTTACATGTTGGAAACTTAAAATTTCCGTTGCCCAAATTTGAATGTGCATAATTTCGGACTCTACATGTTGGCAGAATTGGATAAAAGTTTCAGGAAACATTGATAATTTATCCCTCTTAAATTCTCTAAAATTTTAAAGAGTTTCATTTAGAATTTGACTCCTAGCGCAGCCGCAACACTTGTTCATGCGTTTGTAGTTTCACGCTTGGCCATGGACTACTGCAGTTCCATATACGGTGGACTTCCAGCCTGTCGGATGGGGCCCCTAAATAGGGTCCTGCGCACTGCTGCCCGCCTCATAGGCCGCATTCCCAAGTTTGGCCGAGTCTCCGAGTACATGCGGGATGTACTCCACTGGCTTCCTTGCCCACAGCGCATTACGTACAGAATTTCCGTCTTGGTTCGGCGCTGCTTTGAGGGTTTGGCTCCTTTATATTTGCAGGAGCTCTGTAGCTCGACCACGCTTGTTCAACGCCGCTGCTCTCTCCGCTCAGCTGCACAAGTGGAACTTATTGCTCCACGCTCACGGACTGCAATCAGGCAGCGCCGTGCTTTCTCCGTGGCTGGCCCTGCGACCTGGAATGAGCTCCTTGTTATCCTTCGTCAAAAACCTATTGGACTTTCTACTTCTACTTCATTTCTTTCTCTTCTCAAGACTGTCTTATTCGACCGGGGTTGGACTGGGAGCGCTCCTGAGTAGTAACCTTGAAGGAGCGCTATATCGAATTATCAGTAAATACTAAATAAATAAGTATATCGCCAAAACAACAAGGGTATCAGTTCAATTAGGACACCGTGTATATGTCGTCTCCCATGCATGTTACAAGCGAGGAATTGATCTCTATATATACACAGATGCAACAGTTGTCTCAGTGAGGGATCGAACCACCCGCACTGCATGTCTGTGCATAGCACAAGGTGAGCGGTCTAATCATCGGCTACAGTAGTCCTATTCTGGTTCCCGTTTCTGTTCCTGTTCCAGTTCCTATTCCGGTTCCTATTCCGGTTCCTATTTTGGTTCCTATTCCGGTTCCTGTTTCTGCTTCTGTTCCAGTTCCTATTCCGGTTCCTATTCCTGTTCTTAATCCGGTTCCTATTCCGGTTCCTGTTCCTGTTCCAGTTCCTATTCCGGTTCCTGTTTCTGTTCCAGTTCATATTTCGGTTCCTAGTCCGGTTCCGGTTCCGGTTCCGTTTCCTGTGCCGGTTCCTATTCCGGTTCCTATTCTGGATTCTGTTCGGGTTCCTATTCCGGTTCCTATTCGGACTCCGGTTTATATTCGGGTTCCTATTTCGGTTCCTATTCGGGTTCCTATATTCCGGTTCCTGTTCCGTTTCCTGTATATATAGACGTTCGCGATTCTCAGCAATTAAGGTTAACGGTTAAAAACTGAACATTTCGGTAGTGTGTCCCGCAGTTAGAAACTTGCCAAGCATTACAAAACAATTTAAGGTACATGTACAATGTAGGCTACTCCTTCATAAAACTGAAATAATTGAAATATTTCCAGGAATTATATTAATTTATTTCAAATCCAGCCATTCTCTATTTTGGTTAAGATTTTAAAACTTCGCGTTGATGTTTCTGCAAAGCCAAAAATACAACAAACTGAATAAATTTATCCTAGAATCTCATGAGGCTGAACTCAAGTCAGATTTCTAATTCATACTCTGAACGATCGTCTGAAACAATAATATTATAGCCTAATAGCCTATAATTGCAAGTCTCAGATAGAGTGAACCTCAGGAGATGTTATTTTCTTAACTGAATTGCTTTCTTGCCCATTAAGGCAGATGATTTTTTTTATGAAAAAAGATGCTTTGGAAGCGCATGCTACATGCACACGAAAGCACGAATTAGCGAATTTTTAAAGATTTTTTAAAGTCCATTACATGCACTTTATCTATAATACTATGCTACAAAAGAATTGTTGCAACGTTGATTACCAGATTAATTTTACTTAGGCCAGATACAAAAAAATTCGTATACAGGAACATGCAGATATAAATGGAGACCACCAAGCATGGTCTGAAAACGTTTGAACCATGTACGTCGCTGCATGTTTGATTGATGTATTTACACGAAACACATTTGAAAAGCAGAGACGCTTTGTATGCCTCTGTCCTTATGTCTGTTTCTCTAGCACCACCTGCAGTACAGCATTTATCCTCTTAGCCATAGTTTATGGCATTGAACAAACAACAAATGTTTTATGAACTCCTACATTTCACTCGCGCGTCGTGTCTAAAAATATTCATGCATACAAGATGCATGGAAATCTTCGTCGGTCTGAGTACACATGCAACTGCAACTGCAGTCTGATTCGAATAATATAAACAGTCCAAAATTCTATATGTTAATTATTATTAGAACGTTCTCTTTGAACGCAAACAATTCTCATCGACTAATGGTAGAAGAGAAGAAGAAGGAGTAAGAGGAGGAGAAGGAGGAGGAAGAGGAGGAGGAGGTGAGCCGGACTTAAATGTCCCCCCGCCCCACGCCCCCACTCAGAGAAAAAATCTGTTCCATGCAAAGCAGTCTCTCGTCCTGGAAGAAATCTCGAAGATCAATCTGCTTAAAAATCTGTGACCAATAGGAGAGTAGAGAGTAAGGCTGGACCACACCCACTGGCAGCTGTGACGGTCCATTGATTCTCATGTGCTCATCGTATTGGCAGACGACACGCACCAATGAACGGCCTACGCTGAACAATAACATCGTCACGGTAGTTACGTGTATACCAGTAGGCCTATTTAGAGCCCGATGATTCGAGGCTAAATGCCTATTTTTAGTTGACAAAACTTGGAAAGAAGTGCTTGAAAATCTGCCTCCACGGCATCTTAATTAATTGCGCAAAATAATTTACAAGGCTTTGTTGAATTTAGAGGAAGTTCCAAGATCGCAACCAAAGTCGGAATCTTATGCATTCAAGAATCTAGAGGAGCATCAAAACAGACCCGTGATAACAATATTATACGATAATATTGTGATAGAGAAAAGTTCGTTCGGTGGATAGGATTATTATTATCTGAGAATTCTTTGCAGTTGGACACACAGACAGACAGAAGGTCCACTGCAGGAGCGGCGCAGTCTTTCGCACTATCATCATCATCATCATCATCATCATCATCCTCCTCCTCCTCCTCCTCCTCCTCCTCCTCATCATCATCATCATCATCATCATCATCATCATCATCATCATCATCATCATCATCATCATCATCATCATCATCATCATCGGTTGTGTGTGTGTGTGTGGATCCGGACGACCTCGAATCCTCCTTCCCTCTCCTATGGATTGCGACGAGGGAGCCGTCAGTTCGAGCACTCCATCCGTCCCTCTGCTGACGTCATCGTCGTCGTCGTCATCTGCGGTGACGTCATCGGCAGCAGCAGCAGCAGCAGCAGCAGCATCCGTCGAAGAGAAGAAGCAGAAGAGGACGGTGGTGTTTGGTGGAGGTCCGACCGTTATCATCGTTGGTGCATACACAGAAACTACAGCACCAACACCACCAGCATCAGCAGCAGCAGCAGCATCACCAACATTGGGAGGAGGAGGAGGAAGCGGTGCGCTGAGTCAGTCTGCTACATCCGCAGCAGCAGCAGCAGCAGCAGCATCACCGCTGCCAGCGAAGGCAGCGAGGAAGAGTTGGAAGCGGAAGAACGCGTGGGGCAATCGTTCGTATGCTGACCTCATCTACCGAGCGATCGACAGCTCAACGGAGAAGCGACTCACGCTCGCTCAGATCTACGACTGGCTCATCCAGAACATTGAATACTTCCGACTGAACAGCGACAGCAAAAGCTCCGTCGGATGGAAGGTGAGACGAGACACGCATGTCATGTCATGTCATGCATGTCATGTCATGCATGTCGATGATGTCGTCATCATCGTCGTCATCATCGTCGTCGTCATCATCGTCGTCGTCGTCCCTTTCCTTTTCCTTCATCCTTTTCATTCGATGTCTAGTTAGAGGTGGTGGTGGTGGTGGAGGAGGTTTATATTATTCCTATCTTAGGCATGCAGGCATATATATTTAGCTCAAGATTGATATTATGTTGAAACACAATTTATGCAGCGGATTTTCCTTGGATCATAGTTAGATGTGGATCCACAGGCTTTGTGAGTAAGCTTACAACACGTATATAGGGCCTACGCTCTATACTTACAACTGAGACTAACGAATGAAAATAGCCATATATGAGTTATATGAGTTTTAGATTTAAAAAAGCATAAATAGTCCAAGCCACTAGCTCTGATAGCTCAAGACAAAACAGGAAAACATGGGATAACCCGGATAAAGGTAGCTACCGAAACTATAAACGACCTTCAGAACGTCGAATAATAATGGACCTTGTGCACCTTCCTTATATTGTAAATTGTCACACTCTTCATGAATACGCAAACAACCTTTCGGCGTCATCAATTTTAGAATCGAAAAAAATTTCTTCATGATAATTCCCCCCCCCCCATTATTTTTCGAATGTTACAGCATTGTATATAATTTTTATCGGTGCGCTCGATGACGTCTTATAGACTTACTGTAGTCTATGTCATGTAGACCTACATAGGCAGTGCATGTGGGCTTATAAGGCAAACATTGTGGCTGCTTCCAATTGAGATCTAATGGAATAGATAAATGAAGTCCTTCGAATAATATTCTGATTATTCTCAAAGCCTACGGCTGCCAAACTGCTATAAAGTGAACAAGTCAGTGTAATGCAAAAACGACGGTTGTATATATATATATATATATGCTGTGAGAATTAGTGTGTCGCGACACACCAATTCTTCGCGACACACCAGCGACACACCACTTTTACGCGACACACCTCCGGTCGCTTCGCGACACACTATAGTGTGTCGCGACACACCGGTTGAGAACCCCTGCTATAGGGTATATGCGATTGGATTTGGATGTGTGGGAGGGGATTATAGTAGTTTGAAAGGATTGGTGCACCATGAAGGCATTGTATTTTATTGTATTGTATTTAAACATTTATAAAGCGCCTCTAGTAGGGTGAACCGTTCAGAGGCGCTCCCAGTGCGCAAGGCCCAGCGAGAAGAAACAGGTTTTGAGAAGAGACAAAACAGAGGAGAGACTACCAGAAAGAAGTGTAGAGCGAACAGAAGGAGAAAGGGCATTCCAAAGAGAAGGACCAATTGAGACAAATGATCGAGACTGAGCCATAACAGTTCTAGACCGAGGAACCAAGAGGTCAAATCTGTTGGATGAACGAAGTGGACGGTGGGAGGAAGCTGAGGACGAAGTAAAACATGCAGGGTTATTCATGCAGTCTTGCTCGCCCTTCATAGTATTAGTGTGATATAATATTTAAAAAAATTATGTGGTCTTAATTTTAGTGGACGATATATATATATATATATGTATATATATATATATACATATATATATACATATATATATATATATATATATATAGAGAGAGAGAGAGAGAGAGCAAATATTCTTGTGATCTGCAAGGTTTCCTGTCTTCTTACATATACTTAATATGTTCGAACATAAAATCATGTAATTCGCTCTGGTCTTCTGGATAATGTGAACTTGACAAGTTGCACTTTGCACTTTGCAATATAATTATAGTATATATATATATATATAATATCTCTTTATTCTCTGTGCTTCTTTCGCGATCTTCTTCAGTCCTTCAGTCTTTCTTCAATATAATTCGCAATAATTATACGGCACATTATCTCCTTGACTCTTTGCATGCAGCGAAGGTTTATGATGCGGCATGATCATTGATTATTTCTATCAACTATTCTGAAGGATTATCCGCATGCATAAGGCGCATTAATCTGTATATATGAAGGAATTATTGTCTGCAGCCTGGTATACACTTCGTCTCCTCACTCAGTCGGTCATGTACTGGCCTTCTTCTTCTGGTGTCTGTTGCAATGGGATGGCTGCAGTATAGGATTATAGGTCTATTATAGTACTCTATAATCGCTGCTGATCTCAACTGACAAAAGTTCTTTCTTCATTGACAGTCATTGGCTGATAACAGCACTCAGACATACGTCGCATATGATGGCCTGCAGCATGGTCCAAAGCCAACCTGCATTATTACTATATAGGCTATAGTAATGGAACAATTTATCTATTTATTACGCATCTAGTAACCTAATCATCACTATATTTATAATGACAAATCATTTGATGACGCCAAGCAATTGTGAGTAAGTAGGTCTAAGGATTTGTCAAAAGGTCAACAGCGATCATCCCAGAGAATGACCCACCCGTCATGCACCCCTGCATGACTGTCAGTATTTCAGCATTACAAGGAAGCGCAACGATGATGATGTGCCGCCCTTTCCAGTTTCTTAATTCATATTAAAAGCCTAGTGGCTTTTGTCATAGACCATCATTGTCTCTGCCCCATACAGCAACGTTGTCAATACCAAAGCTCTGTACAATCTTGTATTTGTTGCTATATAGACTGAGTCCTTTGTTCCTCCATATATTGTTCAACCTTCCGAATGTGGCATTGGCTTTTCCCAATCTGTTTCCAATCTCCTTATCACAGCTGCCATTGTTTGAAATTACATGCCCAGAGGCAGAGACGGAAATTATGCTCATTGTCGTGCTGTATAGCCTACCAAATAGGTGATTAGCCTATTACTACTCGGCCAAATACGAATATGGGCCTAATTGAACCGTCTATTTGGCGGAATGCGAATAGTGGACAAAATAGGTCTGCCGACAACATTCAAAATTTATAATGCATAGTATACGTAAAAGTTTTAGTTCAGTAAATTGAATACATAAACTTATAAACTGAAAGCAAAAAGTTAACTAGGCTACATGTAACTTGTGCATATAATTATATACTTCTGCCCGTTTGTGTACACTCGCTATATCAGCCGCATATTATATGTCGAAACAGATGTCTCGTGACCATGCACCATTCGTACTCTTTCTGACCGATACTTTTCGGCCAAAAACTGAATAGCTTTTTGGCTCGCTATTCGGTCCAGAAGCGAACACGAGGCGAATATTCGGTACAGCCCTATAGTTCATGGATCCAGACACAATAATTATAGACCTAGGCTTACAGCTGCATGCCTGCGAACTTTATACACAATAGAAAGCATTGATTGTTCAGCCAGCAATAACCTGCCAGAATATATACATTGAAAAGAACAGAATGGGTCAAGGATATCGTCGAATTATTATTAAAGACTTCAAAGTATTTTAAAGATTTGCGATTCATGAACCGTAATCAGTAATTCAATAATGTTAACACTATAGACAAGATTAAGCGCGTGCATCATTCAAAACGTTAAAGCTTCAGTGCAAAACGATTATTTGATGCATTTTCTAGATTATTGCAAAACCGGAATGCTTGAAATGCGCAGAATCATCCGCTATATATATAGTCCCGTGATTGCTTTAAGCTAATGACGGTTGGCGTCCGACTTAAACGATTTTAAACGATTGACAGAATATATATTGATTTTAAAAAAGCGATACAAGGTCAGAACGGAAAAGTAATCACCGAGTTCATCCGTATAAAGTCTCTTCAGAAGATCCCAGACATCGTGTAATATAGTGGTCGGTGACCTAACCCATGCAACTAGGCGACAGATATTGACGAGGAAGAAAAGGCCATTCCAGAGTAACACCATTCCCATCTCCGGATGCAGTTCGGATTCTTCGGAACACCTGAGGGATCATAAGTATCTTGGGTAAAAAATAAGGATTATAATTATAAAACCTGCTTATGCGCCAATAGCGTTAACGCTTACATTGCCTTTAAGGACACTTTCGCCGACCAGGAGACAGAAGATGCGTAGAACCTTTTAACACTTTTGATCTTATATTAGGCGTTAGGCGAGAGTGAAGTCCCTGGGACATTGCGCATATTCCTCTATAGTCTATAACTAGTGGAAAAATAATAATTATAATAGGCCTAATAGTAAGAGTAATAGTACAATAATAATTTTTTTTAAATAAATCCTAAGGAATCATTGATACCTCAGGCAAAAATAAACTTCAATGATGATGATGGTGGTGGTGGTGGTGGTGGTGGTGGTGGCGGTGGTGGTGGTGGTGGTGGTGATGATGATGATGCATTGGATGCCTTTTACTGGTTGAATGTTTGCTTAGCAGCTGCATGCAGCGCTTATATTATTATAATTATTTATTATATCTGTATTGCGCTGTCGCTGACTTCGACATTGAGCAGAAGAAGAAAGCGTTTGAAGACCTCAGTGCATCCGATGAGTTCAATGTGTCCATCAATCATCTGCTGCTGCGTTTGTGCTCAGTAGTGTCTGCTGGATATAGATAAATATAGTTACATATAGTTAAATATAGGCCTATATAATTATATATATATATATATATATATATAGTCCTGATGGTCGGCCATCATAAGTTTATAATTATGCGCTATGTCTCAATGTCAACCTCGACCCAGACACTTGCAAGCTGCTTTCCTCGAGAGGAGCATTAAATCTTCTTTTAATGTGCCATGGTTTGTTATTTATTTACATTTGTCCTAATGTAGTTTATATTTCTCTTTATCTTATATGATTAAAATTCATACAATGACTGATTTGCATTTCGGTGAAGACGTTCTCATAAATTATCTCTGGTCGAATGTACTTGATATTGGTCGCCCATAATATTATTTATAGTCTTAGTTTGATTTTCAAATGCAAACCTGACTGCAGGAGCATGCATTCACCAGAGACTGTTCTTCCCTGTGTAAACTGAAGATCATCTTATTTCTATTCCTAACCTGGCTGGTATAAATGGAAGGAGCACAGGCCTAGTTCCTCTGAGATCCTGAGTGGCCGAGTGGGTTGGTAGCACGCCGGCGGCCCGGGTTCGATTTCCGGTCGGTCGGTTTATCAGAGATTAATTTCTCGGATCTTTACTGCGGGTGGCTCGGTCGCAATATAAACGTGAAGTGTGAGGTTGTACTCTGCCTCCGACACTAATCGTCTTCGATATGAAAAAGTGTCGTTAAGCTCGAAGTAGGTTACACGCCTAGTTCCCTTAAGAAATCGATAACCTTACTGGTGCGTTTGTTGGCTTCTAGATAATTCTGATTAGGCTAGATAGCATATCTTAGCAATAACCAGATAAGAAAACACTAATATGGCTAAATTTGAGTAGGCTAAGTTAAAATGATCTCTATAATACCCCAGAACTAGAAGTTGAACTATATCGTATTGTACGTTGAAATGCGGTTTGCAATAATTACTATAGGCATTCCAATAAGGAAATATTCCATTTATTTTATATGCATATTATGCATATTCATATGTAGTGTACACCATATAGTCGTGTTGTTGTTGTTGTTGTTGCTGTTGTTGTTGCAGAACTCGATACGTCACAACCTGTCGCTGCACAGTCGTTTCATCCGAATCCAGAACGACGGAGCTGGAAAGAGTTCGTGGTGGACGATCGGTCCTTCCACTCCATCGGTCCATAAGAACCTTCGTCGAAAGGCGGATGGAAACAGCTTCCCTGCAGGGACCGGAAGTAGTCAGAGGGCGAAGGTGGAATGCCTGAGGGCGATGGGGCACCAGCACCAGCACCAGCACCAGCAGCAGGTCCAGTCTCGAAGCGACCACATGACGACGATGACATCATCATCGATGCAGTGGAACAGTGAGGAGCGACTACGGCGCTACTACCATCTCACATCATCATCGACTGCAGGTCATTATCATCCGTCGTCGTCGTCGTCGTCATTGGTCGCTGGTGGACCGGCGACTGACACCAGTCCAGACCAGACCCATCTTCATCCTCATCTTCATCATCTTCACCATCCTCAGCAGCAGCAGCAACAGCAGCAGCAAATGCAGATGATGCTGGCGGCACGCAACGCTATACGAGGCTACACGTCATGTTTCGATTGGGGAAAGTCAGGTCTGAACAGCGCATCGGTTGAACCTAGCGACTGGTGGTATTCGCCAGAATATAAGCGCTATCTGGCTGAGTTGGCATCGAGTCAAGGCTACTTCCTAGGAGGCGGAGGCGGAGGCGGAGGCGGAGGAGGCGAATGGGTGTCAACCACTGGCGTGGATATGGACGGTGGCTGCTACCAGAGATGTCCTACTTCAGAGTTCGTTGTTCCAGTGCATGACGATGGTCGGATGTTGTCGTTTGGTCGAGATCATGCGAAGTCCTTCAGCGGATGCAATGACTTTCTTCCATTGTCCCCCTATCATCGCCCTACTGCCCCAGCTCTTCCTCCCTCCATGTCATCCTCCTCCTCTCTTCCTTTTCCCATTGACCACCAATCCTATCTGACGACGTCTTTTGATAACAACAACAGCGGCTCCTCCTCCTATTATTCCTCCATTCATCCTTATTCGTCGCCTCATGCTGGATCGGTGGCGTCGTCCCTGCAGTGTCTTACTCAGCCAAACGCCATCCATCCATCGTCGTCGTCGTCGTCATCGTCGTCATCGTCGCTGTCGTCTGTCCTGGCTGCTCCTCCACTCAGTCCGGTCAACCCCCTTCATCCGCCGCCGCCGCTGCAGCCACCGCCCCCTACCTACGTCACACCACTCTACAACGAAGCCCTCTTTACGCAGACGGGAGATGGCGGTCACCGCCCTTGTGTTGTGCCAGTCTCATGCTGCCAAAGTGCACTGCAGCCATCATCTTCTGCCCTCGCCTCTGCCTCCTCCGCTGCTGCTGCTGCTGCTGCCGGCCACCGGTCGACCATCGATCGCCATCGTAGCGTTGGATGTCCATCAAAGGTGGCACTGCCTCCTCCTCCTCCTCCTCCTCCGACGCCCCCACCGGTGGTTCACGGATGGCCGGTCAGCCACAGCAACTGGCAGCAGCAGCCGCAGCAGCAGCAATCGAAGAGACTGGCCTACTGCTACCAGGACTTGGTGCCAAATAGATTGGACAATCAGCCGCCTTGTCATCTACTCACGCAGTCGCCATTCCCTCTTGATCCTTACATGCAATATTACTCATCCTCATCCTATGCTGGATGCGATGTCGCTCCAGATTCCAGCGGATTACTTCCAGTTCCTCCACCACCACCACCACCAGCACCGCTTTGCTCTTCCGTCGAAAACGGAATGCCAGACAGCGCTACAGAAGACCTCGAGCTGAAAGTATTCGAGATGCGATTCAATGACCATGAACAACAGTTGTTGCATGGCATCGCAAACTGTGAAGTGAATGGAGATAAAGATCGTAGGTCAGACGGTGGCAGCGGTGGCAGCGGTGGGGCAAATGGTGGCAGCGGTGGGGCAAATGGTGGCAGCGGTGGGGCAAATGGTGGCAGCGGTGGGGCAAACGGTGGCAGCGCAGGAGGTCGAACAGGAGGTGGAAACAGCACGGGCGTCAGTTTCGGATTATCTTGTGGACCAATCGCAAATCAACTGAACCCAGCCAAATGATTGACTAAACAATCCAATTCACGCACACACCCATCCCCCATTCCACTGGAGCAAAATCTGTTGGCATAGTCGTCGCTATACAAGTGGCCAAAGCAAGTACTATATTGCACTGTTTTATTGTAGCCACATGCATATGCTGCGATACTCCAACTTTTAGTAGTTAGCCTATACTCTACAACACACAACCAAAGTGACTATAATTTCATTCAGTTTTAGTGAGGCGATAAGCATTCATGAGAAGCTCATCTTAGTACGGACTCTGTGAAGCCTTCTTTTATGCCAACATATTTTTTAAAGAATCGCCCTGCTTATAGGCCTATTTCTGCCACGAAGGTTACCCTGGTAAGTTGGCAGCTAAGCTGGAATATGGAATATTAGAAGAAAACAATGGGGCATGTAAATGAGAAATTTTAGCTGAAAGTGTTGTCTGGTCATCTTCCATCACGATAATGATTAACGCTCTGGCGCGAAAAGCAGACGGACGCCATTTCGCTTCCCGCAACCTTTCCAAAGTCCACTCAACTTTCCAATCGGCAGAATGATGGCGCTGGCAAAATTAGTTGTAGGATGTGATGGACGACCTGTTGGCTTCTAACAGTTAAATTTTATTCCTGTAATAACTTGTGATCATCCGTCATACAATCCAATTCACGCACATTGCCATTATTATAATTATAATTATTACCACTGTCATAATAATAATAATAATAATAATAATAATAATAATAATAATAATAATAGTAATAATAATAATAATAACAATAGGCCTAATAATTATAATAATTCAACAATGAAGGTCTCGCTTTTGTGTCCGAGATCGGACGCCGGCTGTCGAAGATCTCTGGTGATACACGTGAAGCAGGCTTTCTGTTTCAGAGCATAATTTATCAGTCACCATCCAGCGCTACAACGCCGTTGCCTACCAAGGCACCTTGTCTGGTTTACCCGGAGCTATGGACCGGCCACTCTAAGCAAACTAAAATTGTTCTGTTACAACTAAACCGAAACATAAACCTAACAGTCCTGTTATAATAATTATTATTATTATTAAATTAATTATTATTGCTATCGTTATTATTATTTTTTACCCGAGTATCAATGATTCCTTAGGATTTATAAAAGTTATTTTAGGAATTTAAAAATGAATTTCCTAGAAATCAGGCCTAGTCCCAGGCATACCGACCATCCTGCATGCATGTGCCTCTGAAGATGCAATGTCATTGTGACACACAACACAGATGGAAAGACGTCGGAACATGAAGTTTGGTTCACGATGATCTCCAGACAGACTCAGGAGACTGCTGCTGAAATGCGACGTCCCTGCAGCATGCAGTTCAGAGAGAAATTCTTCACCTTCAGCAGTTAGAGGTCCAAGGGTTTCAAAGGCAACAGAAACAAACATATGGGTTGCATGCAGGCAGCGCCGCAGCAATGTATATTTGGCAGACTTATGAACAGCAGCCTGTTCAGCTGCAGAACCTGTCGAAATAGCGGTCTGAGATATGTATGAAGCAGCACAAGTGTGAACCACTGTAGCATCCTATAGGTCATGTATTTGCCAGCATGCATAAATGGACATGCACAAACATGATGCGATTGACATCAGTAAATTTTATTTTTTTAAATACTATAAAAAGATCATCAGTTTCTCAGTATCAAAAATGGTATATTTTCTGAAATTTTGACCCAAAAACTAGAAAAAAGATCGTCAGAAAAAACGGCGGCTCACCGTCCGTCAAAAAGTCCGGTCAAATCGAACGTTTTTCCCGCCCATCCCCCAGAAACCCCAATTCCCCACCCAATGCAGAGAACTATAGATTAAACACTCATTAGCAGTGTGTCAGTTGGAGAAGTCATGTGGGAGCCTCATCGTCGTCACTTGACTGACGGAAGAGAATAAAGAAGAAAACGAAGTGGTAGACCGGCGCTCCTTATGAATTTTTTATAGACCAATGATCATGGGATTGGTCAGGAGCGAAGGAGGATCTCCCCCTTGCTAGCCTCCGCAGCAGGGCCGGATTAAGCATTGTCGGGGCCCTGTTCGAGAATTTTTGTGGGGGCCCTGTTCGAAAATTTTTTGCGGAAAATTTGTAAAATTTTTCCGAAAAATCATACCATTTCATCCGCCAAAAAAGTTGATGACCTTTTTTTTTTTTTTTTTTAGCCATCCGCCGAAATTTTTTCCCGAAAATCATACCATTTCATCCGCCAAAAAAGTTGATCCCTTTTTTTTTTTTTTTTTTTTTTTTAGTCATCCGCAAAAATTTTTTGGGGAAAATAGCCGTGTGGCCGAAATTTGCTAAAAAACTTTTATTTTTACACATTTGTGGGAGCCCCCTAAAGTGTGGGGGCCCCTGTTCGGCCGAACATGTTGAACATGCCTTAATCCGGCCCTGCTCCGCAGGTCACAGGAGTTTGAAGTATCCTAAGTTCAATTTGGCGTAATGCAGACGAGGTGATTTCGACTCATATCCTACATTATTTTGGAGTTTAGAAGCTACATGTAGGAGCAAATCATCTAGTAAAATTCATTCAAATTTTTAAGCGCAAACACATAAATAAACAGTCAGAGGAGGGCAAAGACCGCTCGCCCTCCGCCCTCCTCCCCCAATGGCCCCCTCATGAGCGTTCTGGATCCGTCAAAGGGCCCTCCCATTCAAACTATCTGGTAGGCAGACCCTAGAAATGCTCTTAGAGATTTGATTAACATATAATTTATTGAAGACAAAAGAAAGCACACGATCTTTATTACGAGAGATTCAAAGGACAACATCTTCAACCAACCAAAAACTGTCAAAGATTGGACAGGTGTGAAATAAACAAACAAATCAATCAAAATACACTGGTCAAACTATTTCACTGCTTCAGCACAGAAACGAACAGAAAACTGAACAATGTGCAAATCTCAAAGCACTACAATGTATTTTTACACACTATAGACCTATAATACTTTCTTAGCTAATATAGGCTACGACGTCGTCAGGCGAAGCAACAAAACGCCAAACTAAAACCAATCTGAATCACAACATTTGGTTATTTATAGAAACTATTAGCGACACCAGACGACCGAAATATGACCGACTAACAAAACCATTCGTCCATTATTCATAACGAAAACTGCTTCATACCACGACGACAGCCAAGAAAACCTAAGACAAGCGGACTCTAAGATATATATATATATATTTATATAGCGCAGTAAACAGAGATGTCTGACACAATAATTATGTATGTAGGTATGCGTACGCAGGGCGCGGTGATGTAGTGTTGGGTTCGATGCCTTGGAGCCACAGGGTTCCAGGTTCGAATCCACATCAAGCCGTAGCTAAGGGACCTTGAGAAGGTCCTTCGCCTGCAATTGCTCGTGCGCTTCGGCGTGAAACTCCGGTGCAGTGTCCGCGCTGTAGTCGGGAGTGACTCTGAGTAGAGGAGCTTGATGTGGCGCTATAGCAGCTGCGAAAAATAAATAAATATACTCAAACTGAACATGAATCAGCGTACGAAACATTCATAGGTTACGTGGGCAGAATTGCCGAGAGGGACAGAGGGACAAATGCCCTGGGGCCGGGCAATTTTTACGGGTCCCAGGATCCCGGGATACACAGATTATAAAAAATTCTCTTTAGTTTGTATGTGCACTTGTTATAGCACCCCTTCAAGTTGATTGCGGGCGGCGGGCCCAGCCTATAATCACTTATGTGATTTATACAGAGTTTATGGTTAATAACATTTTAAATATAGCATAATATTATTGTCACCAAAATATAGCTGTTTACATTTCAAGCAACAATTTACCTTACACTTTCATCAGTTCTGTGTCAAAGAGTATGCAAGCTTCCGTCTCAGAACGCTCTTCTGCTACATCATAAATGTAGCTTATAGAGTACGGTACCGTATACATATATAGAGTTTCTATTTAAATTTTCTCAAAAAACCTAAACATAGTTTAGGGAAATTAGGGCCCGTGACTGCTCTACCCAGGGCCAAAATTTCTGTTGACGGGCCTTTAGGCAACATGAAGCATAGCCTAGGTCGCATACATTATTGTCACTCTCCTCAATTTTTTGCACAAGTCGACGCAATAATATGAAATCCATCAAGCGACTAACTTTAAACGGTGTTACATTTTGGTAATGATAATAAGATATTTTTGGTTATTGTCCAAATAAGGAACATGTTTAAGGGTAATGTTCGGAAGTATGTATAATTAGGCAATAGCCAGTTATTCAGCAAATATAAGCAGACCCAGTAGGGGGCCTATGACATAATTACACAATTTAAAAACTTAAATATCCACACCACATATTGAAGATTATTTACAAATGAAGCACAGAACTCAAGTCGTCTGGTATTTCAATGCGTAGGTCTATTTTCAAGTTTGGTTTTATAAATAGCGCTGGACTCAGCTGACCGCATACAATGGCCTATTATATAGTCAGACTCATTTAGACTCATTTAGGCTTATAGGCTAAAGCAGAGTCGGCGAAGAGATGTAGGGACAGCTGCTCGTTTTCGAATACCTCACCTTCACCTATTGACGCAAAAAGGGGTGAAGGTTGTTTACCGCTTTTAAACTCAACAGGTATAATTATGCTAAACTCAATAGACAGGTAAGCATCACAAGTTATTTTGAAAGCATTGAGTGAAGCGATGAGTGAAGCGATGAGTGAAGCGATGAGTGAAGCGATGAGTGAAGCGATGAGTGAAGCGATGAGTGAAGCGATGAGTGAAGCGATGAGTGAAGCGATGAGTGAAGCGATGAGTGAAGCGATGAGTGAAGCGATGAGTGAAGCGATGAGTGAAGCGATGAGTGAAGCGATGAGTGAAGCGATGAGTGAAGCGATGAGTGAAGCGATGAGTGAAGCGATGAGTGAAGCGATGAGTGAAGCGATGAGTGAAGCGATGAGTGAAGCGATGAGTGAAGCGATGAGTGAAGCGATGAGTGAAGCGATGAGTGAAGCGATGAGTGAAGCGATGAGTGAAGCGATGAGTGAAGCGATGAGTGAAGCGATGAGTGAAGCGATGAGTGAAGCGATGAGTGAAGCATTGAGTGAAGCGATGAGTGAAGCGATGAGTGAAGCGATGAGTGAAGCGATGAGTGAAGCGATGAGTGAAGCGATGAGTGAAGCGATGAGTGAAGCGATGAGTGAAGCGATGAGTGAAGCGATGAGTGAAGCGATGAGTGAAGCGATGAGTGAAGCGATGAGTGAAGCGATGAGTGAAGCGATGAGTGAAGCGATGAGTGAAGCGACTGCATGTTTCTCAAGAGACAGAGCATGGGAAGAAGTTTAAGCTGTTTTAAAAAAGAGAAACAGAGTAGAAAAAGGGATGGAGATAAAAAAAGAGCGGGAATCTATATTTAGGATGCAATCAGCAAACGAGCGATGCCAACGTCAGACGACAAATCCATGATGGCTGATGCTGCTGCTGATGCTGCTGCTGCTGATGCTGCTGTTGCTGATGCTGCTGCTGCTGCTGATGCTGCTTCTGCTGATGCTGCTGCTGCTGCTGCTGCTGCTGATGCTGCTGATGAAGGGGGCTTCAGTAGTCGGTCGATCTATGTCAAATGGTAATTGCTAAAGTCCTGAGTCTGCTGATGCTGCTGCTGATGATGCTGCTGCTGCTGCTGCTGCTGATGCTGCTGATGAAGGGGGCTTCAGTGGTCGGTCGATCTATGTCAAATGGTAATTGCTAAAGTCCTGAGTCTGCTGATGCTGCTGCTGATGATGCTGCCATCTGATAGACGAAACGACGGGAGCTATTTGCATGATTCGGACAAATGATTCCGCCCGACCATCCTGATAAACAAATCCCCGTCTGCTGTGCATTCGATAGAAACGCAATTTCCAAACGATTTACGAATCCCGACGATGTCTGCCATTCGTGGATTATATGCATGCAGACGACAGCAGCCATTCGTTCTCATCCGTCTCTCTCTCTCTCTCTCTCTCTCTCTCTCTCTCTCTCTCTCTCTCTCTCTCTCTCTCTCTCTCTCTCTCTCTCTCTCTCTCTCTCTCTCTCTACATCTATATATAAGCGCTACATAAACGACGGACTATTTGCGTCGTCGTCCGTCGTCTGATGCTTTGACCAACGAAACCAACGAGACGAAGACTGGCGATTAGTTCGTTTAGACTTCAACAGTTCCTTCAAAGTCGACATCGAGCATCAACTTCCGTCTTTAGCAAAGGGAAAGAAGATTAAAATTATTCGCATCAAGGTAACGTTAATACCTACAGGTTAATGACGATAATAAAAGCGCTCTTCTTTACATGAGCTTAAGGTTTTTGTTCAAGTCCACGTTTCGTTTTGACCGAATACAAGGTGACGCTGTAACTGACAATTTTAAGCTGTGACCTCATGATGTCCATCGTTTGGTTACAGATGAATGGGAAGACGGACAAGACGAAGACGAAAGGAGACAGCAACTCATCCAACGCATCCAGCGTGAGTATAATTATAAGCCACATTATCAACGGATAAGTTTGCAAAATTTATGTCCAAATTGTGTGCATTAATGCTCATTTATTTCCTGCATTCTCAATTATTATGATAGAAGAAATAGAAGTTAGACTCATTTTGTTGATGTCAATGATGTTGGGAAGTATGGATGGGATTGGGTGGAAGGGAAGACCTGGTAGATGGATGACGTCATGCAGGGACAAGATCTACTGTATTAGATTCTATTTAGTCTCTAATCAAATAATGACTTGCATCAGCGTAAATGTATCATAGTGCATGAAACATTACAAGTTTACAACTAGATGTTTATTGAAACTGGTTATCATTGTGTTTCGGAAACAACACGGAGGTGTGTGTGGGGTCAGGTGAAAAATCAACAGAGCTGATTCGACGCGCATGTCTTTTAAGACGCAAATACATTTAAATGTATATTATGCTCAAATAAAATCTCTTCAGCGGTCGGCATACTCTTAGACTATCGATAACGAAAGGCACTTGACAGATGTCAAACCGTATTTACTCGGTTACATAATAATATTATATACAATTTTTATATGATTGTTATGGTGGTGGTGATGATGATGATGATGATGATGATGATGACGATGATGATGATGATGATGATGATGATGATGATGATGAGAAGACTGGATGAGTTTTGTTGTCTTGTCTCATTCTGACGACATCAGACGACGACGACGACGACGACGTTGGCGAAGAAGACTGCGTCGATGATTCTGTCGATACGAAGTGTCGTCCTTGACCTTGGACCCATCTTGAAGATCCTCGAGGTCAGTTCCATCTTCACGAATCATTCACGAATCATCCTCATCCTCAACGCTAGATATAGCCTAGGTGTTCCTAAATGATTCGGTGTGTAGTGATGGGTATGGAGCAATGCATACTCAACAGAGTCAACACTTTGTGCAGACATCACTACGTTGTGACTTATCCCGTGTATACCTCTACAGTCATCCATAATCATTATAACTGTTTCATTTGAACGAACCCTTGTGATGTCTGCCTTGCAATACAAATCCTATTTGAGTATGGCTTGTCAGTATAGTCAAAAGTAACACTGTAAAACATCAAGTGAATAAAATTATTATAGTGCGCATGCACTATTTTTCGCAAGTGTCTAGTAAAGTTTGATAATTGAGCACAAATCATAGTTGCAGCGCAATGACTATGCGCGATCTCCAACAATCCTTATTTGACCTAAACTTATCTCTCTTATCTATATTTCAAGTGTATTTTTCTTCTTTAACACATCGAACGCAATACACAATGCTTATTATCGGAAAGAGGTTCACACGTTTATCTGCTTCAATTATTGTGAATTACTTCCAGCAACACCAGACGCAGGTAACTTACATTGAATCGCGTAAGTCGAGTCGATGCGAGAATGAGTTCGAGATCTACGTGGAAGTGGAAGTCACTCCTCGCGTCTGTAGTGTGGCGACGCTTGTGGAGACATTGAAGACGAAGGTGCACAGCATCAACCTCATTCGCACGTACAATCAAATCGACAAACTCAAGAAGTTCACTTCACTCGACCGTGGAGATACCAAATGTAGGCAGCAACAATCCGTTTCTTTCTCACAATACAATTAAATCTTTCCGCTGTATTATTATGACCATAATATAACCAACGGTCCATTTACTATAATTATACTGATCGATCTGTATAGTTGCAGCATCGGCGTCGGATCAGCATCTACTTCCGCTGTTTTCGCAATGCAATTTGCAATTACCAAAATAATATCAGTTGTATTGTATTAATTGTTAGCCGTGACTGCAGATGGTAACTTGCATTGGTTACAGGCTAGAGTGCTTGAAACGATGTCTCAACTAATGTCTTATCTCTTACTTTCTTCGATATTTATGAGTCTGATTATTTTCTTGGATATTTACTCTTATAATGAAGAATCGTCTTTAAAAAAGCTAATTGCTTTTAAAAGTTTTATTACCTGGGTCAACAAAGACTAATATACTATAATATACTATATATAAATATCCTTAAAGACTGCGAACTGTCTTTATATTTAGGGAGACAGAGTGACAGACAGTCAGACAGAGACAAAGACAAAGACAGACACAGAGAGAGACAGACAGAGCGAGAGAGAGAATAAACCGAGGTTTACCTATAAATAATCAGTTCATTCGTACCTGCAATCACTGCAGTAGGCCTACTCACCTGCAGCGTGATGCTGAAGGTGAGTACTGAACAACCGTTGCTATTCGTAATGTTTTCGCCAGATACTGCGGAAGGATTTCCTTGGTTTCCGAAGACGATAGCAGATCTGGATCAATGCGCCAACCGTGTTCTCATGTATGGGTCAGAACTCGATGCAGACCATCCGGTCAGTGATGATGATGATGATGATCAATACAATACAATATAATATTATAATTGAGGGGCAGGCTATAGTAAATTAAGATGACCTTCTTCAACGCGGAGAAGTTTAATTATCGTTTGACTTAATAATAGACGAATAGTTTAGTAAATGCATGATTAATACACCGGTTGTGTGGCTGGTCCATACAGTATCACAGACCCAGCTAGATGTGCTCAGCCACTAATAGATAGGTCATGCAGACTATAATGTTATTAAGATGACCTTTAAGCAAGAGAAGTTTAATTATCGTTTGACTTAATAATAGACGAATAGTTTATTAAATGCATGATTAATACACCGGTTGTGTGGCTGGTCCATACAGTATCACAGACCCAGCTAGATGTGCTCAGCCACTAATAGATAGGTCATGCAGACTATAATGTTATTAAGATGACCTTTAAGCAAGAGAAGTTTAATTATCGTTTGACTTAGTAGTAGTTTAGTAAATGATATATATATATATATATATATATATATATCGGTTGTGGCGCTGGTCCATGCAGTATCACAGACCCAACTATAGGCTACGTACTCAGCCACAGTGCTGCAGGTCATCGCTTCACTGCATCATCCAACAGGGTATAGGCAGCCATGGCTCTCGACGGCCTATCAAAGAACACTGGATAACCGACGAGGTCACCATGAGGTTAGCACATCCACCATCGACTGTTGGTTTCACTGTCACTGTTGATTCTATGTTAAAAACTAATTTGTGCATATGGTTTCTGATAGTGAAGTTCTTAGTTTAATGTCTCTAACCGAACAGATATAGTGAAATAATAATAATAACCATGTTAACTGTGGATTATTATTAGTCGGTCTGTTGCAATGGATCATCGTCATTTATTTATTTATCAACTGTCTTTATCATAGTATTTGATAACCACTACTTGGGTGATCCTACTCAGCGCTGATCCCTTTTGGGCCTCGCATTGTGGCCGATATTGTAACAATTATTGTCAACTGTTTTATTTGTGCTATACTGAATGTTTTACAATTAGCTGCAATAAAAAATTGATTGATTGATTGATTGATTGATTGATTGAACACCTCGTCGTCATCGTCACTGTATGTTAACTGAATGATGCTGCGACCTGTCTAACTTTAAAGGGTTTCAAAGACGAAGTCTATCGCAAGCGTCGAGTTGAATTCGCAGAAATTGCTTACAAATATCGACAGTAAGTCGCTTTGTCGTAATGCTTAAAATTTAGGTTGTTTCTAACCATATAGACACTAGACAGGTCTACGTTGATAATTTTTGGCTTTATCAAAACACTCGCAAGAGGTAAGCTACCGTACTCCCCATAGGCGTACGGAAGATTTCAGCAGTGGGGGGGCAAAGATTGAACTTTTGCCCGAAAAATAAATCCGTCAAACCGCCAAAAAAGTTGACGACCTTTTTTTTTTTTAGTCATTCGGTCTGTCTTTGCCCGAAAAACCGGACTCGCCCGAAAGTTGATGCCTTTTTTTTTTAGTCATTCGGTCTGTCTTTGCCCGAAAAACCAACCAGACTTGCCCGAAAGTGGGGGGGCAATTGCCCCCCCTGCACCCCCGCCTCGTACGCCTATGGTACTCCCTGTCTGACTTAACAAGACGATCACGATCGAGACGAATGTTTCTCGAAATGCTTACGAAATAGAAGTATGAAAACGAAAGAGAGATTACGACGATGATGTTTTTTCTCCAGAATGAGTTGTCAACCACGTTGAAGTTCCATGTTGTATTTAGGTTGCGAAAGTCCGGAACGAACGAGGGAATGGCATGCAGGTCCCCCCCTCCCCCGTATCAGTGTATCGCACATAGAGAAAAGATCTGCGGCCAAGGTTGAGAGTGCACTGAAATTAATAATTAATTACTTAAGATGAGATGAAGCAGAACCGACCAAAGCAGTTATGATTCTTCAGCATAATTATTGTAATTATAAGGACATGAAGACCAACGCCAGTTCTCATCATATTTCGTGGTCGAAACGTAATAGAACTCACTTTCCTATATGCGGAGATCGAGTGCTTTCTATGTAGGTTACACCTTGTAAAGACGCTACACCTATAGGACTGGCAAAGATTGCTTGGCCACCGGAATAGTTACTGACTGAGGGCAATGCGCTGACATTTTGTATTGTATGACTATTTAAACAAGATCTCATTAGCAGCTCATCTCTGTTGCATCAGATGTCGTCTTCAGAAACGAATTAGTATCTAATAATTATTATAGCAGACAACTCTTCTAAATTCGTATAAGACTGCAGAGGCATTTCATCTCAACAAGCAAACATGATCACAACCTCCATGACCGCTATACATGTAGCTTCATTATCGTCATCAATATCATTATCGTCATTAACTTTTAAGCTGTCTTATTCTACTTTGTTCACCTAAATGCGTTCGTGCCTCACAATAATTACTACTAATTTGGATTATAATTAACACATTTTATAGGCTAACATATTTGCAATATAGACATGTTGCCCAATGTTCTGCAAGTGTATGTTAGGTCCAATACTGCAACAGAAATTACTACAATAGTTGTCGTTACTTACTTATTTAGTGGTCAAAAGATTCCACGGGTTGTGTACAGCGATGTCGAAACTAAGACCTGGTGAGTCAATGCAAATATTCACATAATTATTATTCTGTAATCGTCTCTGAATTTGTCTCTGAATTTAAGAAGAGAAACGCTCATCTTATTCAAGAGCAAAAATCAAATGGCGGATTGTGTTAAGTCTATCGCAGTCTAATGATGCGGACGCAAGTATGTCTATAGGCAGTCAACATAATATTGTGGTCAAATGTGAGTTCTATAACATCAGCGGGTCTAACTTTGTAACTTTTCCCATGCTGCTATCCTCTTGATATTGCTATGATTTGCATTGGCCTTTGTGTTGTATCAGCATTCAGCACACTGCTTTGACGGTTTCGCTCTCTTGTGCAAGATTGCTTTTAAGTCCATGTCATTCTCATTCACTTTCAATACTTCACCCTCCCACATATGTCATTATAGAAAGTCTTAGTTTCTCATACCCCACCCTTATTAGTGTTACTAGGCACTTTCCATGCAGATAGCGTTTTTCTTATGCTATCAATGACGTCGGTTGACGCGATAACATGTCTGAAACATTTTGTTCAGGTCAACAATCTACCGCGAGTTGACTAAGCTCTATCCAACACACGCATGCGCCGAGTATCTGCAGAATTTTCCTGCTCTTAAAGAACACTGCGGATACAGGTGATTTACATACAATAATGCAGTAGTGGCCACATGTAATACCACAGATGGTCTGTCTATACGTCAATAGTAGGCTAATGCAGTAAACAAGTTGCCTTGAAAAGAACGATTGTATAGCCTACTTAAATTTTTGCTAAAGTGATTAGGTCTAATTTTGGAATCAGACGAGCCTTTCGCATTTGACAGTAAATTCTATCATGCAAAAGCCAATGCCAAAAAAAATTGAGATTATCAATATCAGTTAGCCTACTATGTTAGCGAAGGATCCAGTGTTAATCAAAATTTCTAAGGAACGTGAGTGCAATAAAAGTTTTGAAATGAAAATAACTTTGACTGCTCGACTGGAGTAATTGACTAATTGGTCTACATGTAAGCTTATATTTCAAAGCGAAAATGACCGCTAAGGGATTGAACTTGAAGGTCACTGCGATCAGGAAATCACTCTGAACTAATTAATATCGAAACAGAAAGACATGATTAATGAAGATCTTTAATCACCGTTAGCTAACTCATTCATTTGCAAAACAAAGACGCTAATCGTTAGTCGTGATAAGCTGGCGACCTATTTCAATGGAGTACACGATCTCTCATGTATGTCAATAATAGCGATTCTGTTCAGAAACTGGAGCAATATAAATAATGTGCAAGTACGTATGTAGCCTGCGTATGTACGTACGTATGTAGTCTACATACGTATGTACGTATGTGCGTACGTATGTGTGTATGTAGGCTATGTAAGTATGTATGTATGTATGTATGTATGTATGTATGTATGTATGTATGTATGTATGTATGTATGTATGTATGTATGTATGTATGTATGTATGTATGTATGTATGTATGTATGTATGTATGTATGTATGTATGTATGTATGTATGTATGTATGTATGTATGTATGTATGTATGTATGTATGTATGTATGTATGTATGTATGTATGTATGTATGTAATTATGTATGTATGTATGTATGTATGTATGTATGTATGTATGTATGTGTGCATGCATGTTTATATGCGATAGCAGAGTGATTTAATAGAAGTTTATTTTGCTAATATTTACAGTGAAGATAATATTCCACATCTGCAGGATATCTCAGATTATCTCAAAGGTAAGAAGGCACATTATATATATATATATATATATATATATATAGGCCCTATATACATTATTGGCTTGCAATGCATTCGTTTCGAATAATTATTCACGGAGGCAATCCAACTTGAAATACTTAGTCAATTATTGTGCGCAGTGAACACCTATGGACTTTCAACCCACGGATCATCAAGAAGAAGAATCCAACTTATCCAAAGCGGATTGCGTTGAATTAACGCAATCCGCGTGACTTGCTTCGTCAAAACTTCCTTTTTCAGAAGTTCTTCTATCTTATATGGCCTACACCGGCCCTACTCAGAAGTTTGAACCACCGAAAACATTATTTTGAGTCGTATCAGACATTTGTCTGTTTCCAAATCTGATCACAAACTGTTTAGCAGAGATGAGAGTCATAGGAGGATCAGAGTAGGATATAAAGTATAAACAGTTTTCACTCTGAAGTCGCATATTACATGTCATGTAAGTTTAACAATGAACTGGTTAACTAAGATCATGATGAATAATTGTTGGGTATACAGAAGATTGTAGACCTACTTTTCCGGCGTCCTGCATAATGGCTTAAAGTAAACTGACCGACTTAGATGATGTTGAATTGATTTTAGAGAAGACCGGATTCACCTTGCGTCCTGTCGCTGGCTATCTGTCGTCACGTGACTTCCTGGCTGGTCTGGCGTTTCGTGTATTCCACTGCACGCAGTACATTCGCCACAGTTCCGATCCGTTTTATACGCCTGAACCGTAAGAAGTTCCGCCTTCTGCAAAACATTTTCTGTTTAGTGTTATTTCAGCACTTTTAGACTCCGACTTCCTAAAGTAAGTTTCAACACCGTGATTCAAAAAAAGTAAGCCAAATTATTTTTCATATATCTCTAATGCCTGATACCATATCACGCTAAAATTTTCCAAATAATTAGAGAATTGGACCAAGAATATGATTCCAAAATTTCATGAGATAAAGTTGAACGAATAAAAAGATATGAATCTTTAAACTTCATATACCGAAATTGCCGTTTACAAGCAATTTTTGTCAGTTTCAATAAAAAAAGTAAGCTAAACTATTTTTATTATATCTCCAATGCCTGATAATTAATCATACTAAAAGTTTCCAGATATTTAGAGAATTGAACCACGAATAGGATTCCAAAATATCATGTCATAAATTTGAAAGGATAGAAAGATATGAATATTTAAACCATCTCCAGAATTTTCAGTTTTCAGCAAGTCTGTTAGGGTGTTCGTTGCGGTTTCGACGCATGGTCGTTCCAATTTAGTCTTCATTGATTCTGGAGTAAAAATTAATGGAGCCTATTATCGCGACGTTCTGCTGTCACAACATCTTCCACCTGTTATCAGAAATGTATAGCCCCAGAAGGCTGTTTTCTTTTTCAACAGAACAGTGCCAGTCCACAGAGCCAAGGAAACCATCGAAATGCTGACAAGAGAGACGTCAGACTTCATTTCTCCCACATTATGGCCTCCGAACAGCCCAGATTTGAATCCTGTCGACTATAAAGTGTGGAACGTGATGCAAGATCGAGTCTACCAGACAACAATCTATGATATAAACGATCTGAAGCAACACTTTTTGGAAGTGTGGGAAGGCCTGGACCAGAGGATAATTGACGATGCTGTTGCGTAATGCATGGCGCCAGCGCTTCCAGGCTTGCGTGCAAGCAGGAGGAGGACACTTTGAGCATCTTATTTAATTAAATATTCAAATCAAACTGTTTAAGACATGTTGTTAGTTCAATTCTCTACATATCTGGAAAATTTTAGAATGATTGATCATCAGGCACTAGAGATATGAGAAAAAGTTTGACTTACATTTTACTGAATATGACAGAAAATTGATTGTAAACGGCAATTTCGGCATATGAAGTTGAAAGATTCATATCTTTTTATCCGTTCAACTCTATCTCATGAAATTTTGGAATCATATTCTTGGTCCACTTCTCAAAATATTTGGAAAATTTTAACGTGATATGTTTTCAGGCATTAGAGATATATGAAAAACAATTTTGCTTACTTTTTTTGAATCACGGTGTACTTTGAACAGCCAAGTGCAAAAACTCATCACACAGACGGAGTAAGAAAGGAGTAGCCTAGGTCTACCCCTAATTGCCACTAAACCGGGCTGTGAGCCTGTGACCCCACATGAAGCACCTCATCCCATATAAATAAATCACGATATATTCTAAACAGCATGCAACGATTATTGTAGAATGTTCCATTCGTTAATCAAATAAATATAGGTTAGGCCTACCTAATTTTTAAAAATCTGCATGGACATCGATTTAATTTACCAGGATTTCAAGTATTAAATTCACTATAATTATATTTAAATCAATGTGTCTAGTGTTTGCCAATGAAAACGAATGTGTCTAATGATCATCGGCATCGTGCACGTGTGTGTTTACTGGTTGTTTTAGCGACTGTTGTCATGAATTGTTGGGACATATGCCACTCTTCCTGGATCCGAGTTTTGCAGAATTTTCTCAAGATATCGGACTTGCCTCTCTCGGGGCATCTGATGAAGATGTACAGAAACTAGCCACAGTTAGTAGACCACAGAGTTAGCCATTCGAAAAGATCAAATCAATGTAGCCCATTCTCTACGTAATACCGAACGGTTTAGACCTACTACTATAAGCTGACAACGCAGGCATACATGTAGGCCTACACATTATTAACACATTATAGGCTATACATAGGATTTTTTAATCTGCTCCTATTACAGTTTAGGGCTTTTGGCCTTCTTTATCAGCATACGATGCAATGCATGTGCGCTTGTCACATGCAGTCAGAGGCTACTTAGGCATAGGCTACTTTCTTACTTATGCTCCTGCAGATTCGTTTGTTCCAAGCCCTATACTATAATATATGTTTCTCTTCAGAGTAGGCCTACGCGTATACATTGCATTCCTTTGTGCAATTTTTATACTGCGATACGTACTAATAAGCAATGTAGGACTACAACTGTACGTGCTTGGATATGCACGTGAAAGATTTGCTAAAGAAATGACTGATTCAGTGCTAAATGAAGATTATAACGTGTGTTTTTCTGTAGTGCTACTTCTTCACGATTGAGTTTGGTTTGTGCAAACAAAACGATCAATTTCGAGTCTTCGGAGCCGGTCTCTTGTCTTCAGTCGGTGAACTCAAGGTCAGCCAGAAGTATATCTGTCTTTTCTTTAGATTATTCCCAATGTGCATCAGAAGATCATATCAGTTCCTTCGAAGTTTTAGTTTCATTATTTTGTTTTGTTTTTCTATCGTTCATGTCTCTATCGTCTGTTTTAAAAGAAGAATTTGTCACCAGCGCTGTACGTGTGTGTCCTTTGGTGTACGACCAGTGCATTCAGGTGGGATTATAATTATTTGCAAATGTCAGATACATGCATGTACTTGTACTTGTACATGGCGCTAAGCAGTTGCTTATAATTTATGAAGGACTTGAGTGACCCAACTAACAGCAACTCTAGCCGTCTTATTTTGCCTTCGAAGACGGGAACTGAACCAAAGTGTCGTTGCTGCTTTTGTTGTTGTTGCTTCTGTCGTTGTTGCTTCTGTTGACATTGCTGTTGACCTGTGAGGCTGTGGTTGTCTACAGCATGTTCTGTCGCTTCTGTTGTTGCTGTTGTTGACCTGTGAGATTGTTGTGGTTGTCTACAGCATGTTCTGTTGCTTCTGTTGTTGCTGTTGTTGACCTGTGAGGCTGTGGCTGTCTACAGCATGTTCTGTTGTTTCTGTTGACATTGCTGTTGACCTGTGAGATTGTTGTGGTTGTCTACAGCATGTTCTGTTGCTTCTGTTGTTGCTGTTGTTGACCTGTGAGACTGATGTGGTTGTCTGCAGCATGTTCTGTCGGAGTCTGCCATTCGAAAGCCATTCGATCCAGAAGTCGTCTGTCAAACAGAATGTCTCATAACGACTTTTCAGAGCGTCTACTTCTACACGAACTCACTCGAAGAAGCGAAGTTTAAACTCAAGTAGGTATAATTATAGACTCCAATATTATAAGTAGGCCTATACATACAGCGCTGTGTCGATCCATTCTGTAGGCTATGAAATGGTGTTCCTATAAAGTTTGTCTGTAAAGCAAACGGATATTCCGACGAATCCAGAGAGTAGAGTGAATAAGTTACAAGACTTTTCACATGTATATCGTTACTGAAAGCGGCGTTGCAATGTCTGTGTATTGTCACGCACATAGGCCTACACACATAATTATCACATGCACACATAATTATAGGCTAATCATATAAACCTAGGCCTATGCATAAAATCAAAAACTTTATTGCAACCCATAGACACGTCAACGATATAACACACGAAGTAATGCAAGAACTAAAGTAAAGATAGTTTTCATTTTTTAATTTAAAAAAAAACAACCAGGATGTGTGATTACAATTCACAGAACGAATGAATGATTACAAAAGTTATGATAAGAGTCGAATTTGACTGCAGCTTGAAGAAGCATTGTCAGGTATGATGGGTGTGTCACAGTCTCTGTGCCTTCTCCCAATCTAGGCTAAGGACAACAGAATTATTGTTGCATCTCAGAGACAATTATAGCAGAGGACGATGAATCAGACCATGGTCTTGCGGTTATGCATTCATACAATTTACAATATTATATTCTGATATAACCACATTGTTACCACAACCCTAAAACATCTGTCTGTCTACTGCTCTATATTAGGCGATATCTAGTAAGCAGACAGGTTCTGTCTCGAGTCACTCTCGACGACTTGAGTAGCAGGATGATAGCATGCATAGACCTAATATAATACAGAGCAACGTCTAATTCTGTCATATTTCTGCTGATGTTCTGCAATTCATTGTAATATGATATTTATGCGTCTACAGGAAGTTTGCTCGTACGATCCAGCGACCGTTTGAGTTGACCTATGACCCGTACACGCAGACGATTCAGATCCTTGACCAGCCGAGAGCGATTGCGAATGCCATCGACTCCATCTGCTCACAGATGATCACAGTCACCAGCGCCGTCAAAAAACTCGACGCATGAGTCTCACCTATAACGAAGAGGCACCGACCGACACCTGTGCGGCGGCGGCGCATATGTCTCGAGTCCTTCGTCATCAGTATAAGCCTAGATCTCAACAGCGCCGACATTAGACACCGACTGCGCTATGTCTTTACCCCATTCCCATTCCATTCACTCCTCCATCTCGATCCTCACCTCGTAATGAATTATTATATTCTCAATTCAATTCATTCGTCTCACCTTCATCTTTCCATCATCGCGACTTCCTTTGTCCAGCAGAACTGTTGACAATTCTTCTCAACTATATTCCTCTCGTTTTTCTTTCCACGTCTGATCTCAAACATTTCTTAACTTGAAAGGACTCGTAAACTTAGTAGGCTAAGTGTAGCTGAGCAAAAAGGTTGTTGTCTGTTTATAATCATGTCCTCGTTAGTTCACGCTATTTTCAGTTAATGTCGTTTCCAATTATTTGTCTAACTACTGCCATGCTCAATTTAATTATCATTGCATCAAGTAGGCTACTTAGTTACATCAATGTCTTTCGATCGTGCTAATGATGCTTGCTAAATATATTATATGCAAGCAGGACTTCTGCATCTGCTGTAGGCTGGGTTCTATCGCTATGTTTAAACTCATCAATGATTAGCGCTGGGTCAGCCGATGACTGCTGAGTAATAATATGCTATCGGCTGAAGGATTATATTATAGTTCTAAATGTTCTTAGACGTGATGAGTTTTCTTGAGTTTTATTCTCTCAGTGGACGAACAGAAGCCGTTAATTAATAGACGAAAGGAAACATTAATCGCGTTTGCTTACAAATTGAACAATTGACAGGTTCTGCAAAACGCTTTTCATGCGTAACTGAAATCAACCGAAACCTAATTAAGTTGGCAATAAGACCATCTCTTCCATTTTAACAGAGGTAGACGAAACGGCACAGAATAGGCTACTTCTGTTTCGACATGAAACGAGAGTATACAGGCTACAACATGTAGGCTACAACAGGAATACATCTTAGATCTATATTGTAGGCCTACATCTATTTAAACTAGGATTGGAAGCAGAAGGCCCAAGGTCCAAGGACACACGTCCTAGGCGCCATCAATGCGGGAGCCAAATTAAGAGAAGAGATTGCCAATGAATAATCTTCTATTTGCTGACGACATCAGCCTCTCTTCAGTGGAAGTGGACTGGAGCTGCAGATAAGCTTACATGTATATAATTATTAATTTATCATGTCAAGATACGTAGACAGATGAAACCATGCAGGAGAGGAATCGACCAAATGATCAACGCAGAGACAACTTAAACGATGATTTAAATAAACAAATATACATCAATTATATCTGAGATCAGCATTCAAAGAGAATGAGCAAGTTGTCATGTTGAGCAGGTAGCACAATTTGTTCATCTTGAAGGGTAAAATAAACGAACTAAGAAACAAAGCGACACATCAAGGATAATTGAATGTACCTCGTTAGCATTTCGAAGTACGAGCAGGACATAGGGGAATAGCATGGAAACTAAACAATAATAATAATACGAGACTTTATGATGCAACCAATCTTCGTACACTGATCAGAATATCTTACAGGACAGTGCGAATCCAAAATGAGAAAAGAACTATCGCAGTAAAAATGCATTGTATACCTACAAAAAATAGATTGCAGGAATTTCAAGACTAGAGACAATAATTAGAAATGATGACATGCTTATGTAGGCCTAATTGAATAGTTGTATAAGCTTAGGTGTATTGACAATAATTATCATAGTCGCATTTGCGCGTCGAAAACACGTTTTTTGAATTTTAGTTACAGATAAAAGGGAGTTGATTTATGTTGAGCTAATGTATAAAGATCATTGATTTGTATGATTGGTTTTCTTGTGTGCTGAGTTGATTTGAATGAAGAAGCATTGAAAGCCTGGAACTGTGTTAGCCTAATGCGAATTGATAATCGCCACTATACCATGGTTCAGTTATCTAGCCTACAGGTAGACATAGAGCTAATTTTTTTAGATATGTACAGGGTGGGCCATAAAAAGTAAACCCTACGGTTTTTGCCAATATCTTGGCCAGAAGTACGAATTTCGAAATGAAATTTTACAGGCTTAAAGACAATTCATATTTACACATGATGGCCAGATATCGTCGAAATATTTCAAGCAGAACAAAAGTTTTATAACTTTTAGTGAGGCCATCCACCGTTTTTTGACGATTCAAAAACGCGACGCAGCAAAACTAACAAAAAACCAGTTTAATTATTCTGGCCAATATCTTGGCCAGACGTAAGAATATCAAAATGAAATTTTACAGGCTTAAAGACAATTCATATATACACATGATGGCCAGATTTAATCAAAATATTTCGAACAGAACAAAAGTTACATCATATTCAGTGCGGCCCCCACCGTTTTTTTGACGAACCAGAAGGGTAACGCAACAAAAAGTAGCAAAAACACAATTTATTAAGTCTCACCTCAAATAATTGTTATCAAATAGCCTTGATATTGTCAGATGATCATTATTATTACTATCTAAAAAGAAACAGGGTATCAGCGTAGCTGCACGTCACTGAGAAGTCACTTAGCAAGATAACAATCAAATTGGTAAATAAGGAATCTGTCAGATTAATCAACAGGTCCATCAAGAACTTTGCCAAGAGACTCAAAAGAAGTGTTGGCACTGGTGGTGGGCACATTGAACACAAGTAGTGAAGCACTACCAAGTAGGCTACATTTGACAACAGTTATTTGAGACGAGGCTTAATAAAATCACGTTTTTGCTACTTTTTGTTGCGTTTCGTTTTTGAATCGTCAAAAACGGTGGGTGGCCTCACTAAAAGTGACATAACTATTGTTCCCTTTGAAATATTTAGATGAAATTTGGCCATCGTGTGTAAATATGAATTGTACTTAAGCCTGAAAAATTGCATTTCGATATTCTTACTTCTGGCCAAGATATTCGCAAAAAACCTAGTTTTTGTTGCGTTTGGTTTTTGAATCATCAAAAAACGGGTCGGTGGCCTCACTAAAAGTGATATAACTTTTGTTATCTTTGAAATATTTTATTGAAATTTGACCATTGTACGTAAAGATGAATTGCCTTTAAGACTGCAAAGTTTCATTTAAAAATTCTTATGTTTGGCCAAGATATGGGCTAAAAACGTAGGGGGTTACTTTTTTATGGCCCACCCTGTACAGTTAAGGCAGACGATGTACATGTAAGCTTAGGTTGCATTGCTGTAGGCAATACTATTAATATAGGAAATATCTATTTGGGTAATAATTTGCCGACTTGTATTGTTTTCATACAGGAATTAATCAGAGTCGGTTTTGCGGCATCGGCCTGAAGTTTGTTATAGATAAGTAAGAACAGGGTGAGAATTGCCGGGGGGGTTGGGGGGGTTCAACCCCCCAGTCATTTTTAGAGCTCCATGTTAAAGTATGTTTTTCATACCCCAATTCCAAGTTTATCATAGGCCAACCCCCCCCCTCAGTTATTTTTCCACAATTCTCATACTGAGTAAGAAGGAGTACGTTACATGTACAGAAACCGTGACACTGGTTGACAACTGAAATGACATTTCGACTCAAAGTCTCATCTTGAGCAACAGCATATTCTGCAGTTCATCAATATTCTCAGATTACATAAATTATCCTGCGCCAATAGCTTCAACGCTTCTAATCTAAGAACAGACATTTAATTGAGGAAGTACCGTAGTTTTTCAGATATAAGAGTCTCATTACAAAGTTCTCATATTGTTAGGTTATACGTAGGACATATTTCTAAATTTACCTGCGTGGAGGCGTAAGATACGTCTCAGCATTTTCTTAGAATGCTGTTCATTATGTACATAGCATACAACCGTCATATGTGTTATCTGGTTCCAACGTGCAACAATTCAACTTCGCTGGAGCTGCAGAGTTCAGTAGGCCTATACACTATGCACAAAGTAGCCTATACAGACCTATGGAAAGTATCCCTTTTTGCAAAGGTTAATCTGTGAGAATTAAAGGAGAAGACGCAACGGAGGATGGAGTGGCAGTGTCATTTTGCGTTCGAACATGTCTAGGTGTAGTCTTGTAGAGAACCCGAAGAAGAAGAGAGAGAGAAGAATCTGCTAGAAAAGAAGGCGAATCACTTTTTGTGGTAAAGAGTTAAATGAAGTGGTAAAGAGTTAAATGAAGGGTCGATCATATAGTGGCAATAAAAAGAACGAGATGTAACCGCCTAGCATTAGGCTATATTTTCGGTAACATTTGGCTTAGCATGAGACTGACATGCGGTTAATTAGCAGCACGTGATAGAGAGCCCGCCAAATAACAGGCATAATGTGAATACGACTATCAGATAATTCTAATAATTTATATATGTATCTCTGGCCTATTGAATATAATTCTACCAGTTTAAACACTGTCCAATGCAGACATGATGATGTGTCTTGTAATAAGATCAACAGACGAGTGAGTGAGCTACAGGCATATTATGCTCACAGTTGGCGTTCTACTTAAAATATGGTCCAGGAGTAAGAGTTCAGTTCTTTTTCTATCTCAGTATCTTACAGGTCTCACGTACAGCCTACAAGCAGAATGCTAATTCCTATATGGAGACAGAAACGGCAGAGGCTATACAATGTACATGTACATGTAGCTATAGCTTCGGCTTCCTGTACGTATGCCGTGCACCACTCGATATCTCTGTCTGTCAGCTTTATTGCTCTATGTGTGTCTGTATGTGTGTGTGTGTCTCACCTGTCTCGGATTGTTCAGCCAGTGTGTATATTTACAGCCAGCCATTATAAATCAGGAAGAATTCTTCTATGTCTGCTTGTATCACCCGATCGACGAACGGACGGACGAACGGATGGAAGGACGCACGGACGTACGGACGGAAGGACGCACGGACGAACAGCTGTGCAAGGGACGCCAGGATTGGATGCGCTGTGCCGAGACTAAAGCGAATACATAGAAGCCGCAAGAGGAGAGGCGGACGGAGAAAAAATGAAGAAAGAGAGGAAGAAAAGAGAAAGAAGAGAGGAAGAAGAGAGGAAGAAGAGAGGAAGAAGAGAGGAAGAAGAGAGGAAGGAACGAAGGCTGGAGAGGGAAGAGGAACACGACGCAGACTTTGGTGGTGAAGGAAAGGTTTTGGCTGAGCCAGGGCTGCTCTATGTACGATGTAGAACGAAGAAGCTTGGATTACCCGGCGGCCTTCCTGGAAGAGATTAATACGAATTAGATTACAAAGTGATTTACAGTCTCTGCAATAATACGTTGCTCACATTCACAAACTATATACGCAGTACTTGAAACGGAGAAGGTAGGTTCTTTGAGTTTTAAAGAGCATAGAATTCACTAAGACTTAATTTTATGCTGAATTTTGTAGCCTATGAAGTCTAAGAGGTGCTAGACTTTCGCTTTTTCACAAGCGCAATTTACGATTATAATGCTTACTGTAACAACACAATGAACATCGTAAAAACATCGGAACGGGTCGGATAAAAACTGATCTTGTTATAAGACAAACTTGCACAGCTGCTGCTGTTATGGAATCCAGTCTATATGCTAAGCTTATACAACACGTAAGATAGCAACAAGAAGCTTTCAATGGCTGTAGGTATATTATTATAGGCCTGTAACCATTGGCCTATGGTTGTAGATCGCAGTGTATCCTTCGCAATCCATAGATTTGTTACAGTACATGCAAGTGTAATTTGTTCAACCTTCAGCGTACGTTCTATTGATAATACTTCATATGCCCTTACTCATCAAAGTGCCGCCTTCTTCTTTAGGTTTGCTGTCTCTCGGCAGGTCCAGACGCCCAACGACGCCACTCTTCTCGGTGTTGTGCTTTTTCTTTGAGTTTTCCATATCCATCCTCCATCATCCAGTCCAAGAACTTTCCCTAGGTCTTCCTTTTCCCCTCTTCCCCTCCATTTTGCCCTCCACTAGCCTATGTCTCTTTGCAAGGAACTGCCTCTCAGTACATGTCCTATCCAGTTCTTCTGCCTTGTTCTAATTGTATTCATCAAGGATCTTTCCTCTTCCACCTTCTTCAGTACTTCTTCGTTTGATTTATGTTCAAAGTGCCTTATCCAATAAAAATTGGCCTACGCTGTTGATTTTTTCCAACTAAAACAGTTTTCATTTTACGCTTATAGTCGCCTGTGATTTTCACCAATCAATCAATAACCTACTCGGATTTTCCATCCTGATAGCCACATCTTTCTAAATTGACGACCCTGGACTGGCCATTTTCAGTCTTCCACACTTTCAATTACATGCCGAAACACTGAGTTCTTATATATTGTCTGTATTATTACTCGATATTCTGTACATGCTTAATAGACAGCTGTTTCAGCATTTCACGAAAAGTGTTGTTGCAACGAGGTCCAATGCCATTGCGATGACATCGCAATATCGTATACGATGCAATGTAGCTGATAATAATGCAATAAAGCAAGTCAGATATTGTATACCATATTACCATAGGCTATACTAGAAATTATGCAGAGCAGCCTTCGCATAGACCTGATCGGTGTCTCCTTCGGAAATCACGTGGATAGTTAACAGAATATGCACAATGTGGTTCTTCATATAGGTAATGCAAAATATTTAACAAAATAGAGCCACTGAGACTTGTATTATTTCTGCATATGCTAAAGAAACTTATGTCATTAGAAATACAACTAGGCAACAGTTAAGCGTGAACTATGCTTTCTGTCAAATGTAGGCCTATGCAGCAACGTGTAGATCTAGTGGTCTACTGGATATATATATACACATCTACAAATTTCTCCACAACTTTGTTCAATCCAATGAACAGGATCTGACAGGATGCATTGACTGTCGCATCTGACTATCTATCTATT
>OX243814.1:23124685-23357185 GCA_945859605.1 Lumbricus rubellus
GAATCGCTCTCAGCCCCGATATCTGAATAAGACCTCTGGGTAATTGACACCCAGTTGATTTTTCCATTAGGCCTCTAATGTAACAATCGGCATGTTCCGTTCTTATGGAAGTTTGAACGAACAACGAGAACGTTCGGTTTATATACTCTATACTCTATAGGTGAATGATATAATTATGGGATGATTGATAGAGTTGAATGATGTCTCTGATAATTAATGAATGACTTTCATCGTTAACTTGCGTCAGCTGTTCACTTCGCCTGCATTGGAATTCAACAATTCCATGTTTAAAAAGCAAACAATGACAGTTGATCTGTGGATCGAACGTTGGTCGTAGCCTATTAGGCATTTAACGACCAGCTACAAATGTTTTCAATCCATTTTAGTACACACTGGTCGTTAAAGGGTTAAGCATATTAATCCTCTTCGCCGTGATCACGTGATCTGTGCTTGGTTGTCTGCTGTAGATTTGCTGTTTGGTCAAATTCCGTCGTTGCGCATCGAAGGCAAAGTTCTCGTCCAACACGGAACGATCATTCGATATTTGGCGAGAGATGCTGAGATGCTCGGAGAAGACGATGAAGAAATAACAACGTGAGAGGAATGGATGAATGGATAGACGAATGGGTGGACGGATAGATGGATGGACAGATGGATGAATGGATATATAGATGGAAGAATGGATGGATTAATGGATGGATGAATGGGCGGATGGGAAAATGGATGGATGGATGAATGGATGGATGAATGGGCGGATGGGAAAATGGATGGATGGATGGGAGAATGGATGGATGAATGTAGCCTATGGATGGGTGGATGGATTGATGAGTGAATGTATAGATGAATGTATGGATGGATGAGTGAATGAGCGGGTGGATAGATTGATGAGTGATATTCAAACATGGGTTTGGCATATAGAAATGGTTTCTTCGTGAGAAAGTAGAATTTATAACAATTGGATAATGGATATGTTGTAAGCGTAAACGACACAAGCCAGTAGCAAAGCAATTAGAACCACGAAAATAGAGTTTAAACAAAACGACATAAAGAACCTTGCCTTAATACAGTGGTTCCCAACCCGTGGCCCGCGGGCCAAAAGTGGCCCGCCAGGCCTCAAAATATGGCCCTCGACCCTCAAAGAATTAATATGACAAAATTAGCAAATTGGACAGAATAAAACACTTAAAGATTTTCGAGTAAAATTATTTTATTCTGACGTCTATAAATGACATCAAACATTCTATTTGATTCAATTATAGCAATTTGATATGCTTTTAGTTAATAAAATTTAAGCCTTGTGGCCCCCTAATGTTCTTCAACTAAGAAAAAGTGGCTCTCGTGTGCTCAAACTTAGAAAAAGTGGTCCTACAGTCAAGAAAGGTTGGGAACCACGGCCTTAATATGTCTCTACTTCATTCTTTTATGATAGCCTAACGGTGCCACATATGAGTCTCCACAATTGATTAGTGTACATATTTAAAAATATAGGGCACAATGCACGGAGTGCCACGGACAGATCATGTTTCTAAAGAACGTTAGGCCTACATGGATTGTTTATGGCAACAGTGCCACACGTTGGCCTTCATGTGGCTGTCCAGTTCACATAAATTAACAAGGACAACTTTTGCGGCAACTGTTGCTGCTAAATAGCCTATCTGTTGTTGAATAATAACATTAGCCTATAATTGTTGACTGCTTGTGATATATTCACAAATTGAAATCTGATTGTAGGATCGACATGCTGTTCGAGGGAACGAGAGATTTCATCGCGAAATTCTACGCATTTGGATTTGCAAATGACAACAAGATCAAGGAAGAGCTGGACACGAAGATTCTTCCGAAATATCTGCCGATCTTTAACAAGGTATATTAAATTGACTAAGTTTATACCTGGTAGGCATACGCGAAGTCTCACTCTTCCCAATTGATTTGCTAATCTGCATATCGATTCATCGTCATACCAAGTGCAGAATAATTAATTATATGTAGGCCTAGCATACATCACAGAATTTTAATATTTTTCAATGCTATGGACAATTACTTATTGTTAGGTTCTGGAAGAAAATCGAAGTGGATTTTTGGTTGGATCTGATATGTCGTTGGCTGATGTCGGTCTCATGGAAGTTCTGCTGTCCATTGTCGACTACTTTGGCGAAGAAAGATTTTCAAAGTTCAGGAAAATAAAAGTAACTCACATCGTATCCTATATTTGAATCGTATCCTACATTTGAATAGTAATGGATGCGAGATCCTTAATTGTTGCTAGACATAGAAATTGATTATGCTCGATTGGAACTAGGCCACGTCTGCTCATTTCAAACTCATCAAGACATCAAATGCAGGTTACTATAGCCTACCTGACTGAACTTTAGAAATTTAATTTGAATCGGTAAATATATTGGAATAGTGTTGAGTCAGTCGATCAGATGCCAAGAAAAACAAACTCAGATTATAAGTATGTAAGCCTATATAGGCTAGACCTATAGGCTATGATGAACCAGCTGCACAGATGAGACAGCATTGCAGGCCTACATTGTATATTTAGGCCTTATCCATTACAATAGTCTTACCATCTCAATAAATACCGGTAATTGTTAAAGTTAGCATTTATCCGCTGCGATCGTGAATTATTGCGTTCACGATCAAGTTGGCTTATAATAGGGGAAGTTTGCCAAAGATGGACCAGCACCTAAGATGGACCACTCCATTTTTGGCGCCCATGCTCCTAAAATGGACCACTTATAATATATGCGATTTTAAATTTTTTTTAATTGTTTTCATTCTATTTATTTAAAAGAAATGTTATTGCAACCAATAGTGTATCATTATCTAATCTATGTAACAACCGTGTTGCATAGGGCCTAATTATTTTCTCATAATTTGTGGCGAAAACGGACAATCATCCGTACGTGGTCCATATTTGGCAACTTTCTCCTACTGACAAGCACTAATAGGCTTAGGCTAATTAACTGACCAACTCTGATCGTCTGTTTCCTGGCTTTGCAGAAATTTTTTAAGACGATGAAAGATGAATCGCAGATCCGCTATTACATCGACAAACTGCGAAAGCGACCGAATGACGAACAGTACGTGAAAGAAGTAAAAGATCTGTTCGGACAATAGATAAATCGACGTTATGTTTTTACTGTCCCTGAACATCCACTAATTTACATTTTATAATATAAAAAAACTGAGTGCAAAAAGAGACGAGATGTCACACGCTCACGCAATTTTGATTGGTCCACTCTCTATCTGCAATTCACTGTAGCCCATTATGAAATTATGCAACTTGAAGCCACAGTAGGCCTATCTATAGGTAGGCCTACGCGACATCGCTGTCCAGTTAACCTTCTGAGAAATATTTAGGATGACACGGTTTTATTGAAGTGCAGGAAATTCGAGTGTTTTCCATATCAATGCCTAAAGTAATGTATTTCCAACACAAAGTGTGCTCTCGACATTGTCGAATGTGCAGTTGATTTGTCGTGTGTGTGTGTGTGTGTGTGTGTTTGTGTGTGTTTGTGTGTGTGTGTGTGTGTCGTAATCGTAATCTCCACAATTCTAAAGCGCCACTCGAAAGCCAAAGGCAGGGCACTAGCTTATTCACGTGCGGTCACATGAATGCAGATCGAGCCCAACTTAATTTTTGTAAATAGCGATCAGCTCAAATCAAAAACACAAATCATTTAAATGCGTGTCATTTTAATAACGAGTTCAAATAATGTTTGACAATTTTAGAAAAATTCTGCAGTTGACAATTATTCTGAGTATTCTAGACTTGATTACCTTTCTCATTTTGTGTTATTTTTCTGTGTTCGCTTTAGCTATCCATTAATATTGGATTTAATCAATAAGAATCTTATGCACAGTAGACAGGTGTAAGCCAGGTCTACGGACAATTGATTCAATCCACAATAACCGAACAATTTTTTTTATAACATTGGCCTAACTTTGCATGTAGTCTACTGCAGCTTTTCGAATGAATGTAATAATTCAACAGCCCTGCCGTTTCTATGGACATTATAGGGTTGGGGGCTCAAATGTATACTGGTTCTGAACCGGTCCCACATGCAAGGTGAGAATTGTCGGTGAGGGGTTGGGTTTCCAACCCCCAGTCTTTCTTAGAGCCCCATAGTAAAGTCTGTTTTTCACACCCCCAATGCAAGTGGATCATAGACTCATGATCCAAACCCCCAGTTATTTTTACGCAATTCTCACATTGCCAACATATATATATATACACACATTGTATATATATATACATTGTATGTATGAGCACTTGTTATAGCACTCCTTCAGGATTTCTACCCAGAGGCGCTCCCGACTACATCGTACACACCAGTGCTGAGTTTGTAAAATTTTCGGTGAGTGTTCTTACACGCTGCGGAAAAAAATTGGCTTTTTTCCGACAAATTTTCTGGCGTCCATTTTTTTTAGTCATCATCTGCTCTTCTTTGCTGATTCGGGTCGTAGGCTCGTAGCCTAATATACGTTCGTCGCGGTACAAAAGAATTTCTGTTTTTTTTTCTCGTAATTTTATTTCTCACCTTTTTTACTTTAGGCCTACTCTTTGTGAGGTAAGCCCACCACCAGTGCCAAAAACTTCTTTTGAGTCTCTTTGCAAAGTTCTTGATGGCCCTGTCGATGCGTTCCAAAGGCAAATCTTCCAATATCAATTCCAATGCACCCATCAATTCCCTTACCTCTCTTGGTTACCGTATGGCAGCAGATTGGGATATTTCTCCAGCATAGCTCTTCGCAATTGATTATCAATCCATCGGGTTCAAATCCGGAGAGTTGGGGCCATTAGCTCTCTCAATGAAGCCAGAACAATCGACATTGAGCTGATCTCGATTTTTAGGGCCTAACAATTTTCCTTTATTCGACAGTCCGGTTGACAGACCGCAACCAGTTAAAGTAACCTATAGGCTGCTGCAGTACCGGTATGCAGTGCAGCAGTATAGCCTACGAGCAAAGCTATGCGCCACCGGAGCCAGGGCTATTTTAAAGAAATTTTTAGAACTGCATAACTCCTTCTTTTCTTTCCCATCCTCCATGGTAAATTACCCCCAATCGGTGGAAAATGGCTTTTTTCAATTAGTTTTAACGGTACAGAAATGCTTCTAGGGGAGAGCAGGGCATAATGGGATATATCGGGGCATTACGGGAAACTTCATTATTGTCGATATTACTTAGGGCCTACTTTTAAAATACGAAAAAAATTCAATCTGAAGTAGGCTAAAGCATAGCCTATTTGAAGGTGAAGGACAAAAGCATTTACGATTTCGATGCGTCTTGCAGTTTTTATGATGAAAAGTTAATTTTCACGCTCTCCCAAGTAAGGTAGGCTACGCCCGTTATTCAAAAAAATTGTCTATAGGAACAGTTGAGCTATATTAAATTTAAGTTAAGCTTATAGGCCTACCATCCATGTGTAGGGTTATATATAAAATCACATATTCCCATATGAAAATTTGTACAAGTTCAGTATTTTGTTTCAAAATGGCGGATTTACAATTTTTTTTGCATATTGGGGCATAATGGGATACAGATAGGCCTATCCCATTTTGCCCTCTTGCTGTGGTGCGAAAGCAATTTTCCCCCCATCTCTCTTATAGCCTATTGTAATATTTCATGGGTTCTAATTACCCCCTCGACGTCTCAATCATTGTTTAGATTACAAAACGAGCAATACTAAAAAAAATATGTGGCATTTTTGGAAATTATAAAATATTGCATGTTAATTATAGCCTACGTAGGCCTATGTTATATATGCCTGCACAATATATATATGTGAGTACAAACAATTGTCCTGATTTCTTACAAATTATATATACCTACAACTGCACAAATCCATTTAGAACTGCTCATTTTGTGTACAACTGCACGTTAAAAAAGCCCTGTCCGGAGCCCCTCCCCCACCCGTAGCCTACGATTTCCATAAAGTAGTCTAAAGGAGGTCCGGGTCCGGTAGCCTGAGGATAAGAGGAGAGACATGCATGTATTGTAGGGCCTATCGATTAGGCCTACCTGATGTTTACACGACATAGGTTTATTATATAGGCCCTAGGGCCTAGGCCTAGCCTACTATAGGCTATAGTTGAGGTGCCCGGCGTTGCCCGGGAAATTTAGGATTCGCCCCGCTCCCGGCGAATCTCCTACTTCCTTACCCTCACTTGACCCCCATATGCACTCATGTGTACGGCCTCGATCTGTTGTCATATAGGCCCTCGTCAAATCTGGATCCATCCATAAATTATATAATCACATGAAATGATAGGCCCTACCAGTTGATAACTCAACTAGGCAATCGTAGACTAGTTGTTGACAGAGTGATATCCGAAACGAATAGTTTAACTAGGCTACATTTACATCATTTCTAGAAAACGTCATCTGGATTCTGCTTCACTTTGCTAGGATTTTCGTTATGATCAGTGAAAGCTAAATTTCGTTAGTGCAGCGCAACATAATCCCTGAACGAACTTTGTCCGACCATTTTTATTTTTGTGTTTCATCTTCCGGTAGAAAAACAAAACAGTTGCAATAGTTGGCTGTGCGTATTATACTGTTTTGGTTTTATTTTACTAAACTGCGATGTGAGTTAGTTTAGTGTTGGTGCATGATTCTTCTGGCCGAAACAATGGAAAGGAATTTTATTATTCTTTTCGTCGGGCTGGCATTGGTTGGAGGTGCTCTTTCACAGGTGCAGTACTGCAGTTTAACTTCGTGCCTTCGTCTTTGCATATTGTTGAATTGTCGAATAAAATTTAGGCCTAAATGTTTCACATTTCAGCGTTCAGAGTGAAATAGAAATTTGTCTAAAATGAGGTCAGTTATGAATCCTGTAATTGTATTGGTTTGAGATAGCCAATATTGACGTTTACTCATCTTACATCTTTACTCATTGCCTCTTAAGGAGTTTCTCTTGAAGTGGCGCTAGCTATATAAATTCATGATTGCGATTACGGTAAACGTGCAGACTGGCTGCCCGTACTCCAAACAATATGGCCGTTAACGAATGCAATAAAATTAGAGCGCGACCTATAGACGACATCGCAACATGCATCCCAACATGCAAAGCGTGAGGGTTGGTTAGGGCTCAGGTTAGGCGTCGTGAGGGTCGGTTAGGGTTAGTTTTAGGGTTAGTGCAGTCATTCTGCTGAAATTGAAGCTGAATTGATGAACAATGTCGTCTATGGTCGCGCTCTAATTTTATTGCGTTCGTTGGCAGCCATATTGTTTGGAGTACGGGCAGCCAGTCTGCACGTTTACCGCGATTACGATTAGTGGTTTCATTAATCTTGAAGCAAAACAGCTTAGAACAGTGCAGAGATGAAGGTCAGTCCTGCACTTTAATTACATCCACCTCTAGCAAAACTCAGGCAATCCCAAAGATTACAATACTGTGCCCTGTTTACAAAAAGAATATGGTTGCCAACGACTTCGCTAAAATAGAGCGCTGCGACCTGTCAGCCGCATTAGCATGATGCAATGCGCTCAGTAAGTAAGTATTCAACGGGTAAGGACCTTGGGCAAGTCCTTCACTCACAATTGCTCAGCGCTTCGGCGTGAAACTCCGATGCAGTGTTCACTCTGCATTGGGGAGCGCCTCTGAGTAGTGAGAGTGGCGATCATGTACTATAAGGGGGGGTGCGAAAAATACACAGTGTCTTTTGCTATCAATCCACCAGAGTTTCTAATGGCTAAACTAACCCTAACACTAACCCTAACCGACCCTCACGACGCCTAACCTGAACCTAACCAACACTCACGAAAAAGACGTGCAATGACAACACTGACGGCAAGTGCTGCAAAAGACACTGTGTAATTTTCGCCCCCTGATTGTACATGTATACCGTGAGAGCTTGAAGGGGCGCTATAACAAGTGCATATACATACAAACAAACATACAAACATATCAGTTCTCAAAGGAAATGAATGGTTGAATGAATATTGTTCAAAAGATTACTGTGCTGTGAACATACTAAGAGACTGAAGCAGTAATGTATTATTGGACTTTGATCCATGGTTGTGTGTGGTAACTAAAAGTAGTTCTATTACTTTGAACAGGTAAATGTAATCAGTAACTAGTTACTTTATAAGAAAAGTAATGGGTTATGTTCAGTGACTATTCACTTCATGGTCAAGTAACTAGTTATGTAACTGATTACTTTTTAAAAGTAAATGGCCAATACTAACTGGCATGCAATTCAAACAATTCAATAGGTAAACCCAAGGAAACATATGGTTCAGCTAACACATGGTTGCCCTATTGGCATTGGTCATTAATCAATCGTCTAATATATAATTCTGAAACTTTTTTAGTCTTTTTGTGTGTTTGTATGTATGGTGTTGTGCTAAAGGCTCACGCCAAAAAATCTTCATTCAAATTTGTAGGTCAACACGACTATTTTCAGCTCTTAATTCACTTTAAATCTTGAGATATGGACATTTCAAATTTCGATTCGGTAATTAACATGTAATTTAGATTCCTTGAAACGGTCGTATTCATCATTAGTCCAAGACCTTTCTCACTTAACTACATTTCTTTTGACAACGCCATTTTGACGTCTTATCTGGTCATGACGTCCATAGTCGTAAGACACGTATCAAGTCAATTTGCAATAATAATTAAATTAATGATGTGCAATATAAACTGATAATCACAAGGTAAGAAAAACTTAATCACAATAATAATGTTCAAATATTTAATATTATATCTCAGCATTTATGAAACGCCTATTTGCAGGCGGTCTCAGTGCAGAAACCCCAGGGAAGGAGAAATACAGCAAGTGGGTTTAGACGAGGACTAGACTCCAAACATTGGCCCTAAGTAAATAGAGGAGTGGAAGTTCATTCAAATGCTCAGAAGGGCATATCATTTTTATTTTGAGAGGTTGGGTGGTGTGTGAGTGGGGTGAGATGCATTTGTGGGGGCGAAAAACAAAAATTTATCAGTCAATGACGGCTACCCGAAAGGAGTTGAATGTGGTGGGCTGGCTGGAGATGGTTGCGGGTGAGGTTGGCAGGGCAGGGTAGGAGCAGAGTAAGGGCAGAGGGTGGGTGAGGTGGAATCGGGTTGCGGACAGAGTGGAGGTTGCGAATGTGGTGGGGTGTGGTGGGTGGTGCGTAATGAAGTTGGGGGTTGCGAGGGGCTGGATTGATGGGGTAGTGATGGGGAACGCTGGGTGGGGTGAAAACCCAAAATTTTCCCTGTCAACTCCGGATACCGCAGCTAGTGTTATATAAATGATGTTAATCATTTGTTTCATTTAATCTGTCTCGACAGACTTCATATGATAAAGTGTCAATAATTGATTTTTACTGGATTGACAAAAGCACACCAGACTTAGCTGAAAATGACCCATATTTCAACACGAAATCTGCATAGTCATCTTCCCTCTATCCCTCTCTGATCACAAATTTACTTTAGCTGTGTGAAGGTTATCTGTTTAATGCAGTACATATGATGCTCTAATCGCGGATTTCGCAAAGCTTATGTGAGCATTTGACTTTAAAATGTTGAATGTTTGTATGTAGATGGTATAACAGATCAGTAACTTGTCCAACTTGACTGTGTCTTTATTCATGCACATCAGATGCAATGCTCTCACACATGAGGTCATGTGCCAACACCTAAGTACACGAATACTTCTGGTTTCTACTTTCACCAGAAATGAAAATGCAGGTTTTAGAAAAGCCCTGGGTATTTATTCCATGCCAGTCAGTTTCAGTTAGATTTCCACCAGGTATGATAGGTATCACCAACTGAGACATGATTGGATATTTATCTATGTATGACATACTCACGATTACGTAGAGAAAGTTGCTTGTTTTGTCATGAAGAATTGTGAAATTCATAACTAGTGGGATTGAGAGATTACAAGAGCTGGTAAAGACCAAATCTGGACTTGGATCCTTGTTTCTTGCTCATGGTGCCACTGCCAGGGGTATTTGCTGCTCTTGACTGTTCGTTGGCAGTCTGCAGATCTTAAGAATTTAAGTGTTCTTGTTTCTTGTTCTATAGTCGTTAGAAAGACATGTATAACTTGTTCTGTTCATCATTTGAATTCTTTCTCTTCCTGTGATTTTTATCATCTGTTTAAGTTTTGTTGATTTCTTTTCAGTACGAAGGCAGTGGTGATGATCCTGATGAACATGAAGAAGAAGAAGATGACTATGAAGATGAGTTCGATGAAAATTCAGGAGGTAAGATTGTACGAGCATTGAAGGAATTGTCTTAACATTATCCAAATGAATTGTCATGACTGCTGGTTGAATATATGCAACATTTTTGCATTTTTCTTGGTAGCGACACTGTTTTGCTGCCTCATCACTTCACAGGATATACCTACTGGACCTGGTTCTTCTTCATTACCATCAAAGCACTTGTTGGCATCATTGTCACTATTTGAAGTTACACTATAACATTCATTCGTTCTGAGAATTTATATAGCTGTGTTAAAATGGAAGGTAGTTGTTTTTTAGGCATCCCAGCTGCTACTGAGTCAAAGCAGTAGGCTAAATGATGGCCATTAGTAAAAAAATGAGTCTTAATCATCCAGATATTATCTGGCTATTTAAATCGCTGCATTGGCATAAGGCTGAAGTCGTACAGTTAATGATATGATCATCAATTCATCATGCCTGTGAGGCTTAGCCATACATTCATGTCCGATGATTGTCCATCCATTATTATTATTGCTGCAAACATTTTTGATGTGCACATTGCACAACGCCGCACGAGGTCACAGAGAGATGCAAATTGGAAGTGTGGTTAGTCAGAACTGCTAGTTCAAGCTTCAGACAAACATTGTCAGAGTCAGTTTCATTCCATAGGAAGTTCAGCAAAATGAAATGCAGGACAACCTGTTAAAGTTTTGCATCTCAACCAGAAGTTTTTCAGTCTTCAGTTTGCCTCTTCAATAATTTCCGTTTGCCCTCTAACTGTACAGAGTTAGATTCCGGGAATATACGGAAGAACAAAATTGTGCATAATTTATGCCTTAACATTGAAGTCTGGCTGTGGCTGAAATGACGAGAGTCGTGAGTTCTTAAGAATGACAATCTGATACAAGAGTTCTTGCATCACAACAAGAGTACTGTTGTTGATGACATAATCTATAGCCATGTGTTAGGCCTAACAAAAATGTTGTGTTTCCGGTAACCCGACCGACCCTCTTTTATTGCCGTGACTCGGATAATTTTGTAAAAAAATATATTAAATTTTTTTTAATAAACAAAAAACATTTTATAAAAAAAATTTAATTTAAATTTTTTTTTTACATTTGTATTGACATAACAGAAAAGACATCAACAAAACGAAATTAATAGGACTGTTTTCTAGAGCAGTTTTAGATGCAGACAATCGGGAAATAGGCAGTTTATACTTGCTTAGAACACGTTCTTTGTTGCAGGGTGTACCTTTGTGCAAAAAAGACTAGTGGCCCCGGTAGTAGTGTGGCTTACTTTTTCGGATAGTCACTGCATAAAAATATTTTACCAAAATAAAAATATTTTCCGACCTACCTACCCAATTTTTTTTAGCTCTGTTACCGGAAACACAAAATTTTTTTAGGCCTTATCAGGACTGTAGGATAAGCAGACTGAAATGTCTGCCTATAGGCCTACATGGCAACTGTGTTCCTTATTGGAGAGTGCTCAATTTGTCGGTACTATATTTAATGCACTGTGGTATGTTGGGCATTTTGATTGTGTGTTCCGTTCACTAACTATGCTTTGAAATCATGTGCTTGAATATTTGTAAGACTTGGTGAATCATGTGAAATAGACAATTTTTCTATCCAGCCATGTAGTGTAAGGCATGTTAGACTGTGTTTTTTCAAAAATCCTTTAGTTCAGTTAACTACCCAGTTAAAACTGCCTCTGAAGATCACTGTTGCTTGAAGGATGCAATATATGAGGATTAATTGGCACTAAGTACTCAGTAAATATATTGTATTTCTGTGTTTCTTATCTGCTTCTGTATTTATCAAACCAGACTCATTTCATGTGCCTATTCATTTATGCATCCCGAATTTCCAGAAAAACGTTCTCATGTTAATATTCAGTATGTGAAAGAACTTTTTCATTCTCATGCAATACAGGAGCACGTCTGCTGTGCTAAAATGGGCTGCCAAAGAGTTTATCGATCTTGATTTAATTACTGGGTAGAGCTCTAATGTAAACTAGGTGGCATCCCAAAATACTGAATTTATTTATTGGTTTGGTTTGAATGTCGGTGAGCTACTAAGCAAGGTGAGACAAAGTACTATTTTACGGGCTTTGTGTAGCACATAAACAGTGATACTACAAGCAGATGTGGATTGAAATTAGTGAGAACAGTAAAAATGGGTGATCACTGATTTCCAGTCTTTCTTTTTCAGCACTCATTCTTGAAGTTTTTGAGTTGAATGTTTTTAATCTCTCTAGTGCTAACAAATGACTAGCTTAGCGATGTTTTGGCAACCTCTTCCACGTGAGAGTTGTGTTAATTTCACATGGTATAGCTCTGTCCAAATGCTGATTTGTAAGACCAGTGCATTTGCCAAATATGTTGGTCATGCAGTTTACAGCTGCTTGCAGCTACCTGAGGTTTGCAATTTGTATTGTACCAATATTATTATACGACCTTAGAAACTGGCCAAGCTGTTTTGAATTAGTTATCTTATTTTAATTCTATTCAGCACCATAATGACATATTCCAGTAGAAGTTATTACATTCACTTTTATTATTTACATTATGACTTTTTTCTTCTATAGCAAAAACTTTTAAATCTAGCTATTTTGTTGAATTTGTTGCATAGGGATTCATGAAAGAGTAAGGAGGTCAGTTGAATCCACATGGTTCTTTTGTTTGTAGATTACCCACAACAGCCTACAGATTGTCAGAGGGAGAAGACAGCTTACAAAGCGCGAAAGTCAAAGCATGATCCGAGTTGTTTGCCTGATGGACAGTTCTCTCCTCAGCAGTGCACGCGCGACGTATGTTGGTGCGTTGATCGACAAGGAAAGGAAATACCAGAGACGAGAGGAAGTCGAGACTGTGATGCTTATGGTCAGCATTAGCATATTCTAATCTACTCTAACTGAATCTTGCTGATTTTTGTGAATTCGAACTCATGTTATCACCCACACACCAGAAGTCATTGCATGCCAATTATTAGTCAATTAACCCTTTACCCGTTTGCCCCGAGAATATTCGCTGAAAACATGGGCTTAATGGGAAAAATGAATGGGTAAAGTGTTAATGATTGATTTAACATAGACATCGATTCCCTGCTTACACTGAGGTTTCGTATTAATAGTGCTCTTGTTTGCTCTCTCTCTTTAACACTTGAACAATGAGCTGCATTGGTTTTGCATTCACTTTTCATACTCTCTCGAGATCTCATTCTTAAAGTGTTAATGACCAACAGAAATAAAAATGAACCAGCAATAAAAGAATGAATCTCTGACAACCAGCATGACAATAAGTCTTGGGCAACTGGCAACTCTTTGTAAACGAGGCTTTTAAGTCATAAATTTGTTGCGGTAATATTGAACAAAGCTATCTTTGTATTTTATTACTTTAAAACTTTTATAATTTTACTGCTCAATCATGTTGCTCTGGCTGCTATATGAATGTTTGTATTGATTTTGTTTGTTTACAGCAGATGAAGATATTACATTTGATGAGCCTCAAGAAGTTAAGCCAATGGAAAACGAAAATATCATTTTCCATCATCCAGGTGTACTAGCTGGTAAGTTTAATGCAGGTAGCATGGACAACGTTTTTGACAGTGGGCCACTCTTAGATTTTATGGCAACTCAGGGTCCTTATATACATTATACCAATCTTGGATTAATTTTTTTGCAGATTATTTTATGTCAGTTAATGACACATTATTGAGTCTTATTCAAACTAGATATTGTGGAATAACCATTAAAGTAAATTTTAAGAAGTGTATAATGGAAATCTTATTATCCTAAAACCTACAGTCTTACATTACGATATTTCCTATACTGCAATAAAAAACAAACAAATATGTTTACAAAAAGTTTATTTAGTTTTAAAAATATGTGAAATGGATAGAAGGCTCCCAAGTGCCAGGTATAATAGTAATATAGGAGAAATGTCAATAGCTGGTTCGACGGTTGTGGGGGCAGGCCCATGGGTTATATGTTGCCCAGTATATGCCCACCTCTGATTTAATAATTGTCAACATCATCTTTTCCTTTTTACTTTCACATATTTTAAGATATAATATTTTATGATAAATAATCACTCAATTTTATGATATTACATCACAAAGGATTTTACATATACGCAGAGGACATTCTTAGTAACACATTGCTGTACACACACACACTTTGAATTGTGATTTAGGCTAATTGGGAACATCAATGCATAACTTTAAAATTTCAACCTTGTTCTTGCTATAATTGTGGAACTTAATATGAATAAATAATATAGTATTACATGCCAGGTGTTAATGCTTGGACCAGTGGCCCAAATGTGACCCTGGGTACAGTTATAAATCTGAATGTTTATGTATGTATGAACAGCACAAGTTCATCAAATTTTTAAATGCGTGTTGCAATACACACGATACAATATAAATATTATATGATAGGTCGTACCCACACTTTTTTTTATTATTTTCAATTTATTTTTAACTTTTTCTGATTTTTCTGTTGACTCAGAATGGACCTGGGTACGCGAATGGAATCTGAGCATACTTGTGAAACTTTGACGGTTGACAGGTGCTGTCTTATGCAGAATTTGTGGTTCTTGTTGTGCTGAGAATTAGGAATGGTAGAACGATGAATGAAGTGCTTTTTTTGCGCATCTCCCTGTCTGGTGAATTATAAGCGACAGAATTTGTTGTAGGTGTGATCGGTGGCATTGTGGTTTGCCTTCTCTGTGCTGTTCTTATTGTCATGTTCATTGTCTACCGGATGAAAAAGAAAGACGAGGGATCGTACATTCTCGGCCGAGCAGAAAGGAAAAATTCACGATCTGTCATCTACACGAAAGCCGTACCACGTGATCAAGAATTCTATGCTTAGCTGCTCTTCGAATCTTAGCTGTTCTGTGTATAATGACTTCTTTGCCATACACTATGAATGTTGTTAGAAATCTTTCTGGAGAGTGATGACAGAAGGCGATAGGCTTGGTTTAATCAGCCAAGTATGAGAGACAGTGAATTAAGTTTTGGAGCATAATTCCGAATTATATGTTGTCAGTGAGAGTGATTTCTTCTCTTCTTGTATTATACTTGTCATCATTTCGAACTGTGTAAATGTTTATTCAACATCAGCAGAAATCTTTTTCATGCTCCTCTGTTGTGATTATGCATTTGTATATATATGTATTTGTATGTGGTCCTGTGTTTTTAATTAAATTTTTATGCACAGTACATACTACATATATTTCACTCAAAGTCCATTTTCCTTGTACAAACGATTGTGTATCAGGATTTTCATATCCAGCCTTTTCCATTAGAATCTTACCAATTTTGGTGTTTGTCACTAGAGTGTATCTCCTTATATTCCATTTGAGTGGATTGCATTCTGGCATGTTTCCAAACATTGTATGCATGTAGTCTTTTCTTTTGTTTTCTAATGCTCCCGCTTTTGCCTTGCACACTTAAATGGATGATGGTTCATGTGTCCCTTTCTAGTAACTTTATATCTGTAGCAGTTTTGGTGTAAAGTTATTTGTTGGTCTTCCCTCTTCAATTGCTACAGTTCCAAGAAACTGGTACCTTATTTTACATTAAGTTTGTTATTCTGGTTGCCTTTGTTTCTGGTTTCTGTTTCATGTTTTTTTGCTACTGTATTTATAAGTATTAGATTGCATAAAATTGCTGGATAGAAGAAGTAGGCTTGCCAGGTACATTTAAAACTTAAGGAGGACACAGGAAGCTGGAAAGGAGAATAAATGAGGACACATTGAAGGTTTCACTCTGGAGTCTGAGGTTCTCATAAGTAGCCAAGAAACGAAGTGACGTTGGAAAGCTGGATATGAAATCAATTAAAGTTAAATTATTATAATAATGTTAATCAGTCAACAGCACCGTCGTGATTACACGCGCTGTATTTCTCAACTGTCCACAGCAAATCCTTGTTACCAATGACATTGATGCATTAGATGATTAGAACGTCTCACAAGAAACACACATTCTTCATATTGTACACACAAGTACAATTATTAAGAGTGATTCTGTTCACAGAGTCAACAAATGCACTGTTCTTCCTGTCCTTTGTCCAATTGCCCAATACAACAAGCATACAAAAACAGGACATTTTACATTTTTCCTTGCTGTGCAGAGAGAATGAGTCAAAAAAGGAGGACATGTCCTCCTGTTGATGGACATCTGGCAACCCTAGATAGAGGTCAACATGTAGGCTGTTTCTTTTCCAATTTTTTGGTTGTATTTTTTCAGTTAATCTGCTTTCATTTGTTAATTCTGTGAATGTTTCTGAAGTAGTGCAAATATTGTTAGGTCTGTCAGTTTATCAGATACAGATTATGTGTGCATAATATACTGCATAATATATTGCACTTCTTGTCTTTCAGTTACGAATATTTTACAGTCAGGTTATCTTTGTTATCGAATGAAGCAAAGAGCAATGCTTATGAAGAATTCAGTGCATGTGAAAGGTTCTGAGAAGAGTTACGCTGCAAGTTCACATGCTGCAATTCATTGATAAGTAATATGCTATCTTACTTACTAGAAATGCAACCGGAAGTTGTGTATGTGGTGTGCTGGTTCAGTCCACTTATTCCACACGTTTGTCATACGTCTGTTTGTCTACCAGGACCTTGAAGATTTTAAAAGGAATTGTGTCATCATCTCTGTTTCTCTCTCATCCTGTTTTGTCTTGGCTGATTGATCCTTCAACTCTGAGATGATGTTGGTTAACAGTATCTCTTGCAGTATATATTACCTTTACTAGTTTTTAATTGCTAGATTATTGCATACCTTGTTGCTCTTGTGGCAATAATGTTCTATTGCAGTGTCGTCGTTTTTGGTTTATTTCATTCAAAAACTTGTTCCAAAGTATTTAAGAGGCTCTTGTAGTTGTTGTCATAAGGCAATGAGAATGGAGGTCTGTTTGATTTCCTTTAATGTATTTTGACACTATTCTTTTCTTGTAGTTTTCCACAAAGATAAAGGGCCTGAAGCAACTTATCTCTGTGCACCGGTTTATCTGATTCTACCTTATAAGGTCTTCACGGCTATTTCACCAATGATTTCCCAATTCTTGCGTGACAAACATATCATTTTAACAGCAAAAAACTGTTTTATCACTTGTTATTTTGGTTTTGAAACGAAACCAACAAGTTGTGATGCAAATACAAGTTAAGCAGACTTAATGCTTTGACATCGTCCTCTATCTTGTCTTTATAGTCACGCTATCTATGAAGTAGAGACTTGCTATTAGAGATTAGAAACTTTTATTTATTTATTTACTTGCAATTCGATATAGTGCTCCTTCAAGGTTAGCTACTCAGGAGTGCTCTCAGCCCAACCCCGGTCGAATAAGACAGTCTTTATAAAAGAATACCACAGCATAGAACTGCAAAGATGAATTTTAATTGGGATGCAAAGACGTCATTATGCATGACTGGAGCTTTTATATTTGCACCAGTATTAGACAAATATGTCAGGATAAAATGGTGTTTGAATTTTAAAAACCGATCAATATTTGCTATTTATTTTCATATTTATAAAATGGGGCCCTTTTTTCTGAACCTGATTTTTAAGTGTCCTGCCCAAATGTGCTATATTTCTGCAATTTGTGTAAAAATGATGTAAAAGACGAAATCACTTTCCTAGTTGCTTAGTTGTAACTCATTTATAACTTGGCAGTTATCCTTTGACAGTGTCAACACAAAATTCTGTTCATTATGATTATTCCATAATGAATTTTAATAGAGAACAATAATTTTGAATAGATTTTAGCTGTTGCTTTTGAGTTTAGATGTTGCTTTTGAGTTTACCGGCTTCAAGATTGGTAGAGCTTTCTGTATTCATGGCTTCTTCGGATATTGAGAAAAGCCTTTGACAATGTTGTACGTAACAAATTAATGTCTGACACATTGGTTTTATCAGCTGGTATACAATCCACTTTAGATTTGATTTAGATAACTGCTGGTTTTGTACTGCTTCTCAGTGACATTTGGTGTGTTTTATCTCCTGCTTTTAGCACAATATTTATTGGTTTGTTTTGCGACTGCATCAACTTAATGTAGGATTCCACATCAATTTGCAATTTATTGGTTGCCTACTCAATGTGAACAATATGTTTTTAATATGCCCTTCTGTTAATGGTCTGCAAAGCATGTTTTATGTCTATTTCCAATGATTTGTCTCTCTGCAGTTCAATGCTTCAAAGTCTCACTACATTGCTCTAGGAAGTCAGCTAAACTTGCAGACTTTGCTTCGATGACTCTGGTAGACATCTCGATTCCTTGGTTGCAATCAATAAAATACGTGGGTTTGGTGATTAACCATCGTCAATCTTTAGTTATTATTAGACCCGGTGAGATGTTCTTTCTTCTTTGCGTGTAATTGCATCTATGCATGTGCCAAAGATCACAACGAGTTGTTTAATTTATCTTAACAAGAAAGCCACTGCTTACCAATATTAAGTGGGACACTCTTGTAATTATGGCATTACCGGTACTTTGGCTGTGTTACGGCACCATAGAAATCGTCAAATGTTATTATAAGTTACAACTCAGCCGCAGTTAAATAGCTGGTGAGAGTGGAAGGTGAACTAAATGCATTTTGGAATTCTGTTTATAGAAAGTTATTTGGTCTTAACAAATGAGAATATTCTGTCAAAAGCTTTGTCTGTAAATTGTCTAGACTTAGATGACATTATTAAGAAACGTCGTTGATTGATGTTCTTTTGGTGACTAGTTCACTTGACGTAAAAGTTTCTCACAATATTTTATGGCATTTCTTTGGCGAGCACTTTCTGTGGAATTTCGAATTCGTTAACATCCTAGTGGTAAATCGTGTTGCATAAATGATGTTTAGTAGCTGTCCCAATAGACACTCGGCTTCATACCCGCAGCTGTGTGTCTGTATGTATGTCAAAAAAGCCATTTTTGTAACACCATATATATCTGAATTTGACTTACTTTCAGCATTTGCATGTTGGAAAGTTGCATTTTTCGGTGCTGCATCTCGAACGCTCATAAATTTGACAAACTCAAAAATATTTCTAATCGGCTTTGGGATCTCGTGTAAATATGGTCACTTTTGTTTGAGTTTAAAATTTCAGACAGATCCTAAAAGTTTTGACCGAGTTATGACACTTTTTGTGTTCTACTTTTCATCTGGACATAGCGTATAATTCCAAGTAAATCCATGTCCATCTTCTTTTCGTACGCTTAGCCAAATCAGGAAATTTACAAAATTATATCTCTTGCATTAGAATAATTGACAAATTAATTGTAGAGATCATTTAGATTAGGCAATTACCATACAGCAATCATGTCAGTGAAATTGAGCATGGATCAGTATTCATTGCATCTAGACCTCTTCCCAGTTCTATTCCTATCACTTTGATGTGATGAGAATTTACTGAAAACGACTGACAAGCCAATGCATGTTCTGAATGTTGATTGAGAGGCTGTGCAAGATTTAATTCAGGCTTTTCCAGTTTAAAAAAAATCATTAATGCTTCTGTGCTTGAATTTCAATGTAACATGTGATGAGGAACTGCTAAGCTACTCAATACTGGAATTAGGATCTCTGTGCACCAAAGCACGTGGTTTTTATTAATCATGCAACCTTCAACAGATGTTGAATTAATTTTATGAATTTATGAGAATATCTATACAAGTATACTACCTACTAGTACCTAGTGCATAAAAGGTTAATAGGTTGATGCTCACTTGCATACCTAGTGATTTCTGACATTCCTGTAGTCACACAGTAAAAGTCCGATTTCCAAAGTGAATTATGTTTTTATCTTGTGCAATGAGTCAGATGGCATTAAAAGTGTTGCTTTGAAATACTTCTGTGATAAATGGTGATGGAGCGGACTGATGCTGGTTGTAACAGACCTACTTGGATTATAGATAACTTTTTTTCTCAGAGTATTTGTTTGTTCCCCCTGATTCATTGTTTTTTTCATCCAACAAGTACTACCTCCTTTTAAAGTGTTTGCGATGAAGGTTGATGTCCAGCATAACTGTTTGATGGCACAGAAATAGTGAACTTTAAATTATTGAAGTTTTTACCGAGGCTTGTTGGAAGGTAGTCTAGTCGGTCTGATAACGTGATGCACGTGACATGTATTTGTGGCGATGTTTAGTGTGCTGTGCCATTTGCAATGCTCTAGGACACTACTTGGAAGCTGCTGGAACATGACTTGATGTATGGCATTGCTAATTTTGCGTATTAATATATGTGCACGTTATTGTCTGTTGACATTTGTTGTTCAGAGGTAGAAGATCATAAACAATCTACATCATATAATGTAGACTTTTACTTTGCTAGCTTGTCACTTGCTTGTTTTAGCAGTGTGTATTGAACCCATGTTTTTCAGTTGTGCAGTTCCTTGCTTTAGTTTCGATTGTTTTTTTCCTTCAAATCCATTGTGTTCGTTTGTTTCTGATCCTGTGTAGCTCGAGAGTTCCAGAAAAATGTTGTTTGATAGTTCTTACAAATTGTATTTTGTTTCTTCTAAATTCAGTGTTTCATGATATGATCCCCAATAATTATAATGTGTTCGTTTTAACTTTTAGTTCACTTATAATGTTAATTGTATATAACATAACATGTTTTATTTTCGCAATCCACATAAAATGCAGTAATCACATCAAATTTTACACTTTGTAATTAGTTGTCGGTTTACCCTGGAGATCAAAAAAGGGCCAGATGTCCCGCAAGTACTGTCAACAAAGCAGATTGCATTACTGTAATTGTCCAATCAATCCTGGGATCTGTAATCTCATAATCCTGGTATTGGCAGAATGCTCTGAGATTACATTTCTACATGTAGGTGGGAATTTCACACTGCATCCTATTATTGGGAGAGCACATGCTTTCATGGAAGGTTCCTTTTATAGCTGGACGTATTTTCAGCTCTGCCCTTCATCTTTGTCTTAGACCAGCGTTTACTCATCACTTTTATCTCCTTACACTGAATATTCTACCAAGCCTATCAAATCACAAACTGAAACCAAAATGCTCAATTGAACAATTCTCTGAACGCCACTAAAAGCATTTATTTGCAAAAATTTCTTAAATTTGAGGACATGCTTTTGAGCTTCTTACATAATCAGAAGTGTTTAAATTCAAAAAGAAATGTCACAAAAATTGCTACAGAATTGCGCTCAGTTTGCCAATCGTTTATTGTTATAAGCAGAAAATTTTCAGATGCATCAACAACAAATATTAGAAAAAGTTTGCAATATAAATGAAGTGATTACCAATTCTTATGGTAGATGCATTGGGATAATGCATTGTTTGCTTAAAGTTATCAGACAGTCAAACGAAAGTGGACCAATCAATTAAAGAGTTTCGGTTCTTCACTATGATCACATTTACATCACAGCAAAGCAAAGTCTCAAAAGATCTTGTAACACAAAAGGTTCAGTAAATACCACATCATGTTATAAGTCATAGCATATCTGTCCCAAGCATCTACACATTCTGTATTCAGTTAAAAATTTTGTTATGCATTATAGTCTGTAATAAACAAAACTGAAAATAGATTTCTTTATACATACTATAATAATGGTTCATTGCTATACAGCAATGCAAACTTAAATGTTTATCATAAGCATCTGATAACATAGGTGGAGTGAAATGGTCTTTAAAAAAACTTTTGGTGCACATTTATACGTCAAACGTCTGATAGTCCTTTGCGTTCAGTACTTTTTCGGTTGATAGATTGTCCCTGGTGGAATGGAACCAATAGGGATTGTCTGGGTGCCATGACGAGTTGTCAAGACGGCCGTGGGAACACCTGGATACATGATAATGCCTGGCTGATGTTGTTGTTGTTGCAACTGATTTGCTCTCAGCCGAAACTGCTGCTGCTGCGGATGAAGAATGGAAAGAGGCTGTCAAAAGCAAATACAATCTCGTTTCACCTGTCACCAAATCTAGCACAAGTCATCAACATTTCAATTCTTTAACAACAAGGAGGCAAAAAAACAATGAAAAACAATGCAGCCTATTGTTAAAGTGTTGACCATAAGACAACAACTCCACAGTGCAAAACAAAACACTTAAAACATAAATGGAGAGAACATAAAAATTTCACTTAATAGGAAAAGCTATAAAAGCTTTGTTCCAGCCAATTAATCTTTTAAAGATGACATTGTGCCTGTAGCATAAAATTTCCAACCATGTTAAGTTCAATAACTGCAAAGTTAGTGAATGGAAGTTAGAGGAAGACAAGTTCGGTGGAAGGAGGCTTCAAATCCTCTCTGCAACTGTGCAGACAATGTCTCACATCATTAATGACTGCAGAATAACTGGTTTTCCTGGTGGACTGTCTGCTCTGCATGTTGCTAATGACGATGCTGTGTGCTGGCCTAGCGCGAACAGAAAACGCTAAATCATAAATAATAGCGGAAGACATAAGCCAAAGAAAGAGATTGAACGAAAGTGCAGTTAAGTGGGGTATGGTGGTGTAGTGGTGACTTAGGTGCCTTGGAGCTGGAGGGTTCCAGGTTCGAATCCACCTCATGCCACCGTGTAGGGACCTTGAGCAAGTCATTCACTTGCAATTGCAAGTGCTTCGACATGAAACTCTGATGGAGCGTTTGTGCTGCAGTCAGGAGTGCCTCTGAGTAGATAATTTGATTGGGTGCTATAACAAATGTGAGAAATTTAAAAAATAAAAAAATAAGTGGTACCTGGTGTATAGGGATGTGGAAGTTAAGGATTAAATAATCAATTAGCTGTCAATTAAACTTAATGATTAAGTTTATTTTTAACAATTAATCAAAGACCACTTGTCGTATTCGATAGAGTACTCCGGCATTGTCAACAAGATAGAATCAAACAGTGTAACATGCTCGTTTGTTTATGTAATTGGTTAAAGGAAGATATCTGAACCGAAAAACATCAACGAGACTACTAATAATTATGAACAAATAACAACTTAACTACTAACTAGCAACAAATGTTAATAATACTGTTAGAAATTGACACTAAATAATGTTAATTTTTGTATTGGAAATAATTTAGTCACAATTAAATATTAATTGCTAATTCTTAAATAGTTAACTATTACAGAAAATCTAATCATTAACAGCCCTAGAATAAACTAATCAATTTGGAATCATTGATAACCAAAGACTTTGATGGAAAAGAGGAGCTGCTTATAATTATCAAAGATTATAAAAATCACTGATTGGAAAAGCAAAACCAGATGTACATGGAAATGCCAAAGTTGTAGCTACAGACTCACCCAAACACTTGCCATAGCACTGACACGAGCCGCTTTGGCCACAGATCCAATCTCGTTAATTAGAATCTGCCATACAATCAGTAGAATCTTTGTACATGAGACATCAACCCAAAGAAGTAATTAGATTATATAATAAAATGTGGATGAACTAAGAGAGAAGATGGGGGGTAGTATTATCATCAGAAGTTATGTAATAGACGATCAAGTAGATGATAACCTGTTGACTGTTATTCAGGTATGGCGTCATGTGAACTGAGCTGTTGTTGTTGCTGTATGCGGTAGAAGAGGAATACTGAACTTGTACGACAGGAGGCGTTGGCTGCTGTTGCTGCTGCGGCTGATGGGCAATGATGTTGTGAGGATTGTTTGTAGATGAAATCTGTCAAGAACAAAACAACTAACAATGCCAGATGGTAACAATTAACTGATCAATAAGATCCAGTAAATATGAATAAGAGCAAATAAAGAGTCCTCTCCTTTCATAAGAAAGCCAAACCTTTGCAAAACTTCTAAAATTTTACAGGAAAAACTGGATCAACCAGAAGACAGTGACCAAACATTAATTATTCCAAACATGCTCGATGCAAACCTCATCTACACAGCAGTTTATTAATGTTCTGAAGCAGTGGCATGAGAATGAAAAGAACAATCTTGTTAAACCTGCACCATCCTTGTAATATTTTACAGCTAAAAAAGAAAAGAACAATTGATTTTAAAAGTTGGCAATTTAAATTTGTTAAAATCGGCTACCTGTATAGATGAGAGTGTACGAGTTTGGTTGGGTAAGTACTGGTGTGCAGCTGCATTCACTGGAAATGTCAGACGCAGTTGTCTGTCCAATTCTTGTTGCTTCAGCGCAGCACTGATGCTCAAGTCTGGATTGTCTTTCCACTTCTGTTTAACAAAGCCATAGAAATCTCAGACCATAAATGACATCACTTACGAACATCACTCATAATCTTTTAGTGAGCACGTTGCCTGACAATAGTGACAGTGATTTTATTTACTAAAATCTGTGTCTGGACATTCACTTGACGGCAATATTGTGTATACAATTTTGTCTAAAATGTACATCATGTTCATGTATGCTCTTGGCTGCACAGGTGTTGAGCGTTAAGCCTTAGATATTTAGGTTTTGTACAGGTGTCTGTGTATAATGTCTGTGAAGCATGCGAAAGAAATTGCTGCTATGACTGACATCTGAATTTCAGAGATAAAGAGAGTTTATTTATGTTGAGCAATAAGCAAAAACGGACAGTGGATTTGTATAATTTACTTGTTTGTTGAATTGTAAAGCAGGGAGTTGAATTCTGGGAAAAAATTACCATTAGAACTTAACCTCATTTCAACGTACAACCCATTTTATCACAGCATTTCATATGACATCATTACAAGAAACATCCGGGCCACCAGAAATATATAAATGCAAGCTACCAAACATTTTTTAAGCTACCAAACATTTTTCAATTTCGGATCAATGTAGACGTAACTGGAGAAGAGAAAAATTATAAATGAAAATGTCAGAACTCAAATGAGATACCTGCTGCTGCTGCTGCTGCTGCTGGTTCAATGGAACGTTAATTACTGCTCTGTCATCTGACTGGTTGGCTATTCCCTGTTCGTCATGTGACTGTGACCCCCCTTCTGGCGCCTGAGTGCAGCTGTGCATGTGCTTCGGCCAGTGCGTCTGCTGGCATGGGTAGTTGCAGTAACTTGTGTTCCAACAACAGTAGAAAATCGCTTCCTTTCCACAGTTTGCACACTGAAAATGTTTCGTCAAACACAACCAATCTAGAAAATCTACTGACATCTACCGAGGCAACCTCACAATTCACAAGAATACACACGCAGACGCAACACACACACACACACACATTATACGAAAGTATAATTATCAGAGATTTCAGTTCAAAACCAGACCTATTGAGACTGCATGAATCTCTAATTTCTGCTTGAATTTTCATTTCCAAACTGGTAGGAAAATGGCTTATTTTTATTGCTGTTCAAATAGACATATTCATGCCAAGTAAAGGAGTTTCTTTATAACTTCTTACCCATTGTTTCTTTTTAACTTCTTCTATTTCCTTTTTCTTTTCTTCTTCAAATTTCTGTCTTAGTTCAGACAATGAGAATTCCTTATCGTGTTCCAATGTCAATCTCAGTTCAGCCAACTGAATGGCTACAAAAAGGCAACTTAATTGTACAATTCAAGGTATAAGATATGCATAATAAAGCTTTTAGTTAATGAAAATTATAACCAAAACCCATTGCTATTCAAGCACACTAAAAATAAAATTCAGACGATAACTAATTCTAACTGAAACTTAGAATCTAGGAAATGTAAAAACTATAACTTCACTTATTTATACTCGAACAGAAACTTATGATGAAACCTTGCAATTCATTGCAATAGTTGCATTACAAAGACGAGCAGAAAAACTACGATTTAAACTGTAGAACTTGTAAATGTGGAGCCAACACATGGCATCTTAATCTCAATCCTTCAAGAATATTCTAGAATTTTTTTTCATTTCACTTGCATTTTTTATTCTATTGTACGTCACAAAATCACTAAATTCACTCAATTTTTACATCTATCTTTATTTTTCTCTCTCCAGTATGTCTCATTATTAAATGAACAACTTTAATCAAGAATCAAAATAGCTGACATTTTGTTATGTCTTGAAATACTCTGAAATCACTACTCTTACGTGTTTCTGATAAATATCCTTTGTAAGGTCAGTTCTTATTTGTACCTGCATTGTGCTTAATTTCGTTTAGCTCTTGTTCATGTCTCCACTGCATGCGATCCAACTCCAGCTGCAGATGCTTTCTAACAGCCTACAACCATCAACATCATCAACATCTGGCATAAGTAAAGCCAAACAACGTAATACCTGATGCAGTTAATCATCCCTTATGCAGAAGGTAAGAGAAAAGTAGCCGTTTACTTAAATACAATGTATATTGTATAAGGCATTCAAAATGTCATTCTTGTTAATGCCAGCATAGGAAAATCAGCAAAAAGCAGTCCTTCCTTGGTAATAAGCAATCATGGGCATACATGACACGCTAGTGACTTCATGTCTCTTAGCTATTGCATATGAGGGATTGAGGGTGGATGGCCAGTCCTCAATTGCATGCAATTGTAGCTGAGTGGGAGATTTGAACCTCCAACCTCTAGGTATACAGTTTAGAATGATAACCACTGCACTTCCCAAGAACCACAAAAAACATATCAACAATCTACAATTGGCCATACGCATTCTAGAGCTTAGTCTCATCGTCTGCCATTCTTTCGTCTTCGTTAAATCAATTCCATTTAGTCATGGTCTCAGTTGCGAGTACTTTCAGACTTCCTAGGAAATGGTGTTGAACAAGTGCTCGATCAACATAATCACGTATTATAAACCAAACACACGGCCATTATTTAAAACTCAATGTAAAAAAATAGTTTCCCAATTAAAATATGTGTCCCGCCATATGAAAAGGTACCATAAGTCGGGTTTGGAGTTATTATGCCTTCACAAACCAGCTAAGTGAGCTGAACATTTTGCTGAAAACCAGATAAAAATCGGATGATAAATGACCGACTTATAATGATGAACATGAGAAATTGCCACTTTATTTCCATCGATGAGTATCGTGGGGTCTTGCACACTGGGAGCGCTTCTGAGCGATTTATCCTACAAGAGGTTCACAACCAATTCTCAGTGTTGTCTATTATGTAATATTATATCAAAAGCAGAATTAATAACATTTTTTAAACAAAACCTTAGCACTTCATTCATTATTCAAACTGTATTTAAATGAATTACAACTTCTTTAACTTACACTGCCCGCTTCAGCATTGATCATATCTTGACAGAACTCCTTCAACATATTCTTCGTAGAATCTATAATCTGTTAACAAATTAACAGACTCCTCAGTGAATACTGAAATAGTTTAAATAATCTGCAAAACACAGCACTTTGAAGAAATTATCACATTGAAAAGGCACTGTCAACCATTTCAGTCATATGGACAAAGTGTCTACTCTTGAAAGTGAGTTAAACTGGCATCACTAATACTTCGCATACTTTCCTATAGAGGTGAAACAATTCAAACATTGCATACTTTCCTATAGAGGTGCAACAATTCAGGCATTGCATCTTATTTTTCATAGCTCTCTGCTAGATGCTTAAAATAAAATAAATAAAAAGGTGTGCTTGCAAAGAAGCATGAACCCCAACAATATTGCATGAAGACCAAGTGACAACATTTTAGGATCATCATTAAGTCGTACATATGTATACATGCTGTTAAGGAATAGTTTACACTGAAAGATAATTATGTCCCATCACAACAACACATATTTAAATGCACAATTACACATGGCAACATTGCTTGATTCCTGTTTGCTGTGATAGCTACATGAGAAGAATTACATCTGAACACACGTCTGATAGTTTCCAAAGTCCGATCACTGGAGCTAGAGGTGGCCGAAGAAGCAGAAGTACCCACCAATGAATCTTAATATGTATGTATGTATGCATTGGACACATAGGGTAAGTACTACACACAACCAAGAGATAAATGAGATGAAGCTGATGGATATGGTATACAAACCTTGTTTGTATACTTGCTGTAGTCAAATCCTTCTATGTTGAACTCAAACGATGATGATGATGCTCCTGAAGGCCTTGCTTGATCAGCAGAATTTGCACTGATGCCAGGACTGGAAATGCCACTATTCAACAAAAGACTATGGCACATTGCAGCCGAACCAGTCACTGACAACTGACCAGAAATAGCTGATCCATCAGAACGTTGACTTGAAGTTCCACTTACTGCTAAAACCAGATTATTCTTCACAGGAAGAGATGGCAAATTGGATGATGTTGTCGTCTGTAATGGTGTCTTTGATAGCATAGTTGCTAGATATGGTGATCTAAAACCAAACGAAAAATACCACAGAGAAAGTAAGATACATGGTCCATATTATGTAATTAAATGCTTACAAATGTCTCTAAGCATTTGTTGGTAAATAATCTAATTAGAGAGAACAACTCATGCACCAGAGAGATGATTCATTGTTATTAGCAAACTGTGCATGTAGCATCTTTGAACAACACTAGTTTCACATCCAAATAACAATTAACCATTGCAAGCAGATAAAAGTTCATTAAAACACAGCTTGTTCAGTTCTTATGACAAAACATGCTGTGCTATGACAACATGTTGTACTGTGTGTCTAACACTGTCTACATGTCAATAGTATGTACACGCGTGCAATAAAAAACCAATCATACAAAAGTGACTAAAGAGACTTATACCTTTGCGTCGCTGGCTGGGAGAAATTCTGCAGCACAGGCAATGCTTGGCTAACAACTGTATCCCGTGTGGCTTTCAATCCGATTGGTTCTTCTCGATTCTTAGCATTCGATGCAGCGAGAAGATTCTTTGCAGGCTGCAGAGACTTGACATCTTTGATCTTCATCGTTGTACTTCCAAACGATTCGTCAGCGTCATCGTCAATGACAACTATTGATGCATCGTCTTCACAATCGACCTCCATCAAAAGGTCATCAGCATTGTTCGTTTCACATCGTGCTCTGAAGCCAGGAACATGTCTTGTCGATGTTTTAGTCTGCTGGTCTGCAGCAACAGCTGAAGCGAGAAAACATCAAAATCAAGACACATGAAAAACTTATTTAATTGGCAAATAATTTCCATAAACACTCTTTGTGAACAGCTTTGGAAGTTACAATTGATTGGGTTTTTTAACTATTGACCCACCTGGTTTGTAGCATAATGCCAGCTTAAAAGACAAGTTACAAGATTTATGATGACATAAAAAAAATATATAGCAAACGTTAAATGACAAAAGCACTTTTAAGACTTTATATGCCTGAATATGCAATATGCATATATGCAACTCAAGCTCAACTTAGCAAGTACCAAAAAAATCCGATTCTTCTTCATTTTTAAGTACATTGGTGAACACTGGATGCACACAGTCAAAGATTGTCAAAAGCTATGTGAGAACAGCGTTAATGACACCATGGTAATACATACTGTTAAGCAATATTCTATTATGCAACTTGTTCTTTAGAGATTAGATGAAATGTCATGTAACTGCATCATAGCATAATTTAGCAATTAACAAATTACTTACAATTTGAACTTAATTTTGTGCTTGCATCAGCTGGTGGTGACAATGAAGGAACACCTGCTGTGACTGCCACTGTTTCCGTGACGATGGTTGCCAATGGAGATTTAACAGACCTGGAAACAGCCTAAACACAAATAAAGATCATCTGACATGTACAGTAACTATCCACATGCAGAGCTCTTCTTACACCATATTCTAATTTAAAGAAATCACTGAACACAAGGGAAGCACAAATCATACATGTGCATAAATGCTACAGACAGCAAGTTGAAGATCCAAGAAGGTCTGACCGTGTCTGCAAGTGATGTTGAACAGTGAAGCAGCAGTTCAACAGAAACAATGTTTGCTCTTCTCTACTATGGCCGCTGCCGCTGGGTATTGATCATGCAATGCAAAAACTAAAGGAATAATTTCCGACTCAACCTGCACAGTATATATCTTATCTTAAAACTGAATTAATTCCTGAATACGGTTGATTAGTCATAGAATATCTACTTGCACAAGTTGATAAACCTTGCAACCTAAAGACTGTAAGTAAAATGGCCATTGCTTACCATTTCAGTGGCTCTTTCCTCAGCTTCTGAAACCAAAGACTTAAGAATTGATGAATCCAGTCCAGCAGGCATATAGCCAGGACCTTCCAGACAAGCAGCAGCAGCAGCAGCAGCAGCAGCAGCAGCAGCAGCAGCCTCGGACTCAACAGATGAGATCTTCTCAACACAATTTGCTGCTGATACATCAGCGGCAATTTTCATGGTTTGTTCATTCAAGGCAGGCGCTTTCAAAGCATGCACGTCATCAGAATCAGCATGTGACATCATTTGTTTTATGTCTGACTCACATGATGTCAAAAGTGTTGTTGTGGTTTCGATAACAGATGGAATCTTATCGACTGCAGTTGTACTTAGATTCGTCTCTGTAGCAGAAACTGACGTCTGAACTGGAGATGATTCAAGATTTGCAGCTGACACACCACTCTCCAGAACAGGATTCTTCATGGATGATGATGCATTGTCCAGATTCAAACCAGCATCAGATGAAATGGAAACGCTTTGTGAAACAGCTTCCAGTGCATCGGTGTGCCTCTCCTCTGACTCACAAATGACGTGGCCCAACTGTGTTTCTGCACCCTTCTCTACCTCGCCTTCCACTCCATCTTTAGAGGTCACTCCATCTTTAGACGTCGACACTGAAGACAAAACTGGTTCTAAACTATCACTTGGAATATTAGTTTCAGGCAGTTCTTCCAATGCATGGACAATTCTTTCCTCTGCATTGTTTGTCGACTTGCAGGCATCACTATCATGCAGGTCAATGCTACATCCTGACTTTTCAATTTGGGAAGTGGGTTCTATAGAATTCAAAACTGTTTCACTTTCTGAGATTTCTATAAGACCTGTACAGACAGAATCACTGTCTTTCGATGGATCACAGTGGCTGGTAATGCTGCCAAGATCATTTTGAATCATCTCAATGGTTGAAGATGAACAAGAAGCATCTTGAATAATTGTCTGATCGTCGCTAATAGTAGCTACTTTCTCTTTAGATGTCTGAGATGACAAATTGTCAGAATTTTGGCAGATAACACCTTCTTTTTCACTGACATCTAAAACGCCTGTCAAAATATCATTGGCTGTTTTTGTAAGAGATTCACTTTCTTCAGATGGCAACATGATGCAAACAGCTGGCTTGACAGTTTGAGGCTTGTCTGATTTACAAGAAACATCAATGTCACTTGTTCTTTCTATGTTCTCACTTATGCTAGTAGCATCAACATCCATTCTATCTGTGGATTGGACTTCCAGTTCTTTGATGTTTATCTCGCTAGTTGAAAGAGACACATTTTGTTCATCACAACATAATTCCATTTCGCCAGTGGATGTACGTGAACCATCCCGATGACTTGATTCCTTCAAAACACTATCTGTGCTAATAGCGTCACTCTCTGTCTGCACCTTATTCCTCGCAGCTGCTTCATTTCCCAATTCTACAACTTCCGTATCTGCTACTTGTGGTGCAGCTTCCTGAGCAGAAGATTCAGTCTTCTTTGCAGAAATCATTCTTGTTGAGATAATACTGTTGTATTTGAGACGCACAGCACTCGCCGTCTTTTTCGTAATTGAAGTCGGCTTGTCGGAAAGTTTTGATATGAAAATTTTAACTCCCTTTTGAGTCTCATCAATATTTCTCACTTTCATGATGGGCTTAGATTTCGCAATTCTCTTAGATCGAAAGCTCTGTGGACTCGGCGGAGATACACTCAGGTTGACCTTGCTGTATGTATCGTTAGGATCATACGGTGTTCGGTGTGCTGCATATGTAAATGATCCGAACTTTTCTCTAAAGTTAATAAAATATCAAATTAATACAATCAACAAACTATTCAGTTAATTGACAAACTACCATAATGATACACCAGTGCAATGTAAGTACTTGTTGCAACGATTTTATCTGATGAGATTTAAAATGCAACAGGAAGTCAAATGCACGCTAGTTTTGTTTGTTTACTAAGGTTGCCTCTAAATTATGATTATTATCATGGCCTGAAAATAATTAGCATAATTTATGTGACTGCCCTTTGTTAGACCACAGTCTCAGCTTTCAGAGGATACCACGTTCAATAAGGGTGAAAGGTTATTATGGCCGATGGCAATGATTTGAAAGAACTTGGAACTTGATACAAAGCCCAATAGAACTTGGAAGCACAACCTAGTCCAGAAACCAATCACTGAATGTAATAAAAATGATGAAACACCCAACCAGAGCAAAGCATCTTCAAGCTTCATCCTGCTCTGTCTGACAATTACTTAGAACGTACCTGAGGAGAGCAGTGTGCTTGCGCAGTTCTTCTGTCGCCTGCTCAAAGCCTTTTCTGTTCTTCAGTGACGTTGGAGGCTCTTCCGACATCATAAAGATCTGCGAAACCGGAACCCAGGCCCTATGTAAAAAGATGAAAATTAACATCAAAGTAAAGAGCTATGCTCTCTATTTTTCACATGCTGACTGAACAGTCTTCACTAGGACATACAGTAGCCAAGTACTTTGGAAATGGTTACAGGGCAAACCAGAAAGCAACATGATATTTCATTATCAGATATCTAAACTAGATTGCAAGAATAACACTTCAGGATTTCTACATCAAGAAAAGAAAAATCTGCAAAACAGAATCTTTTTCAATTAATTAAGGTGATACACATGTGTAGCAACAAGAGGACTTATAAATGAAAACAGAAAACAAATGAATATAGGTTTATCGAAGTAGTTTATCTAAGACAAAAAAGATGGAAACAAGTTACCGGTCATGTTCACCAAAGAAACGAACGTCGATCAATCCTTTATCCTCTCGAAGAACCTGCAGTTCAATAATTAGCTCATTAAAATTTAATCATTAAAATTTAATCATTAAAATTTAATCATTCAAATTTAATCAGATGTTTACAAGTCATGAAAGTGACATACACAAATGGCGAATGATTATCATCTGTTAAGCATCAGACTACAAAGCTTAACCATCACCCAGGCTCAATATCAGTTTCCAGTTTCTCACTTTCTAACCACGAATGAACAGGACATAGAAACATGGATGATTAGACCATGTTTATGCACAATTAGGCACACTTAACGGTTGTCAGAGAAACAACAGATGGCACCATAGAAAATTGCTGTGAAGCCGAAGCACAACCTCTCACTCGGGTTAATGGTTACCTGGTGGGATATTCTGAAGCATGGCCATACATAATTACATGTGGGATGAGCTGAGCTAGTTCTCCATTTCACATACATTATTGTACAATGTACATGCACAATGCAACATGGAAGCATTGTTTTATCAGTCCCTCACTCTGGTACCAGGTCTAATGAAATCTGCAACATGAGCTTCTTCTACTTTCTATGCTTCTGTCTTGCAAGCACTTGAAGACCATCATCATTAATTGTGGTCTTGTGTAGTCAGTTAGGGAGCACAGCAATTCTGATGAGTTCCCTTTGCAGAGGCACCACATAAAAAAGCACTCACAATACTAACAATATATTAAGTAATTCTCATTATAATGTCGACTCGGCCTTTCATTTGCTAGGGGTGGTGTGGCAAAATGAGTTGTACGATGTGATGGGCACCATGCGTGGCTGCCATACAGTTAAACTCAACTCCTGTATCCACTCATGCTATGACTTGTAATCATACTCAAGTGTCAGTACGAATAATTATAAATATGAACATAAAAAATCATTTAAAATTATTTTTGGTGGCATTAGCACAAGACAATGGAATAATTTGCATAATACAGCTAAACAGATTTCTAAAGTAGATTTCTTGAAGAGGCGCTATATAAATACTCTAAATAAATAAATAAATAAAACAAAAAGAAATCAACTAACCTTTGCTGGCCAGAATGGATATCCTTTCATTTTGGCCCAAACTAAAATGTGAGGCGTTCTCTAAACATCAAAGGCAAAAAAATCAAATCAAAATAATTCACTTTGATTTATAACTAAATTTAAACCAGAATTCTCACTCTGCTCAAACATAAGAAACTAGAAGCATTCCTTACTGTGACTGTTGGAATTTTTCAGTTAATTTGGCTGCATCTCAGCCAAAGTGCGGCTGAGGCAACATTTGGTATTTTTAGTGACTATGTGATTGGGTTTGTGGTGCCTTGTCAGCCAAAACTGCCATATAACCTACTACAAAAGAAGTGAAAATTTAGACACTCGCTAAAATAACTCAATATTTGCCAGTTCTCCAAGTGGCATTTGTACAGTCATGCCAAAAACACAAAAACTGCAGCTTCTTAAATTAATTTCTTTCACACAATGTTAACTTAACTATGCCTGTTTTAAAGATAAGACAATGGAATAATTTGCTAGGGGTGGTGTGACTAAGAAATATTTAGAAAAGAAAACATGAAAAATACCAACACATGGCTGGCAAAACCAGTTCTCACTGGGTTTAACACAGGAATTCATGTAGCAATCTGGACAGACTTCAATCTCATTAGTCTACAACAAAAGCATTAACACAACGCTTCAATTCTAATCGACCAGTGACAACCTTAACACATTCAGCGCCTACAGTGCACGCCATGTTAAATGACTGGATTTGGGACGTATATATACGTCCCGGGCGCTGAATGTGTTAATAAATGACAAACAGCATTTTATAATCCTAGCAAATTATACTCAAAGTCAGAGAGTCCCTAGTCAGTCACCTCAGTGAATACCCTGCTACCTCCATCTGTGACATTAATACCAACACCTAATACCATGACAGTCAATTCAGAACAAATAATCCCTACGATACCTAATCACAAAGACATTTAATCTCAAAGACATATAATTACACGACTTTTGATACCGTGACACTTAATACCACAACGGCAAAAATAAAGTTTAAATTCAGCAAAATTCTGTGAAAGCAAATTGAACAGCAATATTCAGTCTAAATGATTAATTAAATGCCATGTGAAAAAAACGAGTGAGATAGAAGTGAAATAAAGTTTTAAATATTATAAAGATTGAACAGCAATATTCAGTCTAAATGATTAATTAAATGCCGTGTGAAAAAAACGAGTGAGATAGAAGTGAAATAAAGTTTTAAATATTATAAAGATTGAACAGCAATATTCAGTCTAAATGATTAATTAAATGCCGTGTGAAAAAAACGAGTGAGATAGAAGTGAAATAAAGTTTTAAATATTATAAAGATAATTATTTCACTTCTATCTCACTCGTTTTTTTCACACGGCATTTAATATAATATAATTATAGTTAAAAAATTGTCACAGAAATGAAAAAGCAATTTCAGTTTGAAAGAAGTGAGTACCAACCTCATGTCGACAAACCTTCAGAATAGTCTTCGCAATGTTTGTCAATCTGTGCTTCTCTAGCAAAGAAAATCAGACAAGTTCTAATACATGATACTGCACGTATGTATAAAACATCTCCAAATTATACAATTTCCACTACGCTTATATCATGCATCTTAGATTGTCATGAATAGTTGAATACAGTACTTGAAAGAGCAGGGTAATACACATGGTGGCTGATTTGCAACTGGAGTAAGTATGATCATGTAATGATCCTCAGTGATGCTCTTCACTGGCATCCAGTTGATCTCATACAGAGTTTGAGATCTGCTTGTTTGTATTCATGTCGCTTCATGGGTCCAATGCAGTACTTAATCTGTGTGATAACTGCATTGGGTCACATTCCTCCGCAAAGCAACTCCAAAGAAAATCAATCTTCGCATATGATGGATAAGGCACCGATTTGGCAACCGTGCTTTCTCAACAGCCAGTCAAAGATGCTGAAACCTTCTGCCATTCGATTGGCTGGTGCAATAGAATCGTTCAGATCTGGAATCAAGACTTGCTTTTCAAGACCCACCCTGCTGCTAGCTGTTTGTGAGACCCCTTTGTATTACAGCCCCATATAAATTTTTATCATTATCACTATTATATTATGTGCTACAACAGGGGTTTTCAAACTTTTTCAAGCTGGGGACCCCCTAGCAGGCCGTGGTTAGGTGGCGGACCCCTATGGGCCTATGCAATAAATTTGGCCAATCGCAATTGTGTGAGGCTTTCTCGTTCGTGCTATTCGCAATGCTACTAAATACGATTCACATAGAGCTTTCTCATTTACTGCACATGGCGAAAGCTGTTATTTTACCTTTCTGCTTTAAGTATAGCTTAATTAGGCCTACAGCTCCTTTTGTCGCTCGAAATATTTCTTTGGCAACATCTGCAATTTGCATGCATTGTCTTAAATGGCGCTTTAATTCCATGGGTTTGATTGAATCCTGATTAGACAGAGTTTGCACACTCATGACATAACGCAAAGAGGTTAATCATAATTTGTTCCGTCTGCAATGAAACCATAATGAAATATACTCTGGAAAGTGTGGATCATAGCCCTACTTGCGGAATTGTTTTATTTTTCTCACATATGTCTTTGTCGTCAAAATCTTCTGATTTCTGATCAGTTTTTCTCTTTAGAAATTTATCCATGGTTACGAAGAAGGTTGAAAATATTAATATTATATTTTTAAAAATATAGCAGCAATTCCGTCTAGCAGCAATGGCGTCTCTGTTGGTATAGCTTACGTCACAATTACACTAACGTGCACTAAAATAGCACCAGAAGGAACTAATGTTGTTAGACATCAGTAAGTAACGACCATAGATAGCTCATATGTTTTTATAGCTCAGTTGTTTTATAGCTCAGTTATTTTTTTAAATATAATTTTAGATGATAATGAAAATATTGCAAATGTACTATTTTTTATTGTTTTTCTGGACCTGCTTTGCGGACCCCTTGGCAACAAGCCGCGGACCCCCAGGGGTCCGCGGACCACAGTTTGAAAACCCCTGTGCTACAACAACACTAACAAGAGGAAGACCTAATTATGCTGTAAGACAGCAAAAAAGGATATCTATATAACAATTATTTCAAATCAATGGACCATAAAAAGACAAAGAGCTACAAGCGATAATGAAGCATACTCACTGCCATTAAATACAATGCAGTTGTGTAGAATCCACTTGACATCCGCTACAAATGCCTCCGTACTTCCATAAGCCTTCTTTTTAATGTTCTGCAAAATGCAACAGCTGAGTTCAATTTTAGGTCATGGACAATAACATTTGTCAATTGAAAGTAACCATATTAAGCACTATTATAGATGAGCATCATTCTGAAAACTACATTGAAATACACTTGTGCAGAGGTCTTTAATATCTTTATCTGAAATATCTTTTAAAGTAATATATGATCCACGCAAGTTATCTGAAAAATATAAACTGAAAAAGATTATGAATTTCCGTTTAACAAGAAAAAACTGAAATCATTTCAAACTGAAACTTGAACTCAGAGAGAAATTACAAACCTAAAACTCAGTTAAAACTAAAAAACTGAAATTAATTTAAAACAGAAATATCCCTGATCCACACACCTTTTCTAGGGTGCTGAAATCCATGGCATTGAATATGAAGTCTGTGTAGGTAGGGATGAGAGCACAATCCACCGGTCGGTGAAATGGATCCGTCTACAACAAGTCAATTCATGACATAATCAGTGCACAGTGGCCGATTGGTTAGAGCGGTCGGCCTGTAATGCAGAGGGTATGGGGTTTGATCCTAGTCCCAGACAGTGTAGGAACTTTGAGCAAGTCCTTCACTGGCCTGTGTGCACTTCTGAGGTTTGTAAGAAGGGTGATAACAAATTGCACGTGTATTGCATAACAAATAGAAGAAGAAACTGAAAAATTAACTAAATATAGAAATGGCATAAATTTTAAAAGTGCACATCTGCTTCTAAACTGTTGAAACACACATATGCTCAATTAGTAAGCTCCTGTCATCAGGCATGTTGAGTTCGGATAACTTTTGAGTAAGGACGAAGTGGTGGATGGTGTCAAATGCCTTTGAAACATAGATGGATATGAGAGAGAGTCGTGTTCTTCAGACTACATGCAAGTGATGATATCACGCACAAAAAAGATATTAGTGGAGTAGTTGTAGAACCTGACGGCTAGAGATTACAGAAGGCAGAATACATGCAGTCATGCTCATTTGCACAATCTCGCGTTCAGTCAGAGAGTATCAGGTTAATGGAGAAAGGAAAGTAAATCAGCAGAAGTTTGCAGTGCAGCTCATTGACATTTGGCTCTAAGTGAATGATTGCCATTTTCCATTTTTACACAGATGTACCAGCAAAGTTTCAAAATGCAGATATATCAATTAGATATTGGTAAATTTGTTAATACTGGTCGCTTTTAATTAAATATGAAAAGGATTTGTCATACCTCCGGATACTTCATTCGCTGAAGAACAAATTTGAGAAGAGTGCAAAGTGTTTCCATCGATAACATCGACATTGCTTTCGAACGTGTCTCCGTGTTCTCAGCAATCATTATTTTCTAACAAACAACAAATCACAATTACTATTCTGCAAGAGATGAAAGCTCGAACAGAACATTGACCAGTCTTGCATGAATCATAAAGTGTAGGACTGAGAAATCGAGACACTGAACACCTTGGCAGGTCTCTGCTTCTCAAGTTCATTTAACTGTGAAATCCATTATGAAAATATATGCGCATATATCAAAAAGGGTCAAAACATGGGTCAAAGGTTTATGTTCCAGAAACTTAAACTGTAATTTGTCCCAAATTGGACTGAAGTATTAGCTCTGCTCTTTATCTTCTTTAATAGACCAAATGCTATCCGCATTTTGGTGTACAGACATGGTATAATAAACAGACGTACATCATTTCTATATCCAATCAATGTCTTTAAAATAGCACAAAGTCCTAAGTCCTAAATCCAATATAAATTTTTAAAAATGGCTAGAAAACATTCAATTAATCAGATTCAGTAATAGATATTAAATCATCATATCTAGTCTAGTATGCTTTTTGCCACGGATGTCTGCTCGAAAGAAACAGTGGGATATATGCCTATATATTTTCATAATAATTGAAACAACACATATTGGACTTGCCTCACACTCTGGGCAGATCCACTCTTTGCTAGGCTGTTCAATGCCAAGGCATTTGATGTGGTAGAGACGAGGGCAGAGTTCACAGCAAACGCCGTGCCCATCACGGTGACAGATCCAACAAAATGCATCGGATTCCACACACTGCCAACACAAACCAATTGCTTACACTTAGCAACAGAGCAGACTGTCTACTCTCATCTCTCTTTCTACAGATGCAATTGAGCAACAAACAATCTTGCAGAAAACAGCTTCATTAAAAAATGAAAGTCTCTGCATCATAATGAATATGTGTAGCATAAAGATTTCTAAATAACAATTTACAACTTTGCCAAACCAGATCTGCGGCTTCAATATGCCATAAAATGTCACAGCGTACAGTCGTATAAATATTGTATCGTTAGACTAGAATTCTCTATAATTATAAGATCATCGAAAGATGCCATCATGGTCACTGAAAACTGAAACGACTCTGATACAAAAATCTTTAAAACTCAAAAAACCAGCTGAAGACAGCCATTTTTCTACTAATGCATAGGACATGGTGTGGCATTGGTTTCCTTTATGTACCAAATTGTTAAGAAACAAATAATATCCAAGTGCAGTCATCAAATTTCAGCAATCTGTTTGCAAACGTATCATAACTCCACTGTCCATTTTTGTACCTGTACACAATCAATCATGAACAGGTGTGAAGGGATTTGGTGAAATGCATCTAGAGTTCAAGTTGAGAGACTCCATTAATGAAAAGCAAATGGTTTAAATGAAAGTGTGAAGGCAGAACACAGAAACAATGTTGTCTGAATGCTTTCTCAAGACAGGTTTCAACTGGAATGATGGTAACAGTTAAATAACCATAACCACAGTTTTTATTGCTCAAATTAACCTGAATCTAAAGACTGATATTTATTCTACAAGGATGGAAACAGAATAGCATATGCCTGCAATTCAACCCCAAATGGCCGAAGGCTGCTGAAAAAAACCCAGAAATATAATAATAATAATGATGACAACGATAACTTACTGTTCCATCTGCAGTATTTCTGATGGTTCTGCGCCTCTTAGGAACTGACATTGATTGGCTAAGATCAGAATCGGCCGGACGTTTCCTATCTGCTCAACCAAAATACAACACAGCATCAGACATCAAAGACATGTCATAACCAAATACACAGAAATATTAAATACTTTATTAGCAGCAAGAGAAAGTTGCAAATTCTGAAAACTTATGTCACGTATAAACAAATATGTGGCATATGTTTCGTGGTAGGTGCTATTACACAACATTGGATGTCCACTACATTGAAACCAAACTGTATCTCAAGTCAAAATATACTGAGAGTTTATCATAATGACTGACATTGGTATCTTCTAAAGATAGAGTAACATCAACAGGTATATACACTTTTTATACAGTCTGTTCGCATCAAATGTACGTGAATGCCACTGTTTTGCATTGATACAAATGATATTCTCAAAATGTCATTCATAATCTAACTTGTAAATATTACAGAGCTTGGACAAGTCTTCAGTCTCAATCTCGTTACAAAGTTTTCATGCCTGGTCCGAAGTAGTAAGTACATGCATGTTATACTTACTGCTCAGTTATATATATACAAATAATTAACAATTTCGCACCAAACAACTTTTGCATCTGTAGCGCTTGTTACATTGGAAGTTCAAGCCTGTACACTTTAATGAAAACAAATAACAAAATGAATAACTAAACTGTATAATGTATGACCATAACATGTGGCTGCACATAGTCATTCTGTATCCAAAAACACACAAGCTATATATATTCCTGTTGACCAAAACTGTCAAACAAATATATAACATGTCATGGATTAATTACACAATACACATGAAGCTATTGCATATAACCTGAATCTAAAACAACCAGGATTTTAATGAAATTCAACCGGTATACAGAACCGCAGATATCAGTTCATAATAATTTCTTATATTTTGACAAATTTCTTGAACAAGTGAGGAATGAGGTGAACTGAGACCTGATCTTGTTTCAATTGGTAAGCTCATTCTGGAACGCGACGCATCTTTTCCTTGTGATCTGGTTTGTACCAAGACATCAGCACCTGCTCAGAAAACAATTCCATCAGCTTAAAATCAACATAAAATGTTCAACACTTAACCAAGCCACACACAGAGCTGGAAGTGATCATCAGAATGCAGTGTTCTACAAACCATGTCACATTGGTCACATTTTGGCTAAAGTTTGTAGGGTCATGGCAAATAAGTTAACACATTCCTCCTCAAGGCTGTCATTCTGAATAGCTAGTACCTACTGTAATGTCTTTATTAGCTAATGTTTAAATTTCTAGTCAATTTCATAACCATTATTCATATCTAGTAACGATGGCACAAAGATGAATTAGCACAATCACAATACTTCTCAACTCCTTGCCAATTCAATTCAACTTCTGTGATATTGCGATTAACCATTTAAACATGAATAGCAATCATAATGTCAGTCTGATATAATAAACAAAGATTTTAATACATAACATATATGACATATAAAAATGCAAAATGACTGTACTGACAGTGTACTCATTTCCTACTGAACAAAGAATCCAGCCAACTTATCTTTTGTCTTTGCTAACCACTCAGATTTGTGGATATGGATGATCCACACATGTTGCTTAGAACTGTTCTTTAGATGCCTTGACTCCTGTTCTCTCCAGTCTGAACAATACTTGGTTGCCCATCTTTTCAGTCATTGGCCATGGTGGCTTTGGAATATGTTAACTGTTTCTGCATTTTCTCCTCTTGATCAGCCTGCAATCTCATTCGTTTCATATTGCTTATCTTCCACGACATGCATACCAATTTCATCAGCCTTGCCTAAGTTGCCTTCGAGTTTCATCAGCTAAACAAAGACCGTCCTGACTGGTTCTGTGCAATAGCTTATTCTTTTGAATCATGGTTTGTAAGAAGCACTGAAGAAGTTTCCAGATTTGATTGCATGCCACAACTCGATTAAAAATCAGTTCAAAATTGAAATTGAGTCCTTTTAGACATAGCCAAAAAACGAAGAAAAAAATAAATGTAGTCAACAAAACCTTTTGACTCTGGCATTACTGTGGAAGTAGAAGATGGCACAGAATAACGACGTCTGTATATCATACTTCCATCATTAGCTATAAAAAAACACAAGAAATTCAACAACTAATAATGCTGTGGTTCTTGGCTAGAACACAATGCACAGTATACCTAACTCACATCAGTTTACAGTTATTTTATATTAAATCTGGCTTTACTCTAAAAGCCACAATCTAGATGTTTCACCAACAGGCATATCAAAAATTGTGTCTTAATTTTCTACAAGAATTATCTTCATATTTTTAGTGCTAGTAACAAGGCAACAGCTCTACAGATCATCCATACATATCCATACATATTCATGTATAAATTGGCCACAGATAACAAATCTGCAGTCCACATTTCATAACAACTTTACCGATTGACAGATCAATCATGTCATCAATAAATCAATTGATTCAACAAATCAATCAGGCAGGCAGCAGTAAAAGCAATTAATTTACTTAACTAACTGTATGTTAATTGGCACATAATCATGTTAAAGACTAATTTTATTATGTTTTTACATTCAGGGCACAAAACAAAATTGTAGAAACATGTAACAGTTTCCAGTAACTGAGCAATAACCTTGAAGGGGTGTTACATAAATATCTGCAATGAATGAATGAATAAATGAATGAATAAATGTATTTAACACAGGTTTAAAAACTGAAGTACAGTTACACTGTGGAGATTATACACATCACTACCCCTATCAACTGTGAATTTATTCATTACAGCAGTGAGACATTCAACCAAAACAACTACTTTATTGGTCAAATACAATTTATTGTAGAAGTCTCCAGCATATTATAATTATTGCTTAGATCATATTTACATTATAATTACATTTATTTAGCTTATATTATTTATTTTATTAACAATTTAAACAAATTTCGCATACAATCATACATTTGAGTTTCAAAATTTAAGGTTGTAATGACAATGAAGAAAAGATTTGTTTTTAAGTCGAACAGTACGAGATGTCTAAAACTGCCAAGGTGTCAGGCCTAGGTTACCTTTCTGTATGTTGGCAGAACGCCTGGCCATAACAGAGCTACCAGGAATGATGACATTCTTGCTACTAGGCACAACAGATGAGTGCATAGATGGTGCACCGGCGTCACCAGTGCCTGGCAGATAAGTTATCAAATACCACTCATGCAATTTATTAAGCGCATATACAAGAAAAACATAAATATCTCACATCTGTGCCACTTACTTGCATTAAGAAAGAATATTCTTACGACATCAATACATATGTATATATAATTAATTATATATAATATCATATTATATATATGTATATGAGTTAAATGTATCAAGTAATTCCCTCTGAATTTTGGAACAAATGTCACAGAAACAGAGCAAACACTGATTTGTTTAATAAACTTTCCAGTGTAGCATCTAAATTAACCATCTTTATTTAAGTTCACAATTTAGCAGCAAATCAAACTATACTTCAGAATCACATACTAACTACAAGTATAGTAAATGATTAAAATAAATTACTAAAATTTTAAGTATGCTTTCAGCTATTCAAAAAGATATCACACATACAGTAGAGACCTGTTTACATGCGGCCTGTTTACTCATAAATGAAGCTACACCATGGCTTCCAACACCTATTTAATATGCAAGACCTAAACAGAACAGAAATTTGCTGAGCAGCAGCCTGGATCATCTGTGCACAGGACTGGTGCCTCAATACTGATTAGTAATAGTTGCTAGTTGCAGAGGGCAACTGTGCCACTTATTACAGTACATTTACACAACAGCTGCACAGTGCACATGTATCCAAACAGTGCATAATAATGTTGCCAGATGCAAAATGTCTGGTCTTAAATCACAAACACTTCTGCTCGTAACCAGACAGCAATGCAATATGACCATCCAAAGTAATTGTTTAGATATCTGACAGAAGAGTACAGTGAAAATGCCTTCACACTAGACAGTAGACAAGTCTGTGTCTTTGAGCATTCTACGCACTCTAAGGTTTCTAAAAGCAAGGTTATATATTACTGCAGATCTCTTTACGCATTTACACACGGTTGAGGCAATTTGTGGAGCTCAAAGATTGTGCATGAATGGGTCTGCACTATAAACGAAGTACATCTTACTTACAACTGCGCTACTCACAATAATTAAACTAATTCAGGTTCATAGAATGTCTTAGATTTCTGAAGATTTTCAACCATTAACGAACTTAAGTATAATTGTATATACCGGTACTGAATCAGGTAATTTTTTCTAGTTATATGACTGAAAACATTTTTGTATAGTTTAGAGTTGAGGAGACTTAAAAATCGAGATTTCACATTAAATGCAAAAGAGGTAGTATTTATTCAAACAGAGCAGAGTAATAAAGCGCTTGATTTCTCATAAAAGCAAGACAATAATTGTGTTTAAAAATAACACCAGAATAAGAATAACGCCTGAATGAAGCTCATTTCATTTTATTAGTAACCTACAAATATGCAGGTTTCATAAACTGGCTTTACAGTTTACACCTTTCATGTTAATCGTTGTAAGATCACAGTATTGTAAATCAGATTAGATAAAAAAAAAATAGTACGAGTAACAACAAGTACTGAATTTATACCCTTGTCTCCTGACTTCGGCTTCATCATTTATGTTGAATCTGTAAGACAGACATTATCATATGAAAACTACGGCAATTGTAATGTAAGTTTATATCAATGAACATAATATTTTATATCATCATAACAAAACTCAGAAAAGAAAGCTTGCTAAAGAAGTGCTTTTGGAACAGAGATGTGTATCAATTACTAAGCTGTTCAAATCTGGGTGGCCAATCACTTTGTGTTGATGGCCCATTAAAAAACAATTCGGTAGATGTTACCGACGGCTCGGTAGCATGTAAACAGCATGGCCATTACAGATAGAGGCAGAATAGAGCAGTCTGATCAATAGCCCAATGTTGTGAAAGATCGTCTTTATTTTGCAGTATTATTACCACGACTTTTAGGGGAGACCATGTAATGTGACACTGGTTCTGTCCATAGGCAGATTATATGATCCAGTACCTCTCTATAGGCGGAAGAATCAGTGCAATCACACGGTAAGCTTCCAATTCGCATTTGAATTGATAAACAGTTGGTAGGTGTTTAAGGTCAATCGATTTTGTTGTATTCTTTAGCTTATTAATATTTATGAAAATATACCTTTTCATGGTCTTTTGACCATTGACTAATAAGCGGAGTAATTGGGCTATCGATCACTGTAGGTCAGACGGCTCTATTCAAAATGCAGAGTAATGAAGAATAACTTCTATATACCCAACTAAGATTAAGATCAGATACCACACATTCACACTTTTCTTGAATATTTCTTTGCGCTAATGGGATACCTGGCTTTGGTTTCCCTTATGTAAATAACTACAGAGCCCTTAATGTGCCCCCAGATAATGCGCTGAACATTACGTTTGGCACACAGTTGCTGATGTCGCCCAAAACTTAACAAGGCATATCTGAATTTTAACAGATCATCATCAGGATGATAATCTGTTAAAATTCAGGGTAAAAACCCATTTTAACGTCACAAATTATTTTCATGGCAAATTAAATCGTCGCATCAGAATGACATACACAACAATATTTTTCGACGAAATAGAAGCGGGATTTCTCACGTGAGGGTCGGTTAGGGCTCAGGTTAGGCGCCGTGAGGGTCGGTTAGGGTTAGTGTTAGGGTTAGTGCAGTCACTATGCTGAAATTGAAGCTGGAATGATAAACGATAAGTATCAATGAAATAGAAGTTAGATTGATGAAAAATATTCACTTACGAAATAGAAGAGGGATTTATGCAACAAATTGTTGCATAAACAGAAGCTGGATGAATGAAAAGGAGTCTTGGTAAACAACGCTGCAACGTTACTTCTTGGAGGTCGTAAAAGCCACACCGGTTTCGTCCGATCATCCAGCTTCCATTTCACCTACAGAGAAGTTTCATCCAGCTTATATTTCAAGCGCATGAAAGCGGAAATGCGTACGCTAAGAAATAATAGCCGCTTAAAATGAAACCGCTAAAAAAACGCCAAAAAATTATTTGTGACGTTAAAATGGGTTTTTACCAAATTCAGATATAAGCTTATACATAATAACACTGTTACCATCTGTTGACGGTGCCAGCAGATATTATTGATGCTTCGTTTTAAAATGAATCCTGCTGTTTAAGTTTTATACTTACAAGCGTCTGTAAAAGTAGTTTCTGATCTTTTGTTTTATTATTCCGCAGAGAATTCAGAACTGCAGCTCTACTACTATCTGCGCTTACCCAGTTTATATTGAAACGTAAAGTGCGTAAACGTGCGCAGAGTAATAAGCTATTAAAGGAGAAGGCAATGCAAGCACGGAGCAACAAACCACGCATGCGATAATTTAGAGGAAAATTCTTCTGTAGACTACTTACTATTATATCGCTTATTTCCGAATATTTCCTTTGCACTTTGGTTCGCCTGAAAGCTCAAAGGCAGAACAATCTTCACTTTTATTAATTTTATTGGGCTACATTACAGCTATAATTACACTAAAAATCAAATTTACGATTGGCTGGTAACCGTCCAATGAGCGAGTGGAATAGATAGGGTCAACGCGATACTTGGATGAAATTTTTTTAACGCTACAATTATTTATCGCATTAATTTTGATTTATACCGCCCCTTCAAACTCATACTCAGATGCGCTACCGACCACAGAACGAGATATTAAAATATCCAGTGAATTGTTTGGCAGGTCATAAGGGATGATAAAGCAGCTCAATAGTCAAATAGGCAGTTAAAAAATAATGACCTGCCGCTGCCTATGGGGCGCCGCTCGGGTTGGGAGAACCTTGATTGTCTCTCAACATGAGACAACCCAAAACGTAAAATTAATATGGTCGTCGAGGGGTGACCGGGGGGGGGTGTCGATGCAAATAATGAACTGTGAGGGTCCATATAAATATATATATATAATTATTTACCTCGTGTGAATAATAATAGGCCTAATGTTGCGAAGGACGAGGCCTGAATTTTCAGAAATTCACCAATAGTTCCTAAATGTAATGTAATTTAAATCTTCGAGAATCTCTCAGCGCCCACAAAAGCCACGTCAGGGAGACCAGCTTATTCACCGGCGCTATGTCAAATCAAGTCCGCAATAGCCAGAGCTGCCGTTTTCGTTCCGGTGCCAGGTCAAAATCCGGGGAGGTCAAGCCGAGGAGACAGCGTCGTGCTACGGTGGTTGCCGATTATGGTGGTAGTTGGGTGATGGAATCTGATTGGAATCTGGGTAGGATAGCTTGAAGAGTTCGGTTTTCAGTCGTGAATGGAAAGCAGCAGAGGAGAGTGAAGGCGGAGGACAGGTTGAATTTGGAGGGGAAATAAGATCGACTGAACTGAACCACAGTATAGATAACTAGAGGGACTATCTTGTTATCTATACTGTGGCTGAACCATAGATATAATATCTAGGGACTGAGCACACGTTGTTAGTGTTACTAAAAATGTGCTTCCACGGTTCCACCCACCCAGGGATCCCGTTAAGGTCTGAATTCTTGGAGTCATGGACGCATCACATCAAGAAAATTGGAGTCCACGCCAAATGGATGAGAGTCATGGACTCCAGACCCATCCATTTTTGGAGTCCCATCGGGCCACAGTAACGTAGGCTAAATGCAAAAAATTTCGAAATTCTTATATTAGGCGAATAGGCGAAAAAGGGCCCAACCATTAGGCTATTATTACGTACCGTTAGACCTATACAAGGGCGGATACATAAATTTGTGAAGGGGGGGGGGGCGCCAAAATTTTCGGTGATCCTTGCCGGGAAAAAATACCATTTTCCTGCCAAGAAATCTGATGACTTATGTGTGAAAAATTTACCATTTTTCTGCCCAAAAATCTGATGACCTTTTGTAGCCATATCCGGCCGAAATTTGTCAAAAAATACCATTTTCTCTGCCAAAAAGTGTGATGACCTTTTTTTAGTCATCTGGTCGTTATCTGTTGATCTCTCTAGTCGCATTGAATTAAATGTTCTTGAAACCAAATGGGGGGCCACGTCCCATGCAATTTTTAAATGGGGGCCATGGCCGAATTGGCCTCCCTGGATCCGCCTCGAGGCCTCTGCCGCTAACAAAGACATAATTTCAGAATTTGTCTAGACTAGCCTATATGACCAGTAGGTCTATCAATATCTTCCCGACGATAATTCTTATTTTTCAACATTTTTGCATTTTTCTTTTTCTTTTAGTTTTTTATTTTAAGATCTACCCGACGACTGTCATATTAGGGCCTACTTTTAAAGCCAGGAACGCTCATAAGACGCTCTAGCTCTAGCATTATTATTGATGACATAATTAGGCTTATATACAGGGTGGTCCAAAATAAACTGCACAGTGACAGTTTTCTTGATATAATGTATAACAATTCAATGTTTAATGCCATTTTTCTTGCGTATGATGAAAGAATTTCCAAATAAGACATGGAAACGTCGTACTATCCTCATTAAAAAAATTGATACCGAAGGTACCACAGCTAGGAAGCCGGGTTGCGGACGTCCGAAATCAGCTCGAACAGATGCAAATATCAAGTTGGTAAGCGACCTTATCTGTAGCCAGGAAGACAAACCGCTAAGCCATAAGAGCCCACGGGAGATCGCACGTGAAACCGGAATTTCACGTTCAACTGTTAAACGTATTGTAAAGAAAGATCTCGGACTTAACCAGTACAGGCGCAAAGTTGGACAGCAGTTGAACAGCGATTGCGTTTCATTGACCGCGCAATTGATCAATGGCGTCGTTGGCTTCAATGCGTGGTCGAGCAGCAAGGAGGACACATTGAACATTTTATTTAACGAAATCCATCCATGTAATGTTACAGTAAAAATAATTGCTGTGTTTTTGTGAATTTTCACGGTTATATTTGAATTGCTCTGAGTAAAGTACTATCAATTTATCATTGTGCAGTTTATTTTGGACCACCCTGTATAGCCTACATGTATATATAACATTGTATAGGCTATGTACGTCACTCACTATAGCAAAGAAATAAAATATTCATAAATAGGTTATTGCATAAATTATTCACCAATCACCAGTTTGTCACATTGCATAAACTGAGACAGTAAGTAAGTAAGTAAGTGTTAGTGACACATAATATTATAGGCTACGGACCCCACAGTATTTTTTATTGGTGTCCCATGGACGCATCGTTAATTTATTTGTGCGTCCATCCATAACTACGGTGCGTCCATGGACGCACGGCCTTTATTTTTGTGCGTCCGGCGTCAAAATTTGTGCGTCCGGGACGCACGGACGCACACTAACGGAATCACTGGTTCCACCCATGACGTCATTGGCGCATTGCATGAAATATCCGGCCATGTGCTATATCTATGGCTGTATCCAGTACTTATTACTTATCTATGGTTCGTTTTGATCACAATGTAAGATTATTTTATTATTCATGATTTTATGGCTGTTTTGGTCAGAATAATATTAGGCCTAAAATACTAAATAAATAGTCACATGTGTGGCTAGGACTCTTGTGGTTACAGCACTTGTTTTATTTCAGTTACAGCTTTATGTACACCCTGTACATTTATTTTGAACGACGGGCATTTTTCTAAGGTAAGTTTCCATCCAGTCTTGAAATAAATGACAATATTATTTTACATTATACGGCGCCTTTCAGGGTACAAAAACAAACCAGAGGCTTTCTTGAAGTAGCGTATAATGGGTAAACACGCACACTGAGTGCCCGTACTCCAAACAATATGGCTGCCAACGAATGCCGTAAAATTAGAACGCGACCGATCGACGACATCGCAAAATGCATCTTAACATGCAAAGCGTGAGGGTCGGTTAGGGCTCAGGTTAAGCGCCGTGAGGGTCGGTTAGGGTTAGTTTTAGGGTTAGTGCAGTCATTCTGCTGAAATTGAGGCTGAATTGATGAACAATGTCGTCTATAGGTCGCGCTCTAATTTTATCGCATTCCTTGGCAGCCATATTGTTTGGAGTACGGGCACTCAGTGTGCGTGTTTACCGTATAATGTCTTTAAAACAGACAATTCTTCGGCCAACAAACAGTTGAGGGTTAAATTCTAGAATGGCTCGGTAGCAAGTAAACAATATGGTGGCTCAATTCATTTTTTTGCATTTCTGAGATTTTACGGGAAAATTGTGCACATTGCCAATTTTTGCGCTGTTGCGTTACGCAAAAATTGTATGGCGCAAGATCACAAATTTATGGGGACACTTGCTCTGTACTCTGTACTCTGTAGTCTCTATACCAGTGGTCTCAAACTCAAATCGTCATTGTAATTGTAATTGAGCATTTATAAAGCGCCGCTCACAGATTCAGTAGCGCATATGATTTATATAGCGCCTCTTGCAGAATAACTATGCAGAGACGCACATAGTGGGAAAAACATCCGCCCTATCTAAAGCCTCAGATGTTCGAGTTATCATCACAACAGATCTACGATTACATCCACAGCAAACACCGACCCAAACAAAAAAGTCACTGTAAACAAAACTCCATAATAATAATAATCTTCGTTTAATAGCTCAATCTGACACACCGCAGAATGATTACAAGTACAGGTCATACGAAATACGGCCCACTATAATAGCACGACACGCTGGTCGGCTTTACAGCAGCGGGTTCGGCTTAACACTAATGGCCTAAGTGCTGGATCACTCTGGTTCGGCCAAGCCAGAAGTGGGAGGGACTATCTTATTTTCAGCAGAACCCGAGTCAAGCAACACAACAGGCAAACACGCAGAGTCCAGTCAACATATTCTAGTCATGTGGGCCACATTTTGAAATTTACGTTGACTTGCGGGCCGCAACATAATAGTTTTATGCTTAAAATGCACTGAAGTTGCACATATTTTATTCCACTATGTCCTCTCCAGACTACATCCGCCAAAAAAACGGTGGGTGGCCTCACTGAAAGTGGTATAACTTTTGTTCTGTTTGAAATATTTTGGTGAAATCTGGCCACCATGTGTAGATATGAATTGTCTTTAAGCCTGTAAAATTTCATTTCGATATTATTACGTCTGGCCAAGATATTGGCAAAAACCTTAGGGGGTGGGGTTCTTTTTTGGCCCACCCTGTAGAAAAACCGCAAACAGTTTTGGAAAGGAAAATAAAGCACATACAGGAAATTGTTAAAAATGAAAATGTTTAATTTGGGACTTGCGACTGGTTTTGTGGCGTCAGGTTACATATTTGCTAATTTAATAGTTTATATGTGACAGCCACTTTTAATGAAACTCATCATAGACATTCCTCGGACTGATGGTAGAGGTGTCACTGAGTCAGGAACCGCATGGAGGAGAGGACAAACGATGTTCAAGAGCAATGGATTCTGATGATCTGATTGAATATGATGATGTATTGTGTTATTATCTCTGTTTGCAGGATTTGTGAAAATGGAGGTTCAACCCGATGGCTCTGGAGATAACCAAGAAACCAAGTGTCCTTTCAAGATGCCCATCATCCGATCCGTTGCCAGTGCTTCGAAAAAAGGAGCATCAGCAATTTTGGAAACAGAAGACTCACCAGTGACATTTTCCGCTATCAAACAAAGAGACGATGAAGAAGAGGGACAAGTTGATGCTACTACATCCAAGACAAATGAAATTTCAGACAAACAAGCAAAGAAAGAGAGTTTTTCACCAGCTGAGAGGCTAAAGGAAACTGAAAGTCCTGTTTCCTACAAAGAACCACCTTGGGGAGGTTTAACAGACAGGAAGTATTATTTTGAAGCTATCAAAACTGGAATAGTTGTGGAAAAAGTGGATTTGAACAAAAAATCGTTTCATGTTTTTGGTCGGCTCCCAAGCTGCGACCATTCAATGGACCATCCATCATTGTCTCGATACCACGCTGTCGTTCAGTACCGTTCTGTTGCCAGCAGTGATGAACCTGTCGGCTGGTACTTGTATGATCTTGACAGTACGCATGGAACTTGGATCAACAAGCAAAGGGTTAAACCTCGAGTGTATAGCCGGCTGAGAGTTGGGTATGTTGTGAAATTTGGTGGCAGCTCAAGATTATATATTCTCCATGGTCCAGACTCTGATAAAGATGAAGAGTCAGAGTTGAGTGTGACTGAACTGAAGCAGCAGAGAGAGCGTCAGAAGAAAGAGACTGAATTGCTGCAACATGTGAGATCACTGGAGGCAGAGGAGGCACTGAGGCAGAAACAGCATGCTGCAGATGACAAAGGATGTTCATGGGGAATGGATACGGATGATCTGATTATTGAAGATGATGAAGATATTAACCCATTCTCAATGTCTGAGCCTTTGAATGAAGCACTATACATCGATGATCCAAAGAAAAGTCTTCGAGGTTTCTTTGAACGTGAAGGGCATGATCTGCCTGAATATGAAGTGACCAGTGAAGGCAAAGGCCGTCATCGATGTCGTATCGAACTTCCTATTGATACAATTTCTGGTGAGCCAGAATTTGTTGAAGTTATTGAGGAAGGCAAAAAGAAGGATGTTGTTGAGGCGTGTGCTCTTGAAGCGTGTCGAGTGCTGGACAGGAGAGGTCTGCTGCGACAGTCGAAACATGAAGGTAGAGCAAAGAAAAAGAAGAATTGGCAAGATGCAGATTTCTATGACAGTGACGATGATACATTTCTGGATCGCACAGGGGACGTGGAGAAGAAGCGCGAGAAGAGAATACAGCAGACAAAGAAATCTGAGAATGTAGACACGTACGAGACACTTGCGGTTAAATTAAAGGAAGTCTGTGCTGAATTGGAATCAATAGAGAAGAAATTAGAGCAGGATAAGGCTGATAAGCAGGCTGCAGTTGATGAAGGACTTGATGAACTTGATGCATTTATGCTGTCAATGAAATCTGGTGGGATAGACACGAAAACAAAGATCCACTTGAAACATCGTCTTGTGGAGCTAAAGCAGCAAAAGTTGCGTTTTGAAAGATTGATTGCTGTCGCACAACCATGCCAAATTTTGCTTGCAGCGAGCTCAGTAAGTAGTAAGCCTACAGATGCTGGATCAATTAAAAAACCAATGTTTGGGAAGATGAAAGGTGCACATAAACAAACCCCAGCAGTTCAGAAATGCTTGCCTCTCATCAAGCCATTTAATAGTGATGTGGATACTAAAGAAGAAGAAGAGGAGGAGGAGGAAGAGGACAAAGAAGTTGTAGAAAAGTCTCTGGTTCAGGGGGCGATGAACTCCAGGAAACAGAATTTGTGTACTGTATCTGATTCTACTGAGGCAGAGTTGAGTTTAGAAGTGAAAGCCGAAGAGTCTGCAAATGAAGATGCAGGTAAATCGGCAGAAGTGTTGGACATTGTTGAAGATGTTGCACATTTGACTACATCGACAGCAAAGAAGAGACCAGTCAAGGAAAAACATTCTAAGGTTTCAAAAAAACATAAATTGTCTGAACTGTCCTATAAAGACTATGATGAAAACTATGTCACATGGTTGCCTCCATCTGGTGAAACAGGTGATGGAAAAACCAGTCTAAATGAAAAATTTGGCTATTGAATACAATGTACTATTGTCAAGTAAAAGTACAAGTTCTGTGTTATGTGAACAGAAGCGCAGTATTGGTATGAAAAGATTTGTAGAACTACAAAACATTTCTTACTTTTTCGAAGGAAAAGAAAACATTTCTTACTTTATTTATTTACTGAGAATTTGATATAGCGTTCCTTCAAGGTTACTACTCAGGAGCGCTCCCAGTCCAACCCCGGTCGAATAAGACAGTCTTGAGAAGAGAAAGAAATGAAGTAGAAAAGTAGAAAGGCTAATAGGTATTTTACAATTGTATGTGTTGTGGCTGGTCTAGCAATTCTTTTACTAAAATCAAAGATGTTGCTAATTTTAAGTTATGCCTTGTAAGCGTCTGTAGTATTGTTGTCTGGTGAAGTAGGCCTAATGAGACACTGGCTAACTAGTTAAGAGTGCTAGCCTTGTAATGCACAGATTGCAGATTCAAAACCCCTTTGAGGTGGTTACTGGGTAAGGGCCTTGAACTCTTCAAGTCCTTCAATAAAAACTTATCTATGTCATCAATTTTTGTGCTTGGTCGTTTGATGTGTAGCATAATGAATACATAATAATGACAATGAATGGGTCACTTATTGCATGCCATTGTCAGTTGTGTTATTACAAATGATTTGTAGTGTGAAACTTGTCAGCTTAACGCTGTTTTTGTAAGTTTGAAGTAATGTTCTGCACTTTGATGGGTTGGAACTGGGGCAACAGAATGAATATGTTACTAGCTAATATGCAAAAACAGAAAATCCATTTCACTACAGACTTCAGGGTAGTACCATGCTACATTGGCTAAAACATGTTTACTTCCATTTATGTAGAGATTGATTTGTTTTGCCTGCTGTTACAGTCTAAACTTTATAAATAGTCTTCAAAATCTTCTCTGGAATATTATTTATGAATGGTTTATGTAAATGGTGCCATGGATGTGGTTTAAGAGAAGATTCAAATTTAAGTGTCTAGAAAGGAATATAGCACATTATTTAAATACATGTAGTCTTCAAAATCCAGAGCTGTAAGTGTAACTATGGTTTTTCATTTGGGGTGGGGGTGGGGGCTTTTGCCTTGAGCATGACGAGTGCAGTAGCAGAAGTCTAATAATAATAATATCTTTTCTTTATTGAAATGCTTGCAAGACGCACTGCGCTTTACATTTACAAGTTATGCAGTAATCTTAATTAAACTTAACTACCAACTGAGCGGACAGCTTTGCAATTACAATGGCGCTAATAGCTGCCTACAAATCAAATCCGCCCAACGGGGGCTCGAACCTGCTACCTCTCGCACTCTTGGCCAGCGTGTTAACCACTACTCTACCGCCGCCCCCCTCCCCCTATAGTGGTGTCGGTAAGCATACAACGGCTTGATTTATTTTGGTCGTTTGGGGGACTTGACCCCCCCCCCCCCCAAGCCCAACGCTAGTCACTTCCCTGTCAAAATCTTCTATGGAGTATTATTTATGAATGGTTTATGTAAATGGTGCCATGGATGTGGTTTAAAGGAGGAATCGAACTTAAGTGTCTGGAAAAGAATATAGCACATGATATATATATATATATATATATATATTGTACATTTAAGTGAAATTTTAAACTAAAGTTATGCATTTTGATATGATGCTGTGACATCACATTTCTTAAACACCCCTCCATTCATCACAAATTGCCACAGATGTGTGCCCCTCACCCTCAGGTGCATGACTTCATTTATGGATGGTCCCTTGTGACATCCACATTAGCCTAGTTATAACTCTGTATTATCCTTTAGTTGTGCGGTGGAATTTTATTGCATTATAATTAAATTCTGTTCATATCTATATACGGTAAACCATAACATTTAACAAATTTAGCTAGCAAATAAATATTAGGATGTCTAAAAATGGTAACGTACATTAAAATAAATGTCTTGTAGATGTAAAATAAGAGTAAAGTCCATCCAGTTCCATGTGGAACACAGGGAGGCGCTCGTTGATTATATGGCCTTAAAGAGCTTGCCATAAACCTGGTTGACTATATTTCTGCAGGAGCCTCCAGTGGGTGACGTCCAGTCATTTGATTCAAGTACTTAACTCCAGAACTCCAGTCCTATGTCTGAACACCTCAAGATCATTCCTCAAAGAACCTTGTGAACACCTCCTATAGTCTATGCTTGTGAAATTAGCCCCCCCCCCGGCTTGGTGGGAGGGGAGCGTATTAGAGGACCTGCTTCGACATTCCTTGCCCTCAAGTGTTTACAAGACAATACAATTATATATATATATATATATACACATATTATATAATTTATATTATATTCGTTTAATGACAAAAACCAAGTGACACACCGCACATGGGTAGGCTACATAAGGATATATAAAAAGGTTAAAAAATAAAAAGTATTGAAAATCCTTTGAGTGCTTCTGAATCGTTGCTACGGTTTTTTAATCGATTGCTTACGAACCTATGGTACTTTGCTTAAATCTCTACATATTATTATTATTATTGAAAATGACATCATTAACGTATATGGTAGTCAAAAGACAACGTTGCAACAGGAATTCGCTCCTGCTGACTTAATGTGACCATAATCTGACAGCCAACTTAGCCAAGTGGGTTTCTATTCGTAAACCAGGTTTTTATTGTAGCGGGCTCATCATTCTGGTGCCCGCTCAGTCCACTGAGCGCTCGCAGCCCAGTTATCTTGGCAGTGCACACAATATCATTCCGATGTTTTTAAATAATGTACAAACTAAACTGTTGAATTGAGAATGGATAATCTCAGTAATATGTGAATATTACATTTTAATAGTACTTAGTATACTTTTGATGAGTGATAAAACCAAATAATTACATAACTTTAAATAAGATAATCCTTTCAAAAACACGCGAGCAACATAATTATAGCGCTATAAGATTGAATTGGTGTTTGCGTCTGGAACGATGCTTGCAAACATTATTTTGGTGGTTTTCTGTTTGAGTTTCGCTCAAAGTATCGATTAATTACGTAGTTGTGAACGTTAACAAGGTTTTGTTAAATATTTCGTAGAGTGACTGTGGTATTTTTAGTTTAGCAGAACCTTGTTTTCTTCGTTTTGGTTGTTACTTGATTACGGCAGTAATGAAAGCCTTGTGGTGACATTTTAATCATGAGCCTCCCACTCCATGAACAGCCTCACTTGTAGAAAGGGCTTTAAATGTGCACGTACGGTTTTGTTATAGCAAACGCATAGCTTTGACGCCTGTGCATGTTAAATTTATTTGACCTGATGAGATAGTTTGTCTACCACCGCTTCCCACTTGAATGAGTGCCTCACCGTTTAAGGTCCCCGTGAAGACTACCCGAAATCAGATCCCGGAAAGTGATTAAGCTGCAAAATTGTTTAGCGTTCAATGTCTTAAAGAGCTTGTTTGAACCCGAATTCTCAAATCCGAATCCTGAAAGTGACTGGAATTGGGCTCAGGCGTCTTTAGAATATGCTATGCAGGTTTCTAAATCAGACTTGTTTTCGAGCAATTTGCTCCTTTCTCGTTGCATATGTACACTACATAAAATAGATCTGTTCTGGCCCTTGACTAACGTATTTAATGCTTCTGAGCTACTGTTTATCTGGCACAAAGTTTCTTGGGCGATCATGTACTATCAGGGGACGACAATTCGTCGCCTGAGGATTATCTTGTCGTATGTCCATTTTTTTCAAAATCGAGTTTAGACTTGTTTTGTAGCAAAAAATTTTTTATCTTTCTTCACTGTTAACCGTTAGGAGATACGACAAGTCGTTTTAAAGATATTCAACAAAAACTACCTGTCGTATGTCCATGATACAGGATTGCATTGTCGTATCTCCAATTTAGTAAGTAATTTTCTGTTGTATCTCCAGTACCGCATTCACGGTTTAAAAGTGCATTGTCGTATGTCCAGAGAAAGCTCGTCGCTGATTGGACGATAAGGAGATACGACATTATACACTGCACACTTCATGGTATCATAGTGTCGTATGTCCAGAGAATAAAAAACATTCTTTTATTTAAAAATGTTATTAAACTTGCGAAAATTGAAACGAACATAGTCGCAATTGATTGTATATTGCTTTCTTTATTATTTCATATTTTTTTTTAAAAATTCTCACGTCAGGATGACTTGCAATTGATTTAAATCCATTTTTATACAACATTTTCCTAAATTTCACAAAAACCATTCTAAGTTTCAGTTTAATTTTTGTGCAACATTCTTTAATTAATGTCGATGCTTTAATATGACGTCTTTCCTTGAAGTTTTATTGCACTGGATATTTTATTTTTGGCGTCCAAAGTTGCGAAACTTAAAACTCGTTTTTCTCGGAATTCACAAAAGTGGACATACGACAAGATAATCCTCAGGCGACGAATTACACAGTGTCTTTTGCAGTGCCGTCAGCGTTGTCATTGCACGTCTTTTTCGTCAGTGTTGGTTAGGTTCAGGTTAGGCATCGTGAGGGTCGGTTAGGGTTAGTGTTAGGGTTAGTTTAGCCATTAGAAACTCTAGTGGATTGATAGCAAAAGACACTGTGTATTTTTCGTCCCCTGATAGTACATGATCGCCGTTTCTTGGCCAGGACGTTTCTCAAAGTTACTTACAATTGCATTGCTAAGCAGCTGCTGCATTTTTAAATGCTTTTGTTTGGGAAAAATAAACGCATTTATTCATTATGAGAAGCATTGCCAAATAAAACTAGATATCTGAAGATGAAAGATAAATGCCTAAAAAGGAATTCTAGAAAGGGAGCAGCTCTAGCGTCAAGAGGGGACCATTCCAGGTTGAGGGCCCTACCACCGAGAAAATGCGGTGCTGCCTAGTGGAGGTGCACGAAAAATGGACTGAGAATGCAGGACAGTTTTTAAATGATGCTCTAAGCTTTCGTGACTGGCAAAGACTTATACACTCGCTTCTCCTAAACTTTTTTGCCAAGTTTTTTTACATGTTTTCTTTGTTTTGCCATTTCTGGCTGCTTGGCACCTGACTTGGCAAAACTGCACAATCGGCAGTGCTTAAAGTGTGGAAAGAGAAGTGCCTGGACGCCCCTTACCTTTTCAGTCAGTGCTGGCCAATAAGTGGCAGGACGGCGGTCAAATTTTAAAACAAGTGCATGGACGCCGTTCATGACCGTCCAGGCACACTTTAAGCTCTGACAATCGGGGACCGCTAATAATAGATCTTAGGTAATATTTTCAATTTGTTGGAAAGAGTGACGACACTAACCCTAATTCTAACCCCAACCGACCCTCACGACGCCTAACCTGAGCCCTAACCGTCCCTCGCGATGCCTAACCTGAGCCCTAACCGACCCTCATGACGCCTAAAATCTATTAATAGCGGTCCTTGATTGTGCAGTTTCGCCCCTGACTTTATCTTTCTTTTGACAGTTAAATTCAGTTAACTGTTTGAATGCAATTGCCAAGCACTAAGAGTTGGGCTGGGCTGCAGAACTCGCTAAGGTAGACAGGAGTGAGGCCTATCATGCAACGACAGAGTAATCAACAGGCAGTCAGTGTAGAACATCGCGAAGTAATGGTGTCACGTGAATAGTAGACAGGATTCTGTACACACATTCCATGCGTCAGCAAAGTTCTGAAAGCATTTTTTATATTTGCTTAGTTCAGAGTATTTTTAAAATGCAGCTTAACACCAATTTTAAGGCATAAAGGATCAGTTTTATTGCATTTCAATTAAGGGAATATCATCATCATCATCATCATGAGCCATATGCTCGTAGGTGTCCAATGTCAACTTCGTCTTCTTCTTCCAATAGTCTCTAAGGGAATATATATATATATATATAAATATATAATTATATATATACATATATAGCATGAAATAGTTAATAAATGCTTTAAACTGATGAGATGTTTATTGTTATTGTGTTGCCATTAAACAGATGATTTACTTGTGAAGAGAACACAATTTGAACTTAGACGATGGATGAGAACTACCTGGATACACACATTTGTCTCGGTTGTCGGCAGACGATCGTTGGACTTGATGCTTACATTCAGCACAAAAAGTACGACTGCGCAGTCTTGAAATCAAAAGATTTGCCAAAGAACAGCGCTGCAGAACCTCCGCTCGTGCAGAAAAGTAATACGTCAGATGTTCATTTCGGCTGTGATGATTTTACTTCGGTGGCAACGTCCAGCCTTCCTAATTCAGGTGATTTCAGGAATATTGCTCAACCATCATCATTTGCACCACTCACACCCACGTGGTTTGAAGACATTCCTAGTTCGGTGAACAACAGTCAACCTTTGGTTAGAGAAATTGTACCACTTTCTACAACTGTCCCTGCCATTAGCACTTCTGGCCAGTCGTCAGTTGACCTTGTTGACCTCCTTACAACACAGAACTGCTCGTTTTTCAGCTCCTTGCAGCTGAAGAGTAAGTCAACGGGTGGACAGCCACAACCAGAATTCAAAAGCATAGAAAATGTAACTCTGCCAGAATATTCAGCAAATAGAGATATAGGATGTGTGTCATCTTTTCTTCAGCAATCAAAACAGCTCGAGCATCTCTGTGCATTAACTTCACCAGAGCTAAAAATTGAGGCGGTTGATTTATTCAGTACTGATGCACCAAACTCTGACCAGCAGAAGAATGGACAGAATGGCCATTTAGATCTGTATGATCGGACTAAGGTTGTGGAGGACTCCATGACCTATGGCTGGAAAAACAATGTTTCAGAAAGTAATAACATGTTTAATCAACCGAAAACATCGGTGTCCAGTGCTCTGTCAGAGAGAAAAGAAGAAATGAACGATTCATTCGACCATTCAAAGGCATTGCGCATCGCTTGCATGTTTAATAATCTTGAGCTGGAGAGTGATTCAGACGACTTCATACCATCTGATGCAGATGACCTTCTCAACTTCTCCGACGATATGGATGATGAACAGAATGGATTCAGTCATTCACACGGAGATGGAAAGGTCGTCCGAGAGAGAAGCATCGTCGGTGGAAAACTTGATGCTTATTCTAGAAGTCAAGGCAAGGTGTTAAGACCGAGGAAGGAACAATGTCTTCCGGAAAAGAACTCTTCGAAGATTGACACGCGTAGTGGAAAGCAAATTGCAACCAAGTGGCGACCAGGAGAAAGGCCTGCTGTGCTGCCGAGATACCATCCACACACAAGTCGAGGTAAATGGCAAGGACCGGAGGGAGAGGATGCGGAGGAAGAGGAGGAAGAACAGGACGAACAAGATGAGGAGACTGATGTTGAAGAGATAACTGAAAAGGGCAGACAGGAGGAGGAAAAGGAGAAGAAAAGAAGCCACCGGGGAAAGCAGTTGACTGAATTTAACTGTCAAAAGAAAGAAAAAGTCAGATGCCAAGCAGCCAGAAATGGAAAAACGAAGGAAACATGCAAAAAACCGGTCAAAAAAGTGAAGGAGAAGCCAGTGTGCAAATCTTGTAAGAAGACGTTTGCGAGTCATCAAAGCTTGGAGCATCATTTAAAAACTGTACTGCACAGAAAGCGAACTCAGCTGCAAAGTTTAGACAGTGAAAGCGAACAGACTCAGCCTCCTGTGCGTGTGACACTCGAATGTCCACTGTGTGACAAAGTTTTCCATAGCAAGTACAGCTTTGCTAGACACCTGCTGACCCCTATGCATGCACGACGAGCACAGTATAATGAAAAGCACAAGCTGATAGCAAGCACAGGGCTTGAAGCAGGGGTCCAATTATTGATGCAAAGATTGCAACCATTTCAGTGCCGCATCTGCAGCTTTCACACAAGCGAAGCTGAGGAACTGATGACTCACCTGAAGACTTCTGAACACAATGAACATGTGATTACTTTGTGTGGTCCATTTATTTGCATGCGGTGTCAGTACACGTGTCAGAACAACGATGATATGATAGCGCATGTGTCATCAGTGGAGCACATAAATGTCGTTAAAACTTCATTCCAGCCATGTGTACTGAAGGAGAAACGGTGTAAAATTACTTGCCCTGATTGTGACATGGTCATTAATTCCAGCACACAGCTTGCCAACCACCAGAAAACCTGCAAGCTGGGCATCAATGCAAGGAACAACCGGCAGCCAAATGACAAGTTGCAGCCACTGAAATGTGCTCACTGTGAAGCTGTCTTTTTGAACCGATTTAACCTTACCGTGCATGTTCGAAGGTTACACCGAAAAGAGAAGTCGTTTCAGTGTCGAAGGTGTGACAAAGTATTTGGTGACGACAGGTCTCTTAAGCTTCACAGGCAGAGCAAACATCGCGTGAATGCCGTCAAAACATCGTTGACAAATGGAGAAGTGATTCCGGATGCTGTGAAGGTGGAGAATGGAAGTGAATTAAACGTACTAATGCACAAGTGCAAGCAGTGCGACTTCACCTCTGACACGCTTTCTGACGTTATCACTCACCGCATGTCTCACGTTCCATCGGACTGTGCTATATGTGGACTGAGATTTGCAAAGTCACTTGATCATGACAAGCACATGATGTCTAGGCAGCACAGGAAAAAGGAAGAGGAATTGAAGGTTTCTTCTGGGGACAGCTTTACTTGTGACAAATGTCCAAGAAAATTCTATACGATCAGAAGTCTAAAGTTACACGAAATGAATCACCAGTATGCAAGCGGCAAGATGCCAAAGAACAGTGGCTGTGGTCCAGACGATATTGAGGTTAGATGTCGAAAGCTTATAAGAGAATCGAAATTAGTGAATGGTAAACTAGAGTGTCCAGAATGTGGAAAGTACCTCTCCAAGATTGGAATTCTGCCACATCTTCGTGCCCATGCCGGAGTCTTTCCTTTTCAGTGCACCTATTGTAGCAAAAAGTTTGTTGATGGCAACATAATGAAACGGCATCTGAAGGTTCATTTAGGAATCCGATCATACAATTGCAAATTTTGTCCCCGAGAATTTGACCGGCGCTTAACTCTGGACACACATCTGATGCGAGAACACAAAGATTCTGCTGGAATTGTAGCGTCCCACCTCTGCAACATTTGTGGACACAAGTTTCTTCAGCTGAATCAGCTGAACGCTCATCTGAAGTTTCATGATAAAACCGTGCGATGTCCTCAACCAGGTTGCCTTCTTACGTTCCGCTATCAGTCTGAAATGCTCATCCACATGCAGGTGCACACGAAGGAAACACGCTTTCTGTGCGATGAATGTGGCTATGCTGGAAAGACTAAGACCCAGTTGTCCCGTCACAGGCGAGTGCATACAGGTGAGAGGAGATACAAGTGCAGTCACTGCTCATACGGGGCAAAACATATTGCCAACTTGACTAGACATGAACGAGTTCATACAGGAAATAAGCCGTACCAATGCCCCTACTGCAAGTATTCATGCAATACTCAGGAGAACCTTCGCAAGCACATTTTAAAGACAAAGCGTCATGCTGGGAAGCCAGTGTATCCGTGTCCAAAATGTGAGTTTGGCTGCAACAGTGCGTCTGAATTCCAGAACCACATGGAACTTGTGCACAGCATCCCACGAACGCATTTGCCTTCGATGGTTGCAGGCCTCTACCGACGTGAAACAGATATGCAGTCAACTGCTCAGAATACTACGATCGATCAGTGCCTCAGTGGATTGGTTACCTGAACAACTGACGCATTGAACGTTGCTGGCTTCTCTTTACCTGTTCCAGATGCCTACTAAGATTCCACGTCTTCAGTGCTTGTCAGTCATTGTTCAGGGGCTTTAAGGAAGGACGAGAGTGTGACATCAGAATATGACGGTGATTCAGTGGCTGGCCATTTTCAATTAGCAAACATCTGTGATTATTCCGTTCCAGTTTAACTGATAACAGTGCAGCACCAAACTGTCTTATTGACTGTCTTATTGATTGCCAATATTCAAGATAGAGAGTGGCTTGGTCACTGTTGTCATCTGTTCCTATTTAACGCCAATGTTTTGAACAGTTACTTCATAATTGAAATGATCGGCTGTCCAGACAACCTCATGTCTAAGACATTTTGATGACCATGGCCTGTCTTTTGGCTTCAAACCTATGCAAATTTCAAATATTTCTTACAGTTTTAATACCATGCACTTTGTTAAAGTCATATGAAAATGATGCATGCTTTCAAACGATAGCACTAATTCTTGAGCAACTCAAATCTCTTGGTCATACATGGTATTCCAAACTTCAAACTTCAGATTTGGAAATAATGTTTTGTCATGCTGCATATTGATGGCAATTTCCACCCTGAACTGTTTGTAAAGATATTATACTGACATTTCATGTTTAATCACAACAGGGTAGATTCCTTTCATTTGCATTATTGCTTTACAAGAAGCTGATTAATACAGTCGGAGATTCCTGCGATTTACTGGAAACTTGTTTAAATTCTGACAGACTTAAATTTTGGTGGCTATTTCCTCTGCAGTCTCATAATTAAAATTGCAGATTTAGTTTTGCAAAGACTAAGTAGCTGTTGCAGATTAACTTTTGCTGTAATTATTGTATGTAGAGAGTGTGAACTATTTTGCCTAGATTGCTTATTTATATGCCTCGTTTCTAGAAGATGCCTTTTAGGTAATGCTACTAAAAATTTCGATCATGTGCTCTGTAAATACTGTAAGATGTGTGTTTTCTAAATTTCAGACTTCTGGTCTTATACTGAATTGAACTGATTATACTTTATTGACACAAAACAAATCTGTACAAATTCAGAGTTAGTTGTATAAGAAATAAAATTAAAAATAATCGACAAACATCTACATATGCAATTGTGTGCATTCTTAGCTGTTGAATTGAGTGGCTGTCAGTGTTTGTTTCCACTCCATTTGTAAGGCTATCAAACTGACAGCACAAGGCTGATTGCATAGAATAGTTTTCAAATCTGCTGACAGAATTGAGGCAAAGAAATCAAAGTAGTTCAAGTTGGCATACTGTTGCAGAATGTTAGGCTTTGCTTTGCACTAAGAAGGCTCCGTACCAATGGATTTAAAAATCTCTCAGTACCAGGGTAACTGCAGCACAGCACCTTATGTCATTCTATTTGAATATCAGAATTGCATCTTCAGCTGGCTAATCCATCTTGGACTGTTCCTGTCTCACTGAACTCATTTTCTGTGTATTGACGTGACTACAGCGTAGTTTTCGTCTACCATTGGTTGATGCCTTCTGCACTACACTCTGACACTGTAAAGTTCAGTTATATTTTCATGTGCAGCTGTATAGTGTTATTTGCTCAATGGTATCTTCAAGTCTCTAGAAGTCTAACTGCTTGGTGAGCAATGTATTGCAGCAACTGATGCCACAGGTTTTATCCATAACCATTTGTTACTTCAGTAAATGTAATCAATGAACATCAATCAATGACCAATGTCATAATGATCACAGACACAGAATATGTTCTGTAGGCAAACAACAGACACATTAGGATTTATATTCTATTAAAACACAGTTTACTAAAATGCATAGTATAGCAGAAAAATTACTGAAATTAAATTGTACTGATATGTAGATTTAACAGACTTGTCATTAATTTTCCTTTCTCTGCTTTGTCATAATCTGGTTCATAGCACTATTATTACGTTTCTACAGACGAATCCTTAACTACACTACATGTAGCTTATTCATTACATCCAGTTTCAAACAATTGTCCTAGCGCAAAAAGAAACAGCGGCACTCGCCGATTACACGGAAGCCTGTAAATAACTGTTTCTGTACAATCCATGTGAAAAACTGTGGACCAAGTGAAGACCAAGTATACTGATAGACTGAAAAGAGTAAAATCCAAGTATTAAGCACTGTCAAACGTTCTTTCAAATTGTTTGATAATGGTACAGTGCTCAATCTGCTGAACACTCAGTGTTGTCATGGTTCCCAATAACATCTGCATCAGTTGTGCATAGCTGCCGCAATACCAATGGGGGCAGCAATTGTCACTAGCTGCAGCTGGCTTTAAGCTCAGCAGAAGGCAGTAAACATCAAGGTGACATCAACATCAGATGGCCTGTCAACAGACAGAACTTTACACATATCTCCTAAACTCTCCATGCCTATTAGGAGCAGTAACTGAGATAAATAATGGCACTTGTGCTTTTTCTGCCATTGCCAGCCTACTACATAGTTACATCAGCTAAGGTGACAGCAGCTTTGTACCTTTATGATTGACAGTTCAATCCAGGCACTTTCACTTTCAAAAAGGCCTAATGTCTATATAATGTTTTGTATTAAATCACAAACACTTCCTAATAAACAGACAACAATGCAATCTATCAAAGTAATTGAACAGATTAACCTGATAGCAGTTTACCTCCTCATCAGGTAGCTTGTCTTTCTGGCCACACTAAGAAATATGTAAATACTATTGCTGCATCTCAGCATGATCCTGCTAGTAAGTGGCCATTAACAAGGGTGAGGGACCTGTTGAGCCTCCAACAATCGCACTGTATCCATGATTAGTAGTGTCCCAAGTCGTCAGTGCATGTTGCCCCTCAACATTTTAGTCAGTCAGCACCTTTCCCCGATGATTCCAAATTTACCAAAGACTCACTTGTATGTATATGAACATTTATATAGCGCCTTACAATAACCTCACGAAGGCGCTTAACGTAGCTACCGGACAGTTCTAAACAAGTGCGTCTTAATTGTCTTTGAGAATGTTTCATGAGATACATGCAGTGCAGTATCACTTCAGGATTCTTTGGTCTTCCTTCTTCCACCAAGTCTACATTTAGATTCAATCTCGCATAAATAATAGAGAACTGCTACGTCATACATCCACTGGCAACATATATGACTATTCACTCAACCTTCTACTCGGTCAAGGCTTAGGAAATGCTTAGAAACTAATGACATTATGTCGTAGGTTGGGTAGCTCAAAATGCAACTCGGTGCTCAGCCACATGCTGTTTCATTCTGTAGGAGAGCATACCAATGTCAGTAATCTTTGTCGCCCACATCAATGGTAGTAAGAGTGCTTCCAAAGAAGCAAGACACCTGCATATTACTCCAGAAAATTATTAGCTTTAAATGACCTAACCAATTCAATTGAACAAGAAACAGGAAAATTGGAAACATCAAAAATAAACTTTAAACACTTGGTCCAAAACAACAAGCAATTAGTTTAATTATAATCACTAGAATACCAAGTGAAAGAACCAATATAATGAATTTAATTATGTAGTTATGCTTGGATAGTTACAATGTCTCTATTCTCAGATCCACCAGCTGTGCAGTCAAGTACTCCAACCAGCAAATGAGGTTAGAAACAAAACAAACATCTAGTCAACTAATTAACCTTTTCAGACATAAAAAGCCAAGGCCTAAGACGAAACTACCAAGGCATTTAAACTTGGTATTAAGATCCTCTGTAAGCAAAAAATTATGCTGTGCTAAAAGCATTCATGATTTAATTAGGCAGAAGCATCTTGCTATCTAAATGTAAAAATCAAGCAGATTGACTAATGAAAAAGCTCTTTAATGAACAACTTGCAGTTTCGCAAATAAAGAACTGTAACTCAAAAGAATCAGCCCGTTTTAAATACTGCCAAGTAACAAAACTACAGCAAAGAGCATAAATACACCGCTGTAACTTTTATTTTCAGACATTTTACTGAAGAATCAAGCATGACATCAATAATATGTGAATACATGTGTACTGGTGGGAGGAGTTGCGATGGTAGCTTTATAATAATAGCTACTGGCATTGGTGTCCTGAAGTAAAGAGAAACAGCAAAACAATTTCAAGTCACTCAACTGGTTAATGCAAGCGCTTGCATGGCAAGTCACTGGCAGGTTCAGAAGTTTTCAAGTTATATCCAATTATCCATGCATGTAAAAGTTGAGAAACTTTTCCAGTCGTCAGTAGCTTTCAAAATCTTCTGTGGCACAGCACAATTTTCAAGAGTAATTCAGTCATCTATAAAGAACATCCATTAACCCTTGAATGATGAGCTGCACTGGTTTTCCAGTACTTTTAGTAATTATTGTTTTAGTTACTAGTCATTAAAGTGTTAAAAGCAACCTACCTTGGACTCCCTGCCTTTGTCCACATTGGCATTACCCTCCCACAGTCAATTGTTTTAGATGTCTGCACTTCTAGGAAGTATCCTGTCCTGGATCAGACCACTATCCTGTTAATCTTGCAGGGTTGTGACATCAAATGGGGTTACTTAGAATTCGGTTTTAGCTGTATGTACTTTGAACAATGCAAACTTATCACAGCTGGGACTGCACTAGTTTTCAAAGTTCTCCTATCCTAGATTTCACTGCACACTACCAGTAACTCCGATTTTAGGAAGACTACAAACCCCAAGAACAGTTTTCAAGTGCTTATAAATAGAATGTATCAGAGAGTGACTTATGGAACAGGCACAACTCAAGAGGGAGACCATTCCATATCAGGTCAACCTTAGAAAAAGCATGGCTTTGTACGATGGAGGTATGAGCAAACGGGACCGAGAGCACTGCCTTTCCCACTGAGCGCAGGGGTCGACAAGTCTGAGTAATTGACACAGGCTGACAAAGACAAGCAAGCAAGCTGGAGCAAGACTGGAGCATTCTGGCATAACCATACGTCAATGGAAGCTAGCCAACCAGATGGCAAGCCAGAATAAAAGGATAGGCAACAGCTGAGGCAAGCTGTGACAAAAGAACGAACAAATATAATTGGAGCGCCTGCTGAAAGTGAGCGACATTGCGGAGCTGGCACAGTTGACAGAAGCAGTTGCGACTCAGGCGATGCCAAGGTCTTAAACAGTTCATATTGCTTTGTCAGAAAAATGTACAATAAAGAGTGACAAACGAAGTGGAAAAAATAAAAGTTTCTTACATCATTTAAAAGAACACAAACTATTTTATATAAAAACCAATATAGAAATGAACAGTAAATAATTAGTGAAGACACAAGTACATACATATTGATATATATTTTGTAGACTAGCATGAAGAGGAAAACAGAGCCAAAAGAAGAAAACTCAATATTAAATACTAAATTTCTTTCTTATGAAAAGCACGGCAAAATGCTCTGCACTAAACCAATATAGATAATTTGTTCTTGGTCAATTAAAGGTATGGGTAGAAATTAAAATAAAAAGTTATTCATGAAAAATTAACAGCACTTTCATTAAAATTTCTTTGCAATGCTGGTGCCAAGTAAAACTGGAAACAGATAAAAAAAGGAAACTAAAAAGTATGAGTCTTAATAAGACAGTGAAAATCAAAGAAACACAAGGCATTATTGGTCACATAAAATGTTACAAGTTTAGTAATGTACATCGTCATATGCACAAATATGCATAAACAATGTAAACATACATAAACAAAAATTCATATATTGCATATGCAATTATGCATACATAATTACATATTGATATATATATGTATATATATATATATGAATAATCTAGTGAAAGTTGTGTAATATCAAACATGATGTCAATAGTTTACACCAAAAATTTCAAATTGTCTCATTCATAACCAGTGCACCCAGTCATGTTCTATTTCACCAGTGATACCTGCTGCTATCAAAGCAACTTAAGACTGCCACAATAGGAACAGTCTTGTCTAGTGCCAAACCTCATTCTTGAATGGTACAAACATACATGAATAAACAAGATATGCAATAAAAAAATCAAATATCATCAACATAATAATGGCGTTACAAAGTTACAACGGTTACATGTTGTGGCAGTTTACAGTTTAAGGATAGATGAAACACATAATTGAATGAATAATCAACTGAACAGCATCTAATACTGGATTGAACAATGAACATGGCAGGCACTCTGGTCATTTCAGTGAATCCAACAGACTTTTCTCTTCAACTTACAAGACCTTTACTTCCTCTTATGTATGCCTGCAAGCGGTCATGAAAGCTCGGCATAAAGCTTCAAAATTACTCTTTGCAAAGGACTTCCGCTTCTACGTAACTAAGGCAGCAAAAATACTCTGAAGCTGGAATTGAAATCGAAACAAGAGACTCCATCCACTCCACTCCATCCACTCCACCAGAACTGGAGCTGATCAGTTCTCAGAGGTCACCGCAAACTGAAGTTCAATTTCCCCAGTTTTTGGTCGGAAAGTAACTTTATGCCTCAGCTTCCAATGCCGCTGCTCATCAGTGATGTCAACTGTTTCTGGTTGCTTTAAGAAATGAACTCCCTGTTTGCTGAATGGATACCAGCGAAGTTCCTGTCCTTCAACAGGGGGCGACATAAGTCCAGTCGAAACTGTGTGCGAGCTATCCAGACTATACTCCATCCACACAGCAACACCGTTGCATGTGCCAGAACTGAAATAAAAAGACAAGCATTCAGTTAAAACTTAAAACCATACTGTTGGAATCATATTGTTAGTTCAATTCTCTACATATCTGGAAAATTTTAGAATGATTAATCATCAGGCATTAGAGATATAAGAAAACATTTAATTGAATCTGACAGAAAATTGCTTGTAAACTGAAATTTCGGCATATGAAGTTTAAATTTTCCTATTTTTTATCCGTTCAACTTGATCTCATGAAATTTTGGAATCATATTCTTGGTCCACTTCTCTAAATATTTGGAAAATATTAGCTTGATATGTCATCAGGTATTAGACATATATGCAAAACAATTTGGTTTAGTTTTTTTAACCACGGTGTAGATGCATAGATAGATAATAGTCATGGGATCACTTCCCGCTACAATCCCAAAGGTTGACTCAACCTCATATTTGGTAAAATGGTATCTTAGTAATATGAGCAGAAGGACATGACAGTTGCCTTGCATGGCTACCAGTCAGTTAAATTCAACTACTATCATCATCCATTTGTAGTTTTTGTACTATGTGAATTGCAATCGTACTGCAATGAGTCAGCTTGAAATTAAATGAAGATTATATTATTACTAGAATAACAACACTGCAAGTAAGCTACCAACTGACAAATGTGCAAAAGTAAATAAATTCAAATGATGAGAGTTTTGATTAATCTGTGGCTATAAAAGAAGGCTTTCCTACCTGCAGAATTCAATCGTTCCATCTCTATCCAACATCTTAATGCCTTCGAGAGAAGCAGCAAAGTTGAGCTGAAGTATGTCGAAGTCCTCTGTCAGTGGAATAGCTGGATACTCCCAGAGTGGATGAGGCTCCACATAACTATCAGCAACATCGGACGCTGCCTGACAAACACACATACACACAAACACATATGCATACATTGATGTCATCCATTTGAAAAATTCTTATGCTGAATAAACGCCTCACTATCAACTTTAAGAAAAATAAATCCCAGATGGTTCAGTATATAACTTAATATTATCATCACTCATATGAACTGAAGTACAATAAGGAAATTTAGACACTAAAATGAATCTTCAAGGGGCGCTACATAAATATGTGATTGATTGATTTATTGATAACAGTAATTACAGTAATATGACACAAGAGCCTGATGACGGAACATATGAAACATTCAAGAGCATGGAATACAATACAGTCACTCACCATTACCAGTTTATCAAGGGCATCTAGACAGAGGCCCTCACACTTTCCAACTGGTGCTCGGATCTTGTGCAAGTCCTTGAACTCAACAGCAATTGCGCGGATAGAAGCAAACGCTGGCATCACGATACAGTCATCTGACAAGAGGGAAGACAATTCACATCTCGCATAGAGGTAATAGATGTTGTCCCATGGAAGAACACTTGTCTGAAAGAACGGCTCTCCAAGAAGCAGATTAACCTGAAGAACAATCAATCAATCACTTTTTTGTTATCGTATCAAGACAGGACAACATAAATGCATCGTGTTTACAATCGTCTGTAGCTTCTCTATATCTTGGCCGATGTTTAATAAATGTTTTCCAATGGGATGTGGACTATAAGACTTCTTTCTGTCAACCTTCAGGGCAGGGTGAAAATGCGAGTTGTTGATCTAAGGTAGCATTCATTTTGTCTAGTTTGGGGGAAAATTCTCCAGAGCACATGGTCAGGGTTGTTAGAGATGATACGGAATATTTAACATAATTTGCACTTCTGCTCTGGTCTGTTTCCAGCATAATTTCTTAGAAGTTTAGTTGTAAACAAGTGCAAGGCTAAAACGAAGTCTTTTACCTTTTTTCCTTCGAAATCTTCAGATGTAAGTTCTTCCACAGCTTTGTCTAATACTTGAACACGTTCTTCCAATTGGTTAGACCGGATGTATGCATCAACAAACTTATGAGAGAGAGGGTTTGTTTGAATAGTGTACACCTTTTAACAAAAGAAAACAGTTTCAAGTTTAAAACTTTTTATTTTTACATATAGGGTCATTCAGAAGTTGTGCTATATGTAGTTTTAGAGTTACATGTTCTTCGTAACATACAGATTAGTTACCGTACTTAATACTGCTGTAAAAAGTGATTGACTTTAACCAACATACTAGCTAATGCTACGATAATAAGGTAATGAAGCAACAGCAATCCAACAACTGACTGACCTTTCCTTCTAGGTTAACAGGCCTGTCAAAGAGTCTTCAATCAGGAATAGCAGGTGTGAAAATTAATTTTTTTTGGCTGTTTTTCACAAAATTAAATTTAACAAAAATCTGAGAAAGACGGCTAATCATTATTTAAATCAGCTAATTCTTTCAAGTGGTTCTCTTCTATGAAACGACATGCAAGACAATCCAAGGTTATTTAAAGTCATGTAGGTCAATTTCCAAGAAAATCAGAGAAAACAGCAATAGCTCAGCCTAGTATTGTTATATTTTGATAATTCTTTTACCTGTTTGACAACGAAGTAACATATGGCCGTTTTCCCTTAACTTTGGCCTAGTGATGGTTCGAGAGATTTTCAGACATCATGTCATAATATATCAATGAAGACCGCTAGACGATGAAAGAACTGTTAAACATCAGTGGCAGATCCTGCATGCTTCAGTAAATCTGAACTTGTTGACATCTGTCAACTTTAGCTGGGAAGCCAATGGTCGTGACACCGTGTGCATGAGTCTGCCGCTGGGGACTCATCTAGCTATGTCAGCATCGCTTGATTACAAAAAAGTTATCTTCTGAATGAGATGAAACAATCATAATATAGACCTGCATATAATGCACCTTTGATTTGATTTTGCTTTCAATGGTACCATATAAATGCTCAATTAGAGTTATACAATTGATGATGCTTAGGAAAAACAACTGACCTTGTGGGCACCAAGTTTTGCAACAATGAGAGGCAGGAGAGATTCATCACTGATACAGAGACAGATACTTTCTTCATCAACAACCTGCAGAAGCAATAAAATAAAACTAAATAACATTAAAATGCACTTAACCTTGAAAATAAGAGTAAGCACATATTCCCAAATAAAATAAGGTAAATAGTCAAGCAAGTAGGAGCTACGCAGTACGCAAGTACACATTGATCAATGAGAGAGCTGTATTTAATGGTAATTCACAGAATGCTGACATGATTTTTTCATAAACCTGCTAGCATCAACCTCTCACAAAATATTGCAAATCCATTAGAACAACTGAGTGAACATGAAATTGTATAGTGGGCTCCTTAAAAGATTAATCTCTATAAAGCAACTTATAATAGTATACAGTTCAGAGTTACTATTTTAGCCTTATAACATAACATAACTAACTGCATGCTCTAACAGTAATATTGGTGCCTAAAAGTTACACAAAGACCCTAATGTACAGGATGAATTCAAGGCAAAGTTTGGACGTATCAAAGAGAAATACAGTCACACAAATTAAACATCAAATTCATTACAATCCTATTTACTAATAAATAATAGCAATTACCATGATCTATATTATTATAAACTACTTATATCTGCTAAATAGAGACATTTACAAGAAATACTGTGCTTAAAAACTATAAACCTTATAAAAAAACTATGTAACCTCATAAAACATTAGTTTTCAAACAGAAGTTTCAAGACAGAAACAAAAGCACCTCAGATGAGCAGTGACCTAGCTATAAGATTTACATACAAAGTGATTTAAACTACTTATAAAACAATCAGACTATGCAATAGCACAGTCTAAAGCTTACGTCAAGCAGAGCGTCTGCAAAGCAACCGTTTCTGCCTCTGTCGTTGAGCATCCCAACTCGCGTGCGACTGCAGGCGATGTGAGCGCCACATACACAGAGTGGCATCGAGTTTGTCTTCGGTCCACTACAATGAAAACAAAGACAATACAATCATAATGAATATACATATATACATATATATATATATATTCAATACAAATGATTTAATTTACAAAAATGAAACATAAATTATTCAAAAATATAAAACAAATGTTGTAATTGTAGTGCTGAATGGCCATCTGACAAATGAGGTGCAGAATGGATGCAGTGCAAACCACAGGCAATTAAATTTATACATTCAAATCATGTTTTTATCCGATTTATTTGAATCATAATTATGAAGTACATGATAATCAGTCAAAAAAATCTGTAATGGAAATAATCAAAACAAATGGAACAGATCACTTTTTTGATTTATCTGGAAAGAAATTTGAAAAATACTTTTGGGGCTTCTTAGCAATAAACCTGCATTTGTACCACAATGAAACAAACGAACAAAAGCTGATTCGGCTTATCAAGTCATCTCCCATTAAGTTATCATCAAAGCAATTATGGTAATCATTACGATAACTATAATAACAGTTAACATAAGAGCTTGCACGACACTAAAGCATACCAATTAATTACTATAAATGCAATGGAAATTATTCACATATGCAAAATTGCATAATATATGTAAGGCATAAACAGTGCCCAAATGCTTAGTATTAAAACAAATTAGTCCATCCATGGTACACACTTGTTCGTGTCGTTGAGTTCGAACCACATGCTGTATTCATCATGGAAGCAGTGAACTTTAAACCGGTCTGATTTCTTAACATCGATCTGGCTGACAGGATAATAGACAGCTTGCATCCAGTGATCTCTCCACTACAAAGAAAGCACATCAACGCCTTCAAACCATATATAAAATATATTCAGAAAATCAAAATTACTAATACGACCAAACCATGAACCAGTGTTCCATTTCAATTTGCATAATTTTCTCAAAGAAAGCTCCACATATTGTCTTGCCAGCTGTGCAAGAAATTAGGAGTTTCACTGGACATAATTAAATTATGCAGCAGACGCCAATATTCAACCAGAATAATGGAAATAATATGTTACACTGTTACAGGCATCACATTTAAACATATATGTTAGGCACATCAATTCAGCTGAAGGCCTTACAAACTATGATGCTACATTCTTCTGTTTATTGCACTCAGCCCCAATTAACTCCCCTTTTTAAGAATCGTTGTTTCAAATGAGAAAGTAAAGTTCTGTTCTTTGATGACAGGTGAAGTTCTGTTCTTGGTCATCCTTTGTTTACATCTTACACCTACGAAAACCTTTCAATATCACTTGCTAGGAAGATGATGCTCAAATCAACATTTTATTTAACACTCGTCTTGTGAATCATTTGTGCAGCTGCAGTATGTTGCATTCAAAGAGCTTCTGTGCTTTTAATGACAAATAAACTCTTCCTTAAATCACTGAAGATTCAATTCCCACTAGTTGCTGTGTACTCCACAACACTTCATTTAAATCTGTGACACCTGAAACTTGTTGAGTTGGCTAATGTTGCTCGTACTTGGGCATTGTTTTCAATATATTGTCTCTCACTGACTATGTAAATGGTGATCATACAAATATATTTACATACATAAGGTCAAATGACAGAGCTCTGTAATATGTCCAGTACCTGGATGCTGTTTGGAGTTGGATGAGCCCACCATGGTGCCGTGCTTAGCATAACCTCTGAGCGCATATCCATCTGCAGCTCCCACCACATGAATAGCACTTCACAGTGACCACCCTGTAGCGCTTCCACGGCCACTTCTTTGTAGTCTTTCAATTCAATCGACTCTTTGCGACAGAAGTCAAAACTGAATAAGTACAAGAACGACGACAGACCTTTTAGTCTTTTACTGAATTAGTGCCTTTCTTTTTCATCAGCTGAACAGAGCTATAGTGTCAATGGAAAGTGCATGCAACCACATGTATGTAAGGGACCAGCAAAGTGTGTAGTTAAGACCGTTTCATCACTTGTTCTGGACAATCTGATCATAGTTCTGCTCAGTCACCATCTTATTTTGATTGGCTATCTTGGTAATTCTTCATCTAAATTGCTGGGTGACCTTCCTAGTAATATAAACATCCATTTTGGACCTTTCTTTCATGCCAATGTATTTTATAATTATACATTTTCTTACATTATTGCACTAAATTAGTTGCAATAAAAAAATGATAGAATTGATGCACTGAATGTGTCAATCTTGTATGATTTCATGCTTTGATTAATTCCTTTCTATAATTTCTATAATAAACTTCTAGGAAGTGCTATGTCAAAATATTAACAGTGCGTTATTCAGATTTAGTGACTATTTATTAAAATAAAGAACTGCACTAAAATAACTCTCAGCAACCATCAACTTTTTGCTTTTCAAAGGGCATGTAATCACTCACCAAAGATGCTAGCAATTAGGCCTGCTATGAAGCCCCAGTTGCTTCCAAACCTATGTCTCTAAAATTTTGCATTGCATAGTCCTGCACACACATTTATTATGAGTCTTCAATTCACACAATGGATGATCACCTGACGGGAAGAGTGCAAACAGTAAATCAAGAAAGTGGTTACATTTCACATCCACATTTTTAACATGTTAATAATGACTCTAACTCGTTTCCCAGTCACTTTCAGTAAAATGGCATCATTAAAGAGCTAACTTTTAAAATGATCCCTTTAGTGTAAGAAACTATTCAATTCTATAATTATTAATTTAATGACTGGTTTGTTCAATTGACCATCAACTGAGAAATGCCACTGTTATCTGATGACATACAACAGAAGTTCTTTGATTACACATGAAATCAGTTCAATATGCACTGTCTTAAGATAAAGTACCTGAACACACAAACAGGTTCTGTGATTGGATCAAAGAGTTCATATGTGGCCACACCCAACTGAAGGTCATGAACTGCGGCTGTTCCAGGACAGATGGCCACTTCAGCAGGAGGCATTACTGATTCGCCGTTCGGTAAGCTAATTGGCTCAAATGTATTCCATCGCTTGAAGAATCGAGAACTGACGACTTGTATGTAAACAGTTGCAGCAGCTGGCACCACAATACAATCATCCTTAAAATATACAAAATATACCACAGCCTCAACACCAGCTCTATTTTATAACATAAAGCAAAGCACAAAATGCATTTGTTCAATTACAAAAAAACTACTAATAGCTTAAGTAATCACTTCACAAAGGAACATCAGCAGAAGTTCAGACACAACAGAACAAAATAAATGCAGTATGTTTTGGATTTCGTCAAGTACATATAAATTTTAGTTCTAAAGCCAGTGTAATGTGATCTTTAACCCAAGGTTAAGAGACCAACAGACTGGAAAACTGGCCAGCTAAAGAGGCGTAAATGCTCGAAAGGTGGCCTGGTTATCTGCCATCTGTACCTAGGCGTCAGAGTACACTACTGTACATGCAATTTCTGCAGCAGCGATGTTCTAGCAGCACACACATCTATGATTCAGAAGGGATTACCTGATCTAAGAATATCTAAACTGCAACGAAGCAGACGCCATTACAAGTGGTCTAGACGACGAGAGTAAATATGGAACAGAAAAACTACTGCGCTGCCAACGGCCTCAAAAGTTAAGAGCTACGACATTAACACATGTTGCAAAAAGCATATGCCATCCATGGGTGATGAGAGAGATAAGGGAATGGATGCATCTGTTGAGTATGTGCTTCAATGTATCTCAGAAAGGAGACAAGTTGTAATGACTGCAAGCAGCAAATAAAGTTGAGAAAGAGAGTAAGAGAGAGAAACAGCAGGGTTCACAAAATTCAACATTTAATATATTGGAAACAGCCTCATGGAGATTACATGGAGATCCTTTAAACCTCATTGTCCTTAGACTCATCAATTGCATTGGGTTTTTTAAATTCAAAAATGCAAGTTTACTAAGTCCAGAGAACACAAATTGTCCCATACATAAACGCATTACATTCCTTCAAAGATAACTGTTGTCACCAGTCTCTGACAGTTTGTCATCTATATATATAAAAATGAAACTTTCCAATAGTTCCTGTTAACACCACGCCGAAAGCTACGCACCGAATGTCGTGAAAATTTACCAAAACCTTCCATTCAAATAGCACCGTGTCTTAAGATTTTTCCACCCCAAAAAACGCAATCGTTTCCACAAAAAGTTAACTTTGCAATCCGTTCGTTCGCCATTTACAAATTCAACACGTCCCACACGGCTAAACGCTGTCTCCAAACACAGCAGACGAAACATCAATGATGTCGCATCCTGTGACGTCATAAGCGATTCGCGGCCTTCCCCAAAGCGGCCTTCACGGCGTGACGGAGGAAAGGAGAGGAGGGAGCGGGACGAAGACGGTGGGGAGGAAGCGGAGGGGGAGGGGAGGTGGAGGTCGAGGGGGAGGGGTAGGAGAGGGGAGGCCTTTCCCCAAAGCGGCCTTCACGGCGTGACGGAGGAAAGGAGCGGAGGGAGCGGGACGAAGACGGTGGGGAGGGAGCGGAGGGGAGGTGGAGGTCGAGGGGGAGGGGGAAGGGGAGGGGCGGGGGAGGGAGGCGGAGGGGAGGGGGAGGGAGGGGGAGGGGAGGCAGGGGAGGGGAAGCGAGGAGGAGGGGAAGGGGAGGGGAGGGGGAGAGAAGGGGAAGGGGGAAAGGAAGGGGGAGGGGAGGGGGAGCCTCTTTTCAGCCACAGCAACGCGTGGCCGGGTTCAGCTAGTAAACTATAAATTGACATCCTGTTTCTTAATGATTTACCGACACTACCTCACTGGTGGACACAAGAAACTTTGCTTTCACCAATATATAAGTTATGATCCCAACTTCATATTTTAAAATCTGTCAAAAATTTTGCTACTAATATTTACAAAGGAAGCAACCAAATGGTAATATTTTGAAATAATAATATCATGTGTTCGTGGATAAACTACACCAGCCAGACATGAACACAAAGTTACAAAAGAATTGCATCAAACAATTGTTAATCTGTTAACTGACATTTTTCACAGCTAGTTTACTTTATTTCAGACATACACTGATGATGATGATGATGATGGTTCTCTGCCCAAAGGCAGGTTCATTGGCTGTCACGCCCCTGGGGATGAGATGAGTGAGGTGGTTTCCCGTTGCCTTCCCCACCGACAATGATGGGTAAGCAACTTGCCCAAGGTCGCTCCGCAGTAGCTTGCGCCCCTGTGTCCCAAACGTGCTAGCCCGAGATATCTAAATCTCTGAGTGTCAACTCCCAGCCCGGGGCTTGAACTGCAGCCCGTTGTATCCAACAGACGAATGCCGCTCTCGCTTACCGATGTAGCTAACTAGGCCAGTTATTATACATACACTAATCAAAGTTTTAAAATGAAGCAATTGTGAAGAAATGTTTTTAATGAAAACCTACCTCCAAAAGACATTTATGAGCATGATTGAATGTACCGATTGCACCTTCACCAATTAACTCCGTATCAAAGACTTCAGTGACAAGAATGTTCGCTCTTTCAGCCATATCAGCACCTGAAAGGAAATGTCAGTCAAAATGACGTATCTCAGGAGATTGCTGCAGAAACTTTCACAGACAGTGAGCACTGCAAAATAGAATTTTTATATAGATTAACACAAGAATAACAGACTATGACTAATTGCTGTACTTAATTATGTACTATTGTTCCCATAGAACTGAATTGGAAAATTAGACTGTAGCACATACTAAACAATTCTTTCCAACAGATCACTGACAGAGTGAGCCCTGGAACATATGGCCTCAGCATATGACAACGTCAACTTTACTAATTAATGTTTATAATGACAATAAGTCTGCCTGTTAAAGTACCTGATCCAACAGTTACTTCCGTTGATCGCTTAGGAATCAGATTAATCTTTGCCTCAAATCCATTGTCTTTTATGATTTGACGTGCACAGTCAGCCATTGGCTTAAAGGCCTACAATGAAAAAATGTATACAATGATTTATATAATTGGAATTAATCAATTTAAACATTCATGCAATCTTACATACTAACTTCTATAGCACAATTATTGCAATGCACAAGGCATCAACAAATCGTCAAGACAAACCAAAGCAAAATGTTAATTTATTGGAGGAGTCCCGCCAAAATCTGAAGACTCACTAAACTATACTAAATTTCCACATTCATCTGATCGACAATCAAACAGCTAACTGGCAACACCGTTTAACAGCCAATCACAAAAGACTTCATTCATCACTCAATGCAGCTAATGATGAGAATTGTTCACAATTTATAAGCATTAAATTGTTTTAATTCTATTTGAAAATTATTAGCATAAAAACAGCTTGTCCCATTTGCTCCTAAATTGCTCATTTATTCAGTGAATTTAAGCAGTGCATGCTAAAAAATGCTCTTACAAATACTCTAGCTTCAAACAAGAAAAAAATATGCGGATCAAAATCTAACACAGTGATACGTTAGCACAAAGACTTTTATTAAATAAAATGGATTTCAATGGTGTCTGTCTTCACAGAGCAAATAAAAACTAAGCTGGTTTGTTAGACTGATTCATTCCAAACTGACAAGAGAGAGCACACATCGAAGTCAAAACAATTGGATGAACCTCGCAAGCAGTGATGACATCCGCTCCTGATCGTGCAGCCATCATCGATAACAGTCCAGAACCTGTTCCAATGTCGAGCACACGAGCGTTCTGGCCACGCCGATGCATCGTGTCAATGGCTGCTCTCAACGCCTGCTCATACTTCTGATTCTGTACAACATATTTATGTCTTGCAAGGTCAATATTCTGACAAGGATGCTGAATTTTTATGTGGAACTTGCATTAATGAAATCATTTATTTTCACCTCCAATTTCAAAATTTTCTTTCACAAAAATATTCCTGCATCACAGAAGCACCGTGCAATGCTAAAAGCTTTGGGGAGCTTGATGACACTTTCCATTAAGAAGAAAATGAGAAGAGTTGTCTATTATGCTAGGCTTGAGGAGGCAGCCATGAGCATAAACTATAAAGTGTTAGCGACTTCATTTTCTTAGCCTTGGCATATGACGGCAGGTGGCCAATCTTCTCCCTCCAACAGTGCATCAGTAAATCTTAGCACCAGTGTCAATACCTGTACAGTAGGTAATGTTCCTCAATGAAGAGTTTTGGCATACATGGAGTATCAGGGGCATATATTTTTCAGCTAATATGCAGTGTATTTGGCATTGTAACTGCAGTACTCATTAATTGTCACTTGAGGGGTGTTGGTGAAGCAGAAATCTCAAAACATTTCTACATTGGCAAGGATTTGATCGTCTCGATTCACAGGCAGACGCGCTAACCACAACACCATCAAGCCTTTACATCAAGTGCAATCATTGTAAGTAAACAGCTCAGTGCAACTATGTTTAATCTGGAAGATGTTTGTCAAGACATACCCTTTCTGTGTCATGCAGCATATCAGCGTATGATGACCTACAATTCAGACAATTAATATTCTTTTACATCCAGAAAATAATCTAACTGAACATAAATTTAACAACTGAGTGCATCAGTAAATCTTAGCACCAGTGTTGATAAGTTTGAAAGTGAAGAAACCTACGCTTCGTGATTACATGCGCTTTTGAAGTTAGAAGTTGGTTTGCAGATCGCACTTTTGTCCCGTAAATTTCAAATGGATCCGGATAAAGCTCATGACACGAAAGGCCGTTTCCATCGACAGAATATCGAACAAATCCACCCTTTAGTTTTATTCGGCATTATCTCCTATTTCTGTACTTCATCAAAATGTCCTATTTACATTAGGCCTACTAACTCGGAACTCGTGTTAATTTCTTGTTAATTAATTACATACTGAGCGCATTGCATCATGGGATGCGGCTTATAAGGTCGCAGCGCTCTACTGTAGCGATTTCTTGGGCGGCAATACTGTTTACATAGACATGCACGAAGTCTTCGGGATAAACTTTAAGATAACACCAAAGTTACGAGGAAAATCAGCCAACTCTGTTCCGGATTACGCTAATAACGCTAAAAACATGCCGACAGCGTTACAAGCAAGCATGTAAACCAACCTTGCCACCTCTTGATGGTAGTCGTAGTTGTCATTCTGAACAATCCACTCAATTTTCCCAGTAACTGGGCTTACCCTTGACACAAAAGTACTCATTTTAAAAACAGTCGTGATCTGTTTGCAGAAACTCAACATTAATTTATAATCATTGAAACAATTAATCCGTCATCCATTGACTCAATCGGTTTTTATGCCGACCATCACCATGTATCTAAGGCCTCGAGGTACAAATCGCCCAATACATTTTGATCCGTCCGTCCGTCAAAAATTACTGCGTTGGTCCGGAGCTGCAGTAAGCTTACTCTTGGCCCGATCAAATCAAGCAATATTATTATTGCGTTTAGTTTTTAGTATTAAAATATGGCATTTGCGGAGACTGCACACATGAAGGGACGCAATAACAAATGCGATAATAAAATTTAATCAAATTAAGCTAGACAAATGCTTATGTAAGACTTAGGCTAGGTCTAGAGACAAAATTGGAACTTAGGCCTAAGTGCACTCTTAGACTAAATTCACGGAAGCCGTGAATTCCGTCATTTTCGATATTCCCGTGAACGGATGAATTTTCAAATATGCAACAAATTTCTTCAAATAGCCTAGGTCACATTTGCCACAACTTTTGGCAAACACTGAAACTGCGCCGGGTGCCTAGGCTAGCTGAGACTGCATGGGTGTGGGGCATTCCGCAGTCTAGGCCTATAGGCCTAGTCCCTCGATCGATCTGTGTTTTTTTAGGGGTTCCGGGTTTCTGAGAGGGAACAAACAAATGATCGTTCGGCGGGCGATTTTCGCTTAGCAGCGTATAGTATTTTGACTCTTGGCCAAGTTTCATGTTTTTTCGATGATGTTTTGTTGCCAATTTTACTTCTGACCCCTTCTATAGGCCTAACTATAGGCTAGTAGGCCTAGTATATCGTCAGTTCAATAGAATTGTTCTACATGTTACATATAGGCTATAGGGCCTAATATGCATTTAAACAAGATAACGAAAAACTATCGCATTTTTCTGGGAGCGGGAGAAAATCCTCAATATGCAATTTATTGGGGTGGTGTGGTGCAAATAACAGCTCTCAATTTTGTCGGGAATTTTCTCCCAGAGATGCATGGATTAAACATGGGGCATTCCGCCCGTAGAGGCAAGTGGGGGGACTCGATGGCGCATTGGATAATACACTGACTTGGAAATCAGCGGACCTGAGTTCGATTCCCCATGCCCCCGGATCCGTAGGATAGGTGTGCTTTGTAGGCTGCTATCAGCGCCGTTGTATTGCAGATTCTGTTCCGTTAGAAGCAATGATTGATGTTAACTGCATAGGCCTAATATAACAGACTCGAAAGAATAGTAATGTTATTATCATTGATATCAATGGTTATTATATCTATGCTCGAATGCGTTACCAATGGTAGGCAATGCACCAGCCTATTTTGCGATCTCGTTATCAACTCGAGATTGATATGACAGAACGCTACGTTTAATGTAACGCTCTTGAAGAGGCACACATGAATATTCATGAAAATATTTAGAATATGACGTCACTAAGCTTATGAATATTTATAAAACGTTTACGGGTAAACATTAGCGTATACGTTAAAGAGCAGGGTCATTCATCTATTTGTCGTAGCGCAGACGAAGTTCTGAAATTTTACTGCTTTAAAGTAATTAATTCTCCAGATATGTCGAACTTTTCGTTCAACGTTTGTCCGTACTGCTTCGAAAACAAGGAACACACGTCCCTGAACGACATTTCGCAGGTGCTATTAGATATTCCATGAATTATTAGTCAGTTTAGTCAGACGAAGGTGTAATGCTTAATACCTTCCATGGTGGCTAGTAAGCTATACTAATTTGAGTGAACGCGCTCACTTAAAGCACAGAATACTGTCATCTTCAATTATTTTTCTCCCAAGATAAATGAGCCCCTTTTCAGCGGGGTAGGCCTAAATTAAGTCACTAAGCATTTAATTACAATACACGAATGTGACAGATAGACGGACATAACAATAACAATAATATTATCACACCTATCCTAGTTAGCACAGTCTATAGGCACGCCTTTACCCCTTGCATAATTGCATAATAAAACAAATCAGCGGAATTCATGGAAATCTTATGCCGGTATGATTCGTTTCATGTTCTCAATTTATAACTGTATTTAAGCTGTTCTTTATTATTATCGTTCACACAACATAATGTCATCTTGCAATTTGACCGTCATGACTCGAGACGAAACGTAGTTTAAAGGAGTTCAGACTCAGTAGCCTATGCCTATAATTTTGTTTGCCAACAGCATGGCGGTTGACAGGATTCAGTAAAGTATCAAAGTAGCCTATAGCCTAATGCAAGTGTGCTCACAAAACCTACATCTGTCAGAAAATAATATGAATTACTAATTAGGATAAATAAATAATTTAGCAATCTCTGTGGGCCTCTGGAGGTCGTGGGCCCGTGTGCTTTGCACACATTGCACACATGGTAGCTACGCCACTGGAACCATAACTGCATGAGAACAATGAATTTGATTTGATTTAATTAAACTGCAGTTCAAATTTAAAAAAATTAAATCTCAGTGCATTGTTGTACTTTTGGTTCTCAGGATTTGCTACCACAGAATTACTGCTATGTGGTGTGTGCGATGGACGGTCTGTCAGCCACATTATGTGCCAACGTAACTACAGTTGCAGAGGTCGAAATCTGGTTGTCTGAATTTCACTGCCGATCACAAATGACTTTCAGAGTGGAACGGAATCGTCTGGGAGCAAATGCAAAGGGAAACCTATTGAACTGTGACTACAGATGTATGCACAACACCCGAAGCACTGCCACATCATGGACAAAGCATGCATCCAGAAACACTGGCTGCACAGCTACTATGAAGCTTCTGCTCAAGAAGACGGCATTTGGTGTTAAAAGGGGCGGAAATGAACGCAAATCGCGGTCCTCAAATCCTCACATTCCCAGCTACCCGTTTCGGATCATCCTCAACCTCAATCACAATCACCCAATTGTTGCTGGCGATGTTCTTCGTCATCGTGATGTCGGGCCTGAGGCACGTGAGAAGATAACACACCTGCTGCAGATGAACCACTCTCCATCCGCAGCCCTTGATATCTTGAAGTACGATCTGCAGACTGAACATCCTGACGACTACATTGTCTATGCTGGAGACCGGTACCATTGTCCAGATCCTCAATGGTGCTATAAACTGTACTATAAGATGTTTGAAAAAGAATATGGACCTTCTTCTGGCACGCTGGAAATCGCTGAACTCCAGCGTCTTGTTGAAAAGTGCAACGCCGAACTCTGCAGTCAGGAATCATCCGATCCATTCCACAGTGGAAACGAAAGATACCTGGAGATGGATGTGGACGGCGATGATGTGATTGTGGTGATCTGCACTCCGTTGATGAAGCGGGTGCATCACTACGTCACGCACAGTGCTGAAATGGTCTTCGTGGATGCCGGCGGAAACATGGACAGACATAACATGCGTGTGTTCCTGCTCATGACATATTCTGTTGCTGGTGGGCTGCCACTCGGAGTCCTCATCACAACGAATGAGCAGGCTGCAACAATAACACGAGCTCTGCACCTCTACAACAGGCTTCTGGACAGTGCATGCTTTTATCGCCGTGGATTTGCTGGACCAATGCTGTTCATGACGGATGACTCAGCTGCTGAACGGGCAGCACTCCAAAATGTATATCCGGAATCAACGCGTCTACTGTGTACTTTCCACGTTCTTCAAGCTTTTTGGCGCTTTGTCTGGGATGCGCATTCAGCAGTTGCAAAGAATGATCGGCCATACCTTTTCAACATTGTGAAGTCAATGGTTTACGCCGACAGCGAAGTCTCGCTGCAGACTATGTATGACGAGGCTATGGCTGATGGATTGGTTGTGGCTCACCCAGCAGTACACAGACGACTCCAGGCACTGTTCGCAAGGCGTGCGGAATGGGCGATCTGCTGCAGAAGCGATCTTCCAACACGCGATAACAACACCAACAACTACTGCGAGCGAGCCATGCGAGTGTTGAAAGACAGCGTACTTCACCGTACAAAGGCGTACAATGTCCCACAGCTGGTCGACTTCATCATCACTCGCTTTGAAGACTACTACCAGCGTCGTCTACAGGATGTCGCAAACAACCGTCTTGACAATTTGCGCCTCTCACGATTTCTGCCAACTGCGTCCAACATTGACATTGCCAAGATTGTTACACTGTCAACATCGCTGTATGAAGTGCCGAGTGAAACACGACCAGACATCAGCTACACTGTTGACATGCATCTGGGATCATGTTCATGTAAGCAAGGCAGTACAGGAGGGCCATGCAAGCATCAATCAGCTGTCATGATGGCTTTCAAGGAGCGCTGCAGCAACTTCCTGCCTGTAAATGACCCCAGCACACGACAGCTGCTCTATGCCATTGCAACGGGTAATTCATCACTGCCAATTGACTGGTTTAAATCACTCGCTCCACAGTTGGATATTCCTCCGTCTGCAACAGAGAGTTTGGAAACCGTCGATCCAGTCTGCTGGCCATCATCATCATCGTCTGGCGTGGCAGTGTCTTCAGTTGGTGAGTCTAGCCGTGTCGAGATGGAGCAAGCAACTCGCGTACAAGAGACGACCTTTGAGGACGATGCCATGTGTGCCGTGTTCGAGCGCTTTGATGCCTTCTGCAGTAGGATTAAGGTCATGTGCGGTCAGGATAAAGCATCATTGGGACCCGCACTCATGTCTTTCTGCAAACAAGGGGAATCCTTATGTACAACGTCTGCTATGGCAACCGCACTCCATACATTCGGTAAATATTCAGGAGCTGCTGCTGCTCTAAACAGCAAGAGAAGAAACATAGCAAGTCTCAAACGAATTGGCGTTCAGCCCACAGCTGTGGCTCGTCGTAAGATGGTGGTCGGCGGTCGCAAAAGGATGCATCTGGGTAGACCCCCCAAATCATCCATGGTTGCTGAACATTGCTATGAATCGGGCAGGCAGAGAGGTGGTTTGAGCCGGCAAGTCTGGCCAAGGCGCAGTGCACCACATAGCCTTGCGAATGTGGTGGCTAATGTAGAGCCACTTGGCAAAACACATTCTGCGAAATAACTGTTCGTGCTGATACCAGTCACATGTCGTCTAAGCCAGTATTGAATTGTGTGTGCATTTGGTCTCTTATTCGAGATGCGAATGGAATCCATTGATTCGTGTTTGAGTTCAATTTTTTACAGAATATTTGTCTGTTTCTGATAGTTTTCTTTGTTGCCTTTTTAATTAAGGAACATGTAAGCTGAGTGTGGATATTATGTCTTGCAAGTGTTATTAACTTTGGGCTTCTCTAACAATGTTTGTCTTGTTAGTAGTCTAGAGACCAACAAGATAGACCAGCGCATCTGTTTGTCTGCGTATGAGTGTATGTTTTTAGCTATCCTTCCCCACATGTTGAACTTAGTACAGTAGGCCTACGTTCGGTTATATTTCAGTTGTTTTTATGTGAAATAAAAAAAACATCATAATCGGTTAAATGCATTGCAGTTAATTATCAGTATTTAATTATCAGCCCATAGAAATCTCTAATGAAAATAGTATTTTTATATTTAGATCTAAGTTTAAAAAATCCTACTGTTGAGATACAATTCTACCAATTAAAAACACTACTATGCTAAGACAAGAATTAATGACCTAGATATATTCTTGAGTGAATTCCTTTCTTTTTGTTCATTGACCATTATGAGCAGTGACTGCTGTACTCTGTTGAAAAATGTTTATTCTGTTCATTTCATTAGTTAGTATTATTACTATTATTATTATCTGGGTTGTTCGGTTGTCTAGTCAGCAAACTGCATCTGTACAATCTTGACTTATGTATTAGATGCTAATCTTGAAGTATTCTTTACCTGTCTGATACTGTTGCTAATGCTGATTGTCGTAGATGTTTATGGTGACGAGATGCCGTTCTGCTGCTATTATTCTGTTGCCGTTTCTAATAATATTATTATTGAGATTAGTATGATTATTATTATTGTATTATTATTACTATTATTATTATTATTTTATTTTTATTATTCTTCTTATTATTATTGTTATTATTCTTATTATTATCATTATTATTACTATTATATTATTATTATTAGTGTTTATAGTTTTGGTAGGAGTATAGTATTATTGTTATTCGCACTTTACAGAATTATTATGATTAGTCACCGTTTCATTGTTAGTTGAGTTCTAGTTAAGTCATATATATCCTGTGAAACATTCATGAATATTAATTGGTAAGAGGGGTCATAATAATATAAGCTACTAGCTTTTGTTGGCTCCCATTGTACTGTACTGCAATGTTCATGATTGTATAATGAGTTAAATGTGCAATAAATAAATATTTAACGTGAGTAACAATTACATAATTTGTTCGCTGTTATTTTATGTCATTGAGGCTTTAAGGGTTGGTAATTTCAGTGATATAATATATGGTTTTTTCTCCACACACTCTCAATAATATTCAAATCTGGACTGCGACCAGGTCATGGCTCCAGCAGTGGAATGCCCTTCTGCTTCAACCAGGATTTGATGGCCTTCGTACCAATGCAAAGTGCCCATCTTGTTGGAAGTGGCATAATTAATAAAGTACCAGACTTCAGTGTTTAGTTGGTCTATCCATGTAGGTCTAGTGATGGATGAAAAGTCTTAGTACCTGGTATATATCCACATCTGCAGACTGCAGTTATTCATAATATATAATAGTAGGCCTCTACAGCTGCAGAAGAACTGAGTTGCTGAACATAATACATGAGCAATTATTATTATAATTATATTTGCAAATTGAAGTCCATTGAAGGAAACTTAGAGGGAACAGGGGACGATCCCTAAAGTTTGAGGTGGGTGAACGGAGATGCTTAATTATTTTCTTCCAAATGTTAAAAAATAAATAAAGTATAAAGTGAGATCAGCTGCGTATAATCACATCCCAAGTAAGTAGGCCTAGCTGTCACCAATTACACACCCATGAATAGATCTTAAAATGAGGTATATAATGCTGCCGTCCGTTTGGCAGCAGAGAGACTAACAATAATATTGAATATTCATGAATATTCACTGCCCGTATTTTCTTACGTAAGGGGTGTAAAAGTAAGAGCGTGCGCTCTTACTGCGCTCTTACTTTTTACACCCCTTACGTAAGAAAATACGGGCAGTGCTAAATTCATGAATATTCATGTGTGCCTCTTCAAGAGCGTTACATTAAATGTTGCTGACAGAACGCCATTTATTTCAAGAAAAATAAACAAAACTAATATTTCAAGTATTATACTCAGAGCGTATCATATTTTTTATTTCTATTCTGGCTTCGAGTGAATGTAAAGTATGTAGACTATTTAAATTAGCAGAAGAGCGATTGATTGACTCGGTTTAACAATAATTAATATCGGACAGTGAACAGGTTCTCAGTCCTACAGGTAATGGTGCTCGTATCACACAATTAATGTTGTTATCGTAATCTTGAAATTTGTGCAATCCCGAAAAGGCGAAGTCGTTGGGCTGATCTATCGCTTTGGCGTTCTGAATTATTCATCTGGCGTTGCATAATTTTTTCTTCAATCGGACTTCTACATTGGACACCCTCGGTGGTTAAATCCTAGAACGCCGCGGTAGCAAGTAAACATCATGGCGACCAAAGATCCGCTCTTAATAGAGCGCGTGCACGTGACGGCAAAAAATAGCCCAATATTTTCGCGGACTATGGTGATGCATACGCCAATGTTTTCGCGAAAGTAAGTAAGTAAAAATACCATGAAACGGTTAGTTTAATAAATATTAATACGCTTAAATAAGCTTAATAACACAACAAAATCGATGGACCTTAACACATTGGCCGTCATCTACGAGATACCTGGCGGTAAGCGCGAGATCTCGCGGTAAAAAACCGCGAGATATCTCCGCGAAATCTAAACCGCGGAGATATCTCTAGGATTTAACCCCCTCGGTTTTGGAGCTAAATATTAGCCTGAAACCTTGCACCAGCATTTTGTTGTCTTCAATTATTATGACATTGTCAAGATTTCTGTTGTACTTTCGTTTGGTATTTTTAAAGCATTTTTATGCTAACACTGCGTTGTAATGCTGAAAATTGTCATACACTTTGAGGATCAAACATAGGAGTGAAAATTGGGTTGAGCTTATTGTGACTTTCTGTTTTGATAGTTGTGATTGGTGAAACTTTGTGACTAACTGGTCGTAATGGCGGCTGACAAGATAACACTACAAGATGCCATGCAGAATGTCGATGTGCTGGATGAGCTTCCACTACCCGACCAGCAGCCATGCATTGATGCGGCCCCTCTCTCCATCCATTACCAGGTCAACAAGCACACAAACTTTGAGGACCGTGGTGCTTTTGTCACTGGAATGGCACGCTACATTGAAGAGGCCACAGTTCATGCTAAGCTGGTATGTATGAATTGAACTGAATCTCATGTCAAACTTCTAGTTCAGGATTCTCTTGCCTGATCCTTTAAAAAAATGAATTGGACATACACTACGAGGAGACAACCTGGTAAAAACGGTGATAGAAGGAAAAATGGAAAGGAAAAGAACAAGAGGAAGACCACGGCAGATGATGTTGAACTCGATGATGAAGAAATGGGATATCAAAGACTAAAGGAGAAGGCCCAGCAGAGGGAGGAGTGGCGACATTGGACATTTGACCTGCCTTGGGGCAGACAACCAGAAGAAGAAGATCCTTTTCAGCATACCACACCAATGCAAAGTGGTGTTATCTCAGCATGCCATATAAATTTTTTCAGGTACCAGTTTATATTCCAGGTACACTGGTACCGTGCAGACCAATTTTTTCACAGTCAGTTCTGATCACTGTCACTGCTACTACGCATTAGCACATTAGACTGTTCTTCTGTTATGTTTAATATTATTGGTTACTGTGCAATTTACAGAATGAATTGCTGGAAGAGGGAGAAGTTTATGCAGTCATGTTGTACACTTGGAGGTGTTGTTCCAGAGCACTGCCACAGGTAGGATTGTTAATAAATTTGAGAATTAATCAAGATACTGTTTTGTTTTAAATTCTGCTGATTACTGTATATATACTCAAGTACAAGTAATAAAATTTAGAATTATTTTTAAACTTTGAAGTTTGGTAGGACTTATATTTGGGCTAAGGGAAAAGTTTCATGCATCTCTCAACAAGGTTGCCAGTTAATTTTGCTCTACCTAATGACCTTGCCAGTAAATAATTTTTGCTGGGTACATCCATGGCTGTTTCTATAGTATTCAAACTGAAATCTCCTATTTAATAATATTTTTTTTAAAAGAAGTTGTAGGTTCTTGTAAACATAAGGAATTTATTAAAATTTTCTATGTTCAATTCCAATCCGTCCATGAAATGGATCTTGTTGCCACTTCTTTACTGGCATCTTCACAAGACTCTTCACTTAGAATTATAATGATCACATCAATTTTGTAGTGTAGGATATGTTGGTGTATATTTTTTATTAAGGAATTTTAGAAGTGGCTTATTATTTGACGAATTTTAAAAGTAGACTTATTATTGAATTTGAAGTTCAGTTTTTCCCATGAATTTCAGATTAAGTCTAATGAACAACCAAATCGCGTGGAGATCTATGAAAAGACGGTTGAAGTTTTAAGTCCACAAGTTCAAAAGTTGATGAATTTCATGTATTTTCAGGTGAGCAAATTACGTTAATGAATATCTTAATTTAATTTCGATCAAATGTTTCTTCGTTCATAATATGTTGTTTTGCACTAATTTGTTTAATTTGTGGATTATAGTACTAGATTTTCCTAATTTTTAATGGTTTATGTTTGCATTTGGAGCAGTCATGCGGAACTTTTGGTCAGCTTGACAATTCAAGAATGCGTGTTTAATTTATACATTAAGGTTTTGTGAGCATTTGAATTATACAAATAGGATTCAATAATATGATTAATAGCCATGTTTCTGTTATGAAGATCAATCTGTCTTATAACACTGGTCAACACACAATTTGTATATTAAATGAAAATAGCCAATCTTTACTAATTTTGAGGCGCTGAACACGAAAATGACAGTAAAATTTGTCGATTAGCTCTTGTTTCGGAGATACAGAGATGGTTACGTATAAATGTCTCGGTATGCAATGAGTCAGCCTACATATGTGGGTAACCATAAATTTTCTCAATACTGTATTTCAAACTACTTATAGCAGCACATATTATGCGTTGTATTGCATCCGCCTGGCATGCACCCCCCTCCGTGTGCAATTTTTTTTATAAAGTAGTTGAAAGACGAGAAAGTAGCCAATGACCGTTGGTATTAAAATGGTTTGGAGAGAACCGAGCAATCACACAAAATGACTGCTACTTCTGCATGGTTCTGCCTACTTCTGCAGGCATGACTAGGAAAGAGAAGTGGTCAATAGCGTACCCAAATATACCATCTGCAATCCGACCCTTTCCGCACGGCAGAGAAATTCCCGTTTCGGATCTACGGAAAGAATTGTTTCACATTGACTCAGACAATGAGGACGTAAGCGAAGCGCCTTCGGGTTCTCCGCAGCTTTCGACGCCACACATTCTCACCCAAGGTGAACTGAACGATATTGACTGCGATCTGGGCTTATCCAAGGCAAAGACGGACAACTGCAGCATGGGCATAATGACTGTTGGGGACGGTGAACGATTTCAAGGAAACATTACAGTCATGGAAACACGATATCAGGAAAATTTCCATGTTGGCTGACTATAGGCCTACTATGTGTGGCGCGGCGGTGTAGGGGGTATATTTGGTGCCTTGGAGTCGGAAGGTTTTGGGTTTCAATCCACCTCAAGCCACCGCGTAGGGACCCTGTGCAAGTCCTTCACTCGCAATTGTTCATGCACTTCATGAAACTGCGATTTAGTGTCCGCGCTATAATTGGGAGCGCTTCAGACTAGAATCTTGAAGAGGCGGTATAGAAAGTGCACGTACATACATATAGGCCTACTTGCATGCTCGCAAGACCTAATCCTGAGCAGTTATACAAGAGACAATGGGAAGTAGAAGCGAAAATTTACTGGTACAAATGTTATATGCACGCATTGTTCTATTAATAGAAACTCTTGATGATTTCAGAGAAACTGGAGCTAATTCTTTGATTTCATTGTCATATTCGTGTTCAGCACCCTAAAATCTGTAAGAAATTGCAAATTTCATGTAAGATACAAAAATTTCATGAAAATTTGTTGACCAGTGTAATGGGAGCAAAGTACTTTGAAACCTTTTCAATTGATATCCTGATTTCGCAATGTGGCATGGATGTGAACATTGTAACAAAGCAAGAATTTGCTCTCAGATAGTTTGTCAATTTGGATTTGTGATTGTTTAAATTTTGTTTTAAAGCGCAACTGCATTGAGAGATTCTCTGGAGAAGTGAAAAGACTTTGTCACAAGGAGAAGCGTAACGATTTCGTCTCGGAAGCGTATCTTTTAACGCTTGGCAAGCTCATCAATATGTTTGCTGTTCTTGACGAACTGAAGAACATGAAGTCATCCGTTAAAAATGACTACTCAGCATACAGAAGGTCAGAGATTGTATTTCTTGTTTTAATTTCTTCTCGGCAGACTAATAACTAGTTTAAAAATTTATGACTTTTTACAGCACATCTCAATGTATATTCAGTGTCAATCAATGTTAAGAAGTGATTTAATTTTCAAGACAGACAAAATACCCTTATAAAGTGTCTCAAGATTGTAATAGTTGTAACCTACTTCATTTTTCACAAGTTACTTTACTTTTCAGCTCCATTCTATTTAATTGTGAACTTTGATAATCTTCAATGGAAAAATTATCCGAATTTGCTAAAGAGAGATTTTGTAAGTTGTAATATTTTGCTTAAATATTAATTTAGTAAAGAGGTGGATTGTTGTTATTTTGTTGCATGTAGAGCTGCCCAGTTCTTGAAGGTCATGTCTGATCCACATACTCTACAGGAGTCACAGAATCTATCGATGTTCTTGGCCACACAGAATAAGATTCGTGACATGCTGAAGCAGTCTGTTCAGGAGATTCCTAATTATGAAGAACTGCTTGCAGATGTTGTCAACCTCGCTGTTTATATGTATGAAAACAAGATGTACCTTTTGCCGTGTGAGAAGCACATGCTGGTTAAGGTATGTTTGCTTAAATTACATGCTCATTTTGAGACTTTCTTATAGCAGGCCATCATTTGTATAATCATCTTCCTATTCAAAATTGCTTAGTTCTACTGAAGGCATAAAATATTGTGTTTACCAAGTAGTTATTGTGTGCTTGGAACTACTACGAAAAAAAGACTGGTGAGGGCTTTGATAATACCAACAGTACTATATGGATGTGAGACATGGACAATGACCAAGATAATGAATAAAAAGATTAACGCATGTGAGATGTGGATTTGGAGGAAGATGCAGAGAATATCTTGGAAAGAAAAAAGAACAAATGAGTGGGTGCGCACAGAAATTGGTATCGATATGGATGAGTCGTTACAACAAACAGTGCTAAGAAGAAAGTTGGTTTTCTTTGGTCATGTTATGCGTTCAAATGGTTTGGAGAAAGATATGATGCTGGCATGCGGTGAAGGAAGGAGAAAACAAGGGCGACCAAGGAAAAGGTGGTTGGACGATGTTCAAGAAACAACAGGAATGAATCTGGAACAACTAAGAGAAGCGACATCAGAAAGAAAGCAATGGAGAAGGCTGGCCTTAACGATCGCTAGAGTTCAACGAACTGACAGCACAAGGTGACAACAAGGTGGAACTACTCTGGGTACTCTTCGGCCTCTGTTTGCAACCTTCTGGCATCTGTAGGTTTTGATTTCCGTCTGAAGGTTGTCATCCATCATTGTCATTGTGGGGTGCAGTGGTGTAGTGGGTATGTTCATGGCCTTGCAGCCGGAGGGTTGCAGGTTCGAATCCACCTCAAGGGACCTTGAGCAAGTTCTTCACTCGCAATTGCTCAGCACTTTGGCATGAAACTCCGATGCAGTGCCCACGCTGTAGTCGGGAGCGCCTCTGAGCAGAGAGCTTGAAGGGGTGCTATAACAAGTATGCAAACACTGTACTTAGAGGCAAATGGGAAACGAATGCAGCTTGTTGATAAACTGTTAAATGCTGTCTATTTTTGTGCTTCTTCAGGTCATGGGCTTCGGTCTTTTTCTCTTGGATGGTAAGGAAGTTACGATTTATAAACTGGAAAGTAAGCGCAAAATCAACATCAGCAAAATCGACAAAATATTCAAGGTAATTGTGTTGATAAATTTGATCCATTGTGCTTTTAAGTCAAAATTTTTATGTTTGTGAATATGCTGATTTGCAATGGTCATGGGAGTTGAAAATTACTTGTAGCTGGCAAGTAGTTTTGTTCATGGCCATGCTTCTTGATTCTTTGAAAGTCATTTTTGCACAGGCCAAGATGACTTTATTTTGAGTTATACACAGTGCAGTTTTCTGCAAAAGATTAATTTATTTCACACGCTTGCATTACATTACCCGGTAGCATGTGAGTTTACTGACTAAATAGATTTTTCTTAACCCTTTAATGCCGGAGAGTATAGGATTTCCCATACCATTTACTACCATCTCGGCATTAAAGGGTTAAGCATTAGGGTTCATCATGTCTGTCAGTTGATTGATGAACTTCCGTACTCTCTTTCCACAATATTAAATTTAGAGTTTCAGTGATGGAAAGTTTCCCAATTTATATTTTGTCATATTCTTCTTTTCCAATGAGTACAAATGATTGTGATTGTGTTGTTTAGCAACTGGAGGTAGTGCCTCTATTTGGTGACATGCAGATTGCTCCATTCAACTACGTCCGCAACAGCCCGAGTTTCGAGGCTTCCAAATGGCCACTGTGCATGTCGAATCAGGTCAGCCCTCAGGCAAATCTGCTCGCCAGTCTCGACTCGATGAGGGATGAACATGACCGATATATAACAGAACTTGCTCGCCACAGCAATGAGGCAAGTGCTGGTTTTTAAGTAATTTAATTATTATTGTTCTGTACATATGATATTTTGGAACAGGCATCAATGAATTTATGGACAATATCGCCTGTGTAAATATACGCATGCTACCATTTCATATTAGATTACTTTTGTTGGAGAGATACTGAAAGACAGCGATTGATGTATATACATTATACAGGTTGAATGTTTATCATTTTATTTAGCATGAGAGACTTATGACTAATGTCGTCAATTTATTTCATTTTGAATTTTCGTGCAGGTCATAACAACTCAGCGAGAGTTGACGCGCACTGATGAGGAGAATCGTGAACTGACGGACTTATCGTTGCAGGGTCTTCAGTTGTTGTCTTCATGGAATGTCCGCATCATGGAACTGGTCTGTGTTCGAGTAGACTTTCAATTATAAATTAATATAGTATTATTATACTCTCCTGTCATTGATGCTTAGGTGGCTGTTTTGATGTATATTATTGCTTATAGGCTGATTAACTTCTCTAATTATTTTTAATAGATTTGTCAAGTACACTTGGAGTTCCTTTGAACTTTCATCTTTTATGTGAATTCTGAAGTGTTGCACAGTTATTAATTTAGGATTTTTATGTCATCCTTAGTTCTAAGAAAACTTTATAATAATGCATTCTTACTGTAAGGATTTAGGAGTATCTGGTGTACTGCATATTTGGATAATAGTTTATGGTTAGTTTGCTGGACAGTTAAAACCAATTCTGGACTCGTGGAACTCACACTATTCAATGAAATAGAATGGAGAATTGGAGATGGTGATTTTATCAATCGATATGTTGTCACTGGAATATCAGATTGCACTAAAGAGGACTATCAATCTGCCATCTACATGCCAAAGCTAATAAAGTTTTGTCCGTAGCTGTTCTTACCCATAGTTGCCTCTTGGGTTTGCTTGGCAGACTGCTCTCCTTATGTACATGTATATGATTTGATTAGATTGGCTTAAAGTTGGTTATGAAGTTGATGAATTGATTAGAGTAATAATTTGATATGTTTTCAATTTATTTTCAGTATTCATGGAAGTTGCTTCATCCAACGGATCATCATCAGAATACTGACTGTCCTCAGAGTGCAGAAGAATATGAAAGAGTAAGTCTGTTGCACTCACCAATTGTTGAGTCATCTGCCATAGATTAGATGGTCTTAGTTGGTTTTTTTACTCCAAATCTCAGAGCAATTCATACAACTGTGATATCAATTGTGATAGAAATTAAGGAGGACATCCACTTTATCAATCATTTGCTGCTTACCAGATGTTGCCATCTGTGTTAGACCTGGAATTTACTTGTTTGCTATACAAGGCAAAATGAAGCTGACCAATTAAATCAATTTATTGTAATTGATGTGCAATCTAAAGATCATGTTCAGGGACATGCAATGTGCGGTTGTATTATTAAAGTTGTATATTAAAGGTTTTATCTTAGATTTTAATTAATTTTTGAACATGTATTCTGTTATTTTTTGTAAGGCGACGCGATACAATTACAGCAGCGATGAGAAGTTTGCTCTGATCGAAGTGCTTGGTATGATAAAAGGTCTTCAGGTTTTGATGCTGCGAATGGAGGCTGTGTTCATGGATGCTATTCGCAAAAATGTCTATGCTGAACTGCAAGACTTTGTCCAACTCCAGCTTAGAGATCCACTACGAAAGGCCATCAAAAACAAGAGAGATCTTATCCGAAGGTAGGCTTATATGTATCTTGTGATCAGATAATGGTCATTGTGTGCTCTTCACCAGCAGAAACAGGAAAAGTTTATTAGCTACAGGATCAGCCTGATAGAAAGTTGATCAGTTGACTCAAGTCCGTCTATAAATTTGCATGTAGGAATGTCTGTGCTCTCATTGCTCTGACATATTGCTTGTTGTCGAGACATGTAAGAAGGCTCTGATGAGTCTCCCTGGAGAAGGTGCTTTGTAAATTGTTCAATTATAGTTTTACTGCATTATTTATAATCTATTTCAATCTCTGGAGTATTTTTTATTAGTTGAATTGACGATTCTAAATGCATCTGATTTGTTGTACAGTATCATTGTTTCTGTGCGGGAGACTTGTGCTGACTGGTTGCGGGGAGTTGAGCCTCAGGATGATCCAGCACTGAGGGGCAAGAAGGACTCTGATGAAAGCTTCCAGATCAAAGTCCCTCGAAGGAATGTCGGCCCATCTAGCACTCAGGTGAGGAAGATCACTTGCACTCTGTCATGCAGGCATTCTCAACGGATATGCAAATTTTGTTGTTAGAAATCTCTTATATAATATATAATCTTCGTTTAATTTGAAACTGACACGACGCAGTATGATTAGAATTAGTAATGAATGGATGTTCACATGTTATTACAGGAGTCAAAACTGTCAGCAGCAATGCAAGGCGCACATCGCGTCTTACTGCATAATATATCAATGTCATCTGCCGAATGGAAGGTTGAGTGGACCTTTTTTGGCAGGGCAGCGGGAAGTGATCCTGCATTTGTGCGCTTTTCATGCCATAGTGTTAATCGTTACCCTAAGCCCTCCTTTATCACATTGTTTTAGTCACTATTGAACTCTATAGGTTGTAGGTTGTTTGACCAATTAAAGCATTTCTCTGAACATTTATGTGTTGAGTCAGCGGTAGGAAATTAATTGCTGAGCAATTATTGCATTCGTTTGGCAGTTGTACATGGTTCGCACGATGTTGGAGTCGCTGATTGCTGACAAGAGTGGTGGAAAAAAGACGTTGAGGAAGGATATTGACGTCCAGCATTTAATGGCAATTGACAATTTCCACAAGACATCCTTCTTCTGGAGTTATCTGCTGAGCTACAATGGTAAATTATGGAATTTTCATACTAATTCGTATTTTGTTTCTTATTATTTGTTTGTACAACTCTCCTGTCAATCTATCATAATTATGCTGTGTTATTTCTTATGAATTATTTTAAATATATGCTGTTGTATTTCTTACTCTTATGCTATTTTTAGATTGTCATGAATTATTTGAAATATGCTGTTGTATTTCTTACTTTCATGCTATTTTTTGATTGTGATTTTCCTGATTATGTTGCTGTAATTTTCTATATTCTAAGTGCACTACAGCATAATTTTAAGTTTTGCCCTGTATAACTAATCTCTTATTAGAATTGTGGTTGTGTGTTTTGAACAGAAACACTTCATGAGTGTTGCGAATTGTCCCAACTCTGGTATCGGGAATTCTTTCTTGAGATGACTATGGGAAAGAAAATTCAGGTAATTTGCCTGTTGAAGCTAGAGAGGTTTATGAGATTTGATTAGACTTTCTTATGTTCATTTTATATTTGTATGTCTTATCTTTTGTCACAGTTGAGTCTAGTATCCCTTATTTTGTTATATGTTCTGTACACATATTTTTTGGTTATGCATAAATGGGTCTTGATTGTTCTGGCAATCTATAGAAAAAGTTGTTTCAAGCAAAAACAATCTAAGACCATTTGTGAGTTGAAAAAATTGAATTAAATTGCCTGTTTTGGATTTTTGCAGTCGTTCCAACTCATTAAGCCTCATAATTGTTTTTTTTAACAAGGTGGAAATTTGAAAAAGTAATTTATGTTTGGTTTTGGAGTTACCATTTATGGGGTTGACCGTCTTGTTAGAAATGTTCCTTGGAAGTTGACTGTAAGTAAGTTAGCTGTCACGTCACAGACAGGTCACCTCCCTCCCAAAGTAGAAACAAGTTGGAAATATGAAAGAGAAACATAGCGTTAGTTTTGTCACTAGATGTTGGAGTCATCAAAGATCTTTCATGGCTGTCAATGAAAGATTCATCGGGTCAATAGTTTGAAAGGCCAAGGGTGCAAAGCAGCTAGCTGGTTGGGTTGTATAAAAGTTAGTTACCTTTCAGCTGCAAGATCAGCAGCTGCAGCACCATAATGTTCATCAGCTTTTGATTTAAGTGAATTGCCAGATTGCTGATGGCTGTCACATCCCAGACAGGGCACCTCCCTCCTAAGGTAGAAACAAGTTAGCAATGCTAAGCCAGTTTCTAAACCCAGTGGATATATACATTGAATGTCTAATTACTCGAAGTTGTTAATGCTTGATTAACAAGAAATATAATTTTCTGAGTAGCTATTAGATCCTCTCGTCTGTAATGTAAAAAGTTAAAGTGCTATAGCAAAAATTGACTTTGACTCATTCACTGATTGGTTCGTAAGTACATTGCACTTTCTGCTTCAGTTTCCCATTGAGATGTCACTGCCGTGGATTCTTACAGACCACATATTGGAAACGAAGGAGTCTGCCATGATGGAGTGAGTTTCTGTAGTATTCTTATTTATAATTATGATTAGTCTGCCATGATGGAGTGAGTTTCTGTAGTATTCTTATTTATAATTATGATTAGTCTGCCATGATGGAGTGAGTTTCTGTAGTATTCTTATTTATAATTATGATTAGTCTGCCATGATGGAGTGAGTTTCTGTAGTATTCTTATTTATAATTATGATTAGTCTGCCATGATGGAGTGAGTTTCTGTAGTATTCTTATTTATAATTATGATTAGTCTGCCATGATGGAGTGAGTTTCTGTAGTATTCTTATTTATAATTATGATTAGTCTGCCATGATGGAGTGAGTTTCTGTAGTATTCTTATTTATAATTATGATTAGTCTGCCATGATGGAGTGAGTTTCTGTAGTATTCTTATTTATAATTATGATTAGTCTGCCATGATGGAGTGAGTTTCTGTAGTATTCTTATTTATAATTATGATTAGTCTGCCATGATGGAGTGAGTTTCTGTAGTATTCTTCTTATTAATAATGATCTTAGTATTCTTTTTTTAGTTCTTTAGAAAATTGATTTCTAAAGAAATTTAGGACTCATCTTTTTCTGACTACTGGTCTGTGTTACTGAGTTAGGAGGGCAGGCAATCACATCAATGGATGAAAGAAAGGGAGAATGTATTAACGGATCCATGGGAGTTGGAAATCGTATCATTTTGGGAAGTTAATTGACGAAATTAAATTAGGATTAGCTCTAAAGCTCTTTTTCATTTGAAGTGATTTTATTGCATTCCAGTGAGTAGTTTCTTATTTCAGGTATATACTCTACCCACTGGATTTGTATAATGACAGTGCTCACTATGCTCTGCATCACTTCAAGAAACAGTTTTTGTATGATGAAGTGGAGGCTGAGGTAAGTGTCGGTCAGAATTTCATCGTTGTCTGTGTTTCTTTCCTGTTATCTTGTGTCAGGTATATACTCTACCCACTGTCTGTTGTATGCCCATTATATAAATTGACCACTCAGTTGCAATTTTATGTAGATTGGAGAATGTTAATAAGAATGGAGACGTCAAACATTTGAACCTGCCCAAGGGCAGAGAACAGAAAGAAGAAGAAGAATAGGTTGCACTTAGAAAGTTTCATCCTGTCATATAATGTTGCCATCTTTTGATCATGTTGATTTCTTGGTGAAACTCTAATGTAGGACGACTCACTTGCTAATAAATGTGTGACTTATTTTTTTCTCTATAGATACATCCTCATTTCTTTTGCTGACTCTAAATTTTTCCTGTGCTTTATTTATTTTCTGATCTCTTAGATCTCCATGGACTTTGTCTTTCCAGATTGCAGTTCCATTTTCTGTGCAAAGGTAGCATGAATACTGCAGTGATTGATAGTTTGTGGCGGCAGGGTGCCAGTTTGGAGTAGAGTGACATGTGGACCGAAACATGCCCTTATTTTCACCTCATATTTTTAGCCTCAATTGTCCCATTCTTGCAACCTTGATCCCTATCATTTCCCTCACCCTCCCATCGTGAATGTTTATTACCGTAGCTTAAGTAAGGCATGTCAACTTGTAACACGTAATGAAATATAACGGCAAAATTTCTGTGGGCTTTGATTGACATGCATTTGTAGCTCTTAAGATTTTATGTTTAAATGAGTTTTATTTGTTGTAGGTGAATCTGTGCTTTGATCAGTTTGTGTATAAGTTGAGTGACCAAATCTTTGCGTACTACAAGCACTGGGCTGGAAGGTAAGACATTAGATGCTGTAGCACCATAGAGCCAGTGACTCAGCAGTCTCACAGTTACGCCAGTTGCTTGACTATCATTCTGCAGAATGTGTATTTTTCTTGTGAAGTGTAGTTTGATGCAAAAGGAGCTTTTTAGCACCATACACCCTGCAGTATTTCACAAAGTGCAAAAGTGACTGTGTGTAACACTGTTTTATTGTGCATTTGTGCTCTTTTTCTGTGTGTTATAGTGGTGGAGATTTTTTATGTATGTAGGTATTTATCTGAACTTTTGTTCAGAACTTGGTTGTCATATTCACTTAATACACAGGCTCTTGCATAACTGTTTGTATGATTTGAAGTTAGTTTGATGTATGCTCTGATTAATTAAATAATGTTATTGATGTTTTTCAGCATTATGTTGGATAAACGATTCCGTTCTGAATGTGCCAAGTTGAACTTAAGGATTCCGTATCCTCTGTCGAATCGCTATCACACGTTGCTACGACAACGCCACATTCAGGTTCGTCAGAGCATTTGAAAAGCAAAAGAACAGATTCATTGTCTCATTAGACTTATGAGTTCATTTGGTTAATTAGAACATGCTATCACTGCCCAAATCTATCGTACTTTTGAGTTTATTTCATGTCGCATAACATGACAGATTGTTATAGTGCATGTTGCATTTTACATCTTAGATCTATAGTTGGAATTTGGTGCCATCCAACCATGTGTTCAACAGTTTTGCTCGTCTACAGGTCATGTGTAAATGGAACTGCCCTGTACATAGGTGTGTATGTCAGTGAGGTATTTGGCCATTGTAGTTATTGTCTGTTGTTTCTTTACTCGCAGTTGCTCGGAAGATCGATCGACTTGAATCGTTTGATCTCGCAGAGGATCAACGCTGCGCTCCAGAGGTCACTCGATGTCGCAATCAGTCGTTTCGAAAGTGGTGACATCACAGGAATAGTCGTAAGTCGTTGAGTTCTTCTCTAGAAATCGTTTTTAATACATATTTTCTTAATGTCAGCAATATAGAGAGATCTTTGCAGATTGGATGTTGGCCTGATTATGGCTTGGTGCATGTTTTGTGCATTAGACACAGCTGCACGATAGCAGTACAATTGCAAGTATGTGTTCAAAGCTATAGCAGTTAATATCCACCTATTAGACCTTCTTGTTGATCTTAGCAGTGAATTTCGTTAATTCAACATCTGAATTTGGAGATGTAATTTGCGTAGATCTTGCATTATGTTTGAGGCTGCTGTATGAGGAGAATTTCATCGTTTGCATCAATTTGTTTCATATGACAGGAACTAGAAGCACTTGTGAATTGCAACAGACTTGCACACAAGTATTATCATCATTTGCATCAATGTGTTTCATATGACAGGAACTAGAAGCACTTGTGAATTGCAACAGACTTGCACACAAGTTGCTTTCGAAATATCTGTCGCTGAATGAGTTTGATGCGATGTTCCGTGAAGCCAACCACAACGTTTCCGCTCCATACGGAAGAATTACATTGCACGTCTTCTGGGAATTAAACTACGATTTTCTTCCAAACTACTGCTACAATGCAGCTACAAACCGGTGAGATATCACCTGCCAACAGTTCCTGCTACATGGAGTGATGCTTTTCTAGAGCATCTCTGTAACGATTCTTGGAAATAAGTATCAGGAGTAGTCTGTGATCAAAAAGGCTGAGCTTTGTTTTGTAACAACCTTTAAACCATACATGGAGGATACGTACACAATCATGTACTTATATATGCAGCTATTTCGCAGACATGTTTGCCTAGATTTATGAGTATTTTTAGTGACAGAAGTGATATTTAGTGTCACCATTTCCTTAACTATTAAAATATATATTTATATTTATCTTAGTAAGAGCCTTGTAAAGGCACTGAAACTCATCTTTCTAACAGATTCTTACAGATGTGACTGGAAATTAACTGTAAATATTCATTTAGCCATTTCTATGGTTAATGTTCTTGGCAGATTGTATGCAAGTGCTGATGGTGAGTGCTGTGTTTTTAGGTTTGTGAAGACTGCAATATCATTCACACAGCCAATACAGAGGGACAAAGCCCCTAGTGTTTCCTACCAGTATGTATGGGGCACTAAGGTAAGCCTTTATAACCAGTAGAGAATTTTAAAGTTTCTTTTTATCATTTTAATTCATGCACGTATGTTCTGGCCATGCACATGGTCACTGAAGCCACCACTGTTGTTGTAATGTACTCCTCATGTATGCAGTGTTTGCATGTTTGGGTTCACAACTACTGTGGGTGACAAACAAGAAATGGAGCTATTGTTGCACTGAGGTCAGCAAATAGGGTATGTGCCCAGCAAGTCTGCCAGTGCATGATAATCCTGGGGTGGTCATGCAAGAACATATCAGTTTTTAAATGCATATAACATGCATATGCATCCAAGCTGGACAGTCAATATATACCCTGGGCATCATGATGACATGCAGGATCAATGCTTAACGATGTTGTGCGAATGACTAATGTGGCCCACTTGTTTTAAGCGTCGTTACAGGATTTTGTGGGTAACAGAAGCATAGCACTCAACGAAGCATAACCAACATTGAAACGGCTTTATATCTAGAGCAGTTGATAGAAGAAGCTGTTTACTGCTGTTTTGACGAACCCGAATCATGTTCTGGATATTTATTCATCCTACGAGCTGGCAACTTAATGTCCTGTACTTCTGTATTGTAACATTGGAGCTTATCGTTGGCTACAAAATGCATTATTGCAGTTTAGAAATTACTCTGAAATTATTCCTGTCATATGGGAAACGAATGACTCTTGAGTTTTATGTCGCTGTTTTGTCTGTACAGGCTCTGAGCTCAGCGTTTGGTACGATATACTCTCTGTTCAGTAACTTTGTTGGAACGCCTCACTTCCACGTGATAGCCAAACTGCTTGGCTATCAGGGAATAGCTGTCGTCATTGAAGAGCTGCTCAAGATCATCAGCAATCTGGTCAGTTTACATCCATCAGTCTTTATCAGTCTTTAATTGTCATACATACTTACATAGTGATGATGCGTCTGATGTCATCAGATCTTATGGCATTTATTCTTATAAGTAACTTAGATACTGTCTTATATTATTTGATCCACAGTTTGCATGAAGAAAATTTGTGTAACACCCAATCACTGACCTAGTTTCAGATATTGATCTTGACAGATGGACGAGAGCAAAACTATCAGAAAAAGAAGGAAGCAGCTCCTGTTGAGCTGAAATTCATTGATGGCTTTTGTCTAATGACCACTTCAGTTTCGTTGTCAGCAGGCTGGCATAATTAATTGTTAATTTGTCACTTTTCATCGCTGCATCCATTTTTTTTATCATATTCAGATATTTTTTACTAAAAATATTGGATATTAGATTACATTAAGTCTTTCTTTGCATTCATCGTATTTATTAAGATGAAACAAATAGCAGTCTCAGAAGACAAGGACCATCAGAGATAGATCTGTTTCCTTGACCCATCAGAGATATATCTGTTTCCTTGACCACTTAAGTATTTGTGACACATTGTGTGTGCTACTGTCAACTGCAGATAAATGACTGGCATTTTAAGACCTTATTCTATATTTTTATTTTGAGACAATCTTGATTCTTGACATTTGCTGAAAGCATACTTCAATTCTGCAAATGCTTTTGTACTGTGAGACGTTAACAGTGAATTATCACTGCTGATGATTTGTCATGTTTATTTGTATCTAGCTGCAAGGCACACTGATGCAATATACAAAGACTCTGATGAGAGCCATGCCAAAGACCTGCAAGCTTTTGCGATATGACTATGGATCGCCAGGTACTCAAACTCTCACCATGATTTAATGACTCTAATGCTAATTGTGACAGTTCGTCAGATCATCATCTGGATATTCTATCTAGGTATATCTGTTGCTGTTCGTTTTTGAAAATCTTGGCCATGTTCCTTTGAAAGGTTTGTATGATGTTAGAGTGTTTTGTGTTTGTGATCAGGTGTTCTTGGTTACTACATGGCTCAGCTGAATGACATGATACAATACCCAGACCTTCGTACAGAAGTCTTCCAGACATTTCGTGAGATTGGAAATGCAATTCTCTTCTGTCTTCTTGTTGAACAAAGTCTGGTCAGTACATCTTGTGTCAATACTTAGAAACTGAAGTCACCAATATGTTTCATTGTTTAATTTCTGTAAGTAAAGTAAAATTTGTTGACATAATTACAAAATGTACTGGTATTGAGTAATTTACCTACTGATTATTATTTGGTTTGTGTATGTGTCTGGATATTTATGCAGCAGCTGTTATGAAATTTATCTAAATATTTGTAGTTGCTATATGATTAGCACACCCTTTCTGGGCTACCTATTCTTACGGATCCTTTCTATCACTTTAGATTAACATTTGTTACTCAATAATTATGTGCTTTACTATATTATTACGTTTTATCTATTTGAGTGGTTTCTTGCTTTTGATCTCTTTGAATAAACAAGTTTTGAGTTTGAGTTTAACAGAGATGGGTTATTACGTCTGTTATTACCTCATCCAGGTTTTTGCAAAATCATGAATGGTCCTCTGCAAAATTTTATTGCAGACAACAGTCCTGGTGTCTTATTAAATATTCTAGTGCATATTCTGTGATTTAACAGTCTAAACTGTCAGATTAACTAACCATTGTCTAGGTCTTTTAACAATGGTGACTAAACCATTACAGCCATAAACAAAAGGATTGAAGTCAGTGTAATTCTGTTTATGCAAAAAACCGCTTGGCAAGGGATCAGCTGGAATCATGATGCAATAGAACACTCAATCATTCATGCTAATACCAGTAATTATTAGACATTAAATGTTTCCTGTTGATGGTGACAATGTTTCTTTTATTGATTGTAGTCTCAAGATGAAGTTTCTGATTTGAAACATGCCGCTCCATTTCAGAATATTATTCCAAAGCCATTTATACCACTTAAAGGTCTGTTGCTTACTTGTCTAAAATGTTTTGATCTGATTTACTATGTATGTGACTGCATTTAATATATTCTGCTTCATGTTGTATTGTTATGTAGTCTTACATGTAATAGATATTGATCTGATAGGCATTGATCTGTTACATATTAATAAGAACCTTTTTCAGTGTTAAATCTCTTTGCTTTGGTTATTTGACTTCTTTTAGTTCTTCAGTGTCATTCATAGATAAGGCCAAAAAAAAAATATGTTGTGTTTCCGGTAACAGAGCCAAAAAAAATTGGGTAGGTAGGTCGGAAAATATTTTTATTTTGTAAAATATTTTTATGCAGTGACTATCCGAAAAAGTATACCCCACTAGTCTTTTTTGCACACTGAAACAAAGTACGTGTTCTAAGCAAGTATAAACTGCCTATTTCCCGACTGTCTGCACCTAAAACTGCTCTAGAAACAGTCCTATTAATTTCATTTTGTTGACGTCTCTTATGTTATGTCAGTACAAATGTTAAAAAAAAAATTTAATTAAAAAAAAAATTTGAAAAATGTTTTTTTAAAATAAAAATATTTTACAAAAATATTTGGGTCGCGGCCGTAAAAATGGGTCGGTCGGGTTACCGGAAACACAACAAATTTTTTTTTACGCCTAAACTGACTTAGACTCATTTGTTGCAATTTGTTTTCTTAACTAATAAATTATATTCATAACAGATTCAACATCAGGAGATTTATCAAATGACAATAACAACAACCAACTGTTGTATTAGTGTCATTTCATATTGTATACGAATATTGTATACGAATATTGTATATGAATATTGGTGGTGAGATAAATCGAGAATAATTGATTGTTAACAGAGGGCGACAACAGAAAAGAGAGAGAGCAGGAATTGAAGTCAATGATGAAACGTCTTGAAGCCAAGTACGCTGCTCTTCAAGTCGTTCCTGTTATATCGAAACTTGGAACCCAGCGAGTAAGTTCTGTCGGTCTTGGCTTTAATATTAATACTTCACTTACAATTTATATATTTCTCTCATCAATTGCAAACATTTTAAGGAGCAATCCTGTTGTCCTGGAGAACATGGCTATTAATATTTGTTGCATGTGTAGTGTAGTTGCGTTAAAATTCATCTTTATCATAGCAGTCAATAATTGAATTATGTTTCTTGTGAACTCAAAAGTGTTGCACAGAGTTAAGATAGTTAAATTAAGCATTTTTAACATACAATAATGTATATTCAACATCAGGTGATTTAAAATCATCGAAGACCTTATGTTATGAAGTTGTGCTTCTTGAACTTTTTCCAACCTTGATCCTAGATTTTCTTTACTTTGCTGCAAACGGTGATCTGTTTGTCCCACTGACACAAACTTCTCTGGCCAACCAGAAGAGATTCGCAATTGTCAGCCCAAATGTCTGAAATAAGCTGCGCCTTGTGACCTGCTGCCACTTCAGTTTCTTGGCTTTTCTTTGCCTTATTTCCGTAAGAATTTTAGCACCTCTTGTTTCTATTGAAGTGCCACTTCTTAAAATTGACAGCTACAATTGCTTAAAATGGTGTGCAATGTAGATGTGGTTGGTGTTTATCAATGTTGTTTGCTGTTTGTCTTGTTTCATGTGACTTGCAGCAAGCTGACATAGCAACGGATGGAGATCTGTTGACACGAGAAAGATTGTGTTGTGGTCTTTCCGTCTTTGAGATTGTCCTGGCTCGTATCAAGACGTACCTTGACGATCCTTTGTGGCATGGCAGTGCTCCAGCCAATGCGGTCATGAACATTGATGAGTGCACTGAATTCCACCGGCTGTGGAGTGCTGTCCAGTTCGTCTACTGTATGCCAGTCGGTGAAAATGAATTCACTGTGGAGTAAGTCTTTTCTTATTCTGTTTAGTATACATTTCGTAAATATTGTTTATATCAAGTTTAATGCGTGTTATGAATGATTTTGCTCAACTGTAGCCATAGAAACTACCTGCTAATCTTGTTCAAGTTTATTTTTAATGTGTATTGTAAGATTTAAGTAATTATGAATACTAGTTTATGTTTATATTCACTTTCTGTTCTTTATTTTTTTCTTCTGATTACTTGAGGCATGATTTCATTTGTGTAACTTACTTAATATTCTTGTACTTCCTGTTAATGTAAATTTGTAACGAAATCTGTCATCAACATTGACATAAAAAAATTACTGTGACTTGCTGAATCCTTCGATTCTGAGTGTTTGTGTTTGTCAGTGAGTATGTTGTGAATTAATAAGTTAGTGAATTCTGTTGCTAGGCAACTGTTTGGTGAAGGTCTGAACTGGGCTGGCTGTGCGCTCATCGTTCTTCTTGGCCAGCAGAGACGCTTTGAGGCGCTCGACTTCTGCTATCACATCCTTCGCGTGAACCGTGTTGATATGAAAGATGAAGTCATCAAAGGAACGGTGAGAACCTATTCTAGTTCAGTCGTAAGATAATATTCAAGTGTTTGAATGAAATGGAAATGCATTCTGATTGAGTTACTTGAAAGTGTTGTGTAGCATGTTTGTCAGTTTAGAGTTTACTGCTTTATACAGACATTTAATTTTTATATATATATTATATATATATTCTGTGCATACTGCATAGTTGATGGTGTGGTTATCTGAAAAAAACCACCTGCCCTCGTAAACCTAAGAAATAAAATTGCTAACGTATCAAACCCATGGCTGCTCTTACATTGTGTTCACTTTGTGGGGCTAATCATTTTGTTCACATGTCGCTTCAACAAACTGCACTTAATTACAGCTCACGAATACTGACAACTTTGAGAAGATTGAACCTTTTGTTTAACCATGCTTTGTATGATTTATATGCTGATACAATTATTTGACATAATTTCAATATCTTTTCAGCCACTGAAGCGAATGGTTGAGCGTATCAGAAAGTTCCAGATTCTGAATGGTCAGATCTATGCCGTTCTCAACAAGTACCTCCGGCCGAGTGACTGTGACAGCGTTCCATTAGAACAAGTTCGCTGCTTTCCTCCTCCAATGCCGCACTCGCTTAGCACTAGCATCTAGAATCTGAGCAGCACAGTTTCAACTAGTACTCAGAATTATTGTCAGTTGTTTGGAGGTGCAATGGTGGAAGGTTTCTGCTGTGTTCAGAATGTGGAGAGCTATATTTATTTGATTGTGACGTTGAAAAAGATTACAATGTATGCATGATCTGTAGTTGTGAAGTAGATGTTCTTGCTATTTTATAGTTTTAATTACTCTTTTCATTTTCTAAGCATTGCCGATGTAATTAATGTTGAGTAGAGTCTGCAACAACTACCATAGACTTGTTCTTGGCCAGAAATTGTGCAAAAAGATTGCCAAGTGTATGTTATGTGAACTTCTTGCATCTGTTTGAGGCTTCTAACAGAATAGACAGAATAGTTTTAAGTAAGATGCTTAACTGCTAAACAAGTTGTTTTAGGATTTTATATACATGCGGATTGAACAACGATCAGTACGTTTGAGCCAACTACAGGAATTCACAAATATCATGAATTTACATAATTTAGATATTCAGAGAAATTACTGTAATTTAGCAACATATCTATTGAACTTATATGTATGTTTATCTCACCATACTCCAAAGTTACTTCAATTAAGCTATTACAAAGAGACATGTAGAAAGTGAATTATAAGCTATTGGAAGGTACAAAGAGACAGGTAGAAAGTGAATATTAAGCTACTGGAAGGAGATGAATACAAAGTGAGTGATCATTTGGCACGGCTATAGGAAGTTTTAGTTCTGATTGTTGTAGCTTATTAACAGTGTTTTTGATCAGTCTTGTAAATAACATCAGTTTAGGTCTATGGCCAGGTTACAAGTAGTGTTTACAAGTTGTCTTACAAGTGTTCTTGCAGCTTTGGAAATTTTATTATCAGTTTTAAGAAGCTAAGAAGAAGGTAGTATTCAAATTATTGTTTGCTTTAAGATAAATTATGACAAAAGCAACTGGCATGCTTCGAACTTGGATGTGTTTGTATGTAGACTGTTTTTGAACTTACTGCACGTTGTTTTACCATTCATCTAGCTCCTTTGCTTTGCTTTTCTTATCTCCCTGTTTCAGATCAAAACTGTAATAATGAAGTGGTCTGTCTAAATCCTGTTGAGTGTTGCCACTGTTGAATGACCAACTTCAATATATGCTTGAACTGTGCATTGAATTAATGCACGATCTTTCGAGGAGTATGCACACGATTGAAGTCATTGGTCATTGGGGTTTCTAATTTCTTCTATATTTGCATTGATATATATTTGGTCAAGAAAAATCATGTCCTCACTCTAGTCCTTTTATGATTTCATTGCAGAGCTAATCTTGTGAAATTAATTGTGCATGGCTGTTTGGTCTGAGGCTTTGTGTAGTCACTCCAATGATAGGCAAGAGTTCTGTATCTTAGAATATCTTGTGTGAACACTGGAGCCAATCAATCAGTTTAGTTTTGATTTGAGAACTCTGAAACCGTCTATTGACGATGCTTGTTTTACCATCTTGTAGGTTTGCTTTTCATAGGAAGCCAAACTATTGCAGCGATTATTGCCATATCCTGCCTGCTATTTCTGGGTCTATTACTGCGGAGTTTTCTTAAGATTATTGCGATTTACTTGTATATTATTTTTACTATTATCATTCTGATTTCTCAGTCACCACAAAAGCACTTGATCAGTCTCAAATTTCACTCCGATCACTTCTTAACCACCGTCTGAGCTAAATGATGCGACAGATCATACCAGGGTAGTTCTAAGTGGATGCACGTTGTGGAAGAGAGAACTGTGGAGCTGTGGGTTAAGGACTGCTTGAGTTTCTGAGTTGATGTTAGGTGTTTTGAGTGAAGAAAAAAATTGAATGATCACTATCTATTAGGCGTGCTTCTACATTCATTTGATTAATTATATTGTGTACTGTTTGCTTGAGATCATGACATGTTTAGAGTTTTATTACAGTTGATTGCTCGTTGCATTATGAATCATATAAGTTGCCATTATAGTTGTAACCAAACAGTTTATATAGCGCATTTTATTTTTGAATTTCTCTCATAGGCTCAGTTCTGACTTGTTGGCTGTCAAGAAAAATAACGATTAGAAATGGTTTTTCAGTGTAATCCAGTTTTAGACGATAATCATTGTTAATCCAACAAGATATTCGTGTGATTAAACTGTTTGGCCATTGATCTTTTTGGAATTACTTGTATATACTTTACTTCATCTGAGATTTATATTTGTTAAGATAATGGAAGATGATTTCAAATATTAGAACATGTATGGTACTCTGAGGCAGACAAATCGAAAGACAGACAGACATATGGATTAAATATAGTTGGGAGGCAGGTTACGTGATCAGTCAAGGGGTGAAGCAGAACATAGGAAGGACAAATGAAAGTTCAGCAATTACAGCAGTTTACAATAAGAATTCAACAGCACAAGTTCAATCCAGTATTAGTCGATCCAATTGATGTGCTTCAATTCATTTCATATTATAGCATAGTTATAGTGGTAGTGATGATATCAGTGTAGCCAGTAAAATAACTTTAGGTAAGTCTTTGATCCATGTGGAGTTTTGCATGAAAAAGGCTTTACTATGGGACCGTAAGAAAAACCCTCTCAGCTTCCCAGTAATTCTCAAATTGAGTATTTAACCTTAATTAACTTTGATTTTTAAAGTAACATCTTCAAATATTTAAAAGTTTGTTGTGTCTTTTATTTTGTAACTTACAGTAATTACAGTGTGGCATAAAATCAAATTCCTTACAAAATGCCTGCTTGCATTAAAAGTTTACTAACTGAAATGTAAGAAAATTGGTTGACAAGAATTGTACTTGCTAGTCCATTGCTTTTCATGCTAAGCGATTTAGCCTACGCTGTGTCAAGTATTTTGCCTTTGTGCATTAACATCCTAATAACCTGAATGTTCAGCACGAATGAAATAGGTCAATGGCTTGTGCTGTAGAGTTTTAACTGTAATAGTTGTATAACAATGGGCAATGTATTTCTTCTGAGTTCACAAAGCCAACAGTAAGCACAATCTGAATTAGTGTACAAAGGAATTTGAACGTTTGACACATGATAGACAGATGCTTGGATGCTTAGTAGTGTTGATGGCAATAACTAGAATAAAGAGAGTTCATCTAACATTTTCATCAGCATTGACTCAAATTAAGAAAACAAAAGACTAAATAGTTACATGTTAATCATACAACAGGAACAAACTTGCAAGGCATTTCATGGCATCCAAATTTGTTACTATTGCTTTAATTAATTATATTTGGTCAGAGAAAGTTTCATAGACTTTGTAAGATGATGTCATGAAGTTAGATGGAAAGGACAAGAGTCATATAAGGGACAAAAGTCATATGATCCATATGACGACATTCAATCCACGAGATGATGCTGATCATCATCATCATCATCTCCACTGCACTTCTAATGAAGACTTCACTGACCCTGACATCTGAATCTTCTCCCAGATTTTACGGTTAGTCTTTAGTGCCATCTAGACAAAGCAAAAGAAATTAATGAAAGCAAACAAATAACCGTTGTGTTCAATTAAGATATGTTGTTATCAAACATGCAGTTTAATTCATCAGCCATGTAAGATAATTCCCTTCACAACTGAAAAGCCAATGCCTTCGTTCTACAGGTGCTCTGCAGACGGTATTTTAAAAGTAAAAAGTAAAATTAGTTGTTAACTTCCTTTTTACACAATATACACATTCTCTGAATGAATTTTCTTATAAATTTTCTGCTTTTAATGAATGTAACACTTTAAGTTAGCTTAGGCAGAGATTTTGTGAGATGATGATGGTACATAGGCATGGACTCTCTGTATAGACAACACCCATATGGTACAAGTATGGTGCAGCATACTGCACCATACTTGTACAACCAACACCAGCGGTGCATTACCAAACTGCAAGGAATTAAATGTAGGTATGACCTTGTATCCAGGATTATCATTCTACCCAAAGGAAATGTTGCATAAGGATACCAAATGTTTTATATAAGATATCCTACGTGAAACTTAATGAAGTAGAACTGGAAAAAAATGCACGCAATGTTTAATGACGAGCAGAAATTCAAAACAATGTTTAATCAAATGTTTAATCAAATGTTGCAGCCACTGCATCCAGCAGCTGACGACTATGTAATAAATGCAAAAAAATTCATTATAAAATTTATGATCAATGGCAAACCCAAATATATAAAACAAGTGAATAAGTGCTTCATATCACAAATGCATGCAAAATGCTTATTAGGCTTTATCTGCCTATCTCTTGCGCGTTTGTAAACTGTCATGCTATGACGACTCTCAATAAAACGAATATACAAAGTGTATATATATATAATTATATATGTTTTATTTTAAAAAATATATATCTAGTGAATTGAGCAACTTGTAAACTAGCCTCCGCAATGTCGACCTTTCTTTCCCAGCTTTTGACCTTCTTTCTGATCTCATAGAGGTCAGCTTTTTCCTGAACATAATCAATAACATCCGGAACTCGATAGTCTGACATCTGCTGACGAAGTTTACGGTTGATTCTTTCAGCCTCTGTTCGCTCCTGAAATTATCATGATATTATAATATAGTCATCTACAAGTAAGTAGGTTCAGTAAGTAAGTATTGACTTTAATTCACAGTGTCAGTTGCAAACCGCATTCTGAGTTACAAACGACATTATGCATTCGAAAACAAGAATAATCAGAACATTCAACACACGAGTAAGAAGGGTCCTTCACTTTTGACCAGTCTGTCTTGCACAGAATTCGACCTATGTTCCTCTAAGCTGTGTGCATGCTTAGCCACACAGCGGCTGTGATGCCCGCTCAGTGGAATTTTTAAAGGCTAAAATTGGGCAAAGATTGTTAAATATATATAGTTAAATAATTGAAATAGGTTACAAATTATTTATGTCAAATAGCGGCATAGTCACACTGTACAGCACGACAAAATGCTTTAAGACAGGTTCTTTGGCAAACAACACTCCTAAGCTTGCAATCAAATTTGGCGACACACTATACAATCATCATATGTGAATATCATTATTAGTAAAAAAATGAAGGTTAAACTAGTTTATTTAAAATTTTAACCGGCTAACACTTTTAATGAATGACTATGTTCACATCCACTGACTTCTAGTTTCTCATGCTCTTAAATGTTATCCAGGAGGAAAGGTCAAACCAGCTTCAGTGACTCCTTACGACCTCATGTAAGATTGACCTCTTAACTTTGCATCATTTACTTTCAAGCTTTTAAGTATATACGGACTGCTGCTATTGTGATGGGGTATTGATGACTTGCCTACTTACTAAAAATAATATAGTCTCAAGTTATTCTAGATCATATAGTACACATAAAATATAAAAATTTTAATTATTTTCCTGTTATCCAAGCACTAGTTGCTACAGACGAATGTCTTGTTCTTGATTAAGTATAAAACACCACTTAATCAAGTGAGAGTGCAGTGCTTTTCATTGCTACTTCAGGGTCATTAAATCTTAAAGCCATGCAACATTTCAGCATCAACTTACATCTTCTACCAACTGAGTTTCAGCGTCAATTCGAGCAAGTAGTTCATTACGATTTGCAATTTCAATCTTCAGTCGATCTGACTCCATCATCAGCGTGTTCAGCTTCTTCTTGTAAGCGTTGAGCACCTGCAGTGAATTGCCGGCCATCAGCTTCTGGTGCAGTAGTTCCTGGTTGCGTTCATCAATCTTCTCAATGTATTGCTGATTCTCTATCTTCAGTTGACTGAAGTCAACTTCATGCAGAATTTCACCCATCTCTTCTTTCTACAATCATCGAAAAAAGAATGCTACATTTAGCGTACATTTGCTGTTATAACTAATGACTTCAAGCATACTGTTAATAATCTTTTCCAAATACGTATAAATTATTTAGTCCAGTAACAGAATTTCAGGGTTCAGTTTTAAGAATATGTTACTTTTATGCCCTCAAAAAATGAATTAGGGAAATTATCCGAGTTATCTTTTTCATTACAGAAGATAACCATATGAATCGTTTACATCAGAGGTTCTCAACTGGTGTGTCGCAAGTCGCAACACACTAGACCTGTGGTGTGTCGCGTAAAATTTGTGTGTCACGAATTCTCACAGCATACACTCGTCGCTCTAGAATGACACTGACTTGCTAATCTCAGGGTCCACCAGACAGCATATGCATGCACTGTAGATTGCTACATTGTGCTGTTCATATTGCAATACCATTGCGCCACAACAGCAATATTAGATCCACCACTGCTCTCAGCAGCACTTACGCCTTCGCTTCACAAGAAGAGACAGCCAACCATCAGTTATTAAGCTGTACCAGTAATTAAGCAATTAGCAATCTGTTTAAAATATTATACCTCACCTGCTGAGTTTCATTGATTTACCGGCCAAGTGCAATCATTTGAACAGGCATACCTGGATACCAACTGACAGCCCTACCTTTAAATATCTTCAGGATATAAATAGATTTGAGGTAAAGAGTCAATATCTGATCTGAAATTAATTATCTGTAAAAAATCAACCTGTCTCAACTGTAACTGGAGTTTCTTTTTGCTGACTTTCAACGCTTCATTTCGTAATCGAAGTTTTACAACCAACGTCTCCTGTTAAAATATAAATTTCCACAATAATAGAGAAGTTTTTATTAGCAACAGTCAACAATCTAAGAACTTTATTTCATTACAGCATAATATTTTACTTTAAACTAAAATGTTGCATTGTATAAAACTGAGATTCAGTGACAAAAGCTACTTAAGACATGTCAGATTAAGACATGAAGCAGCTGTCTTCATACGTGTGCAGTGTGCACACATGCACATAAACTATAGAACAAATTACATGTGGAAGTATAAGTTCATAACCTACCTATTTAAGTATTTAATTCGCTATGTACAAGGACATTAAGTCCATTTTAAGTGTTGACACTACAGTTTGAAAAATGGTTGAATATGTAAGCTCATCTTAAATTAAACTGAAATAGAAGACTTTAAAATCATATATACCCGTGCCCGTATCCTTTCCTCCAAATACTTTATAACTTTCTCTGCGTTTGCTGTTCCTCCTGTTTTCACGTTCGATGATCCTCTGACAATGTCTCGTTCAAACTCGTATTCTTCTTTCTTAATTTCAGCCAAGCGAATATCAGCCTCTTCCATAACAGCCTTCAGAAGAAAAACAAGTTTAACATTTTTTATGTAACTTTTTCATTAAAGGCAACATTAGCAGCATGTAAACATAATCATGAAACCAGAACAAGCTACTTGAGGTTTTCAAACAATGAACAATATATAAAAACTTCTCACATCCAATATAAGACATAGACAAAGACATTTGTTATTGATCTCAGAAATACATACTTAACTAATTACATGTAATAAATACAATCTGCAGTAAGTGAATCCTCATGATGATTTGTGAGGTTAACATCATGGGAGCAATAGGTGTGCCAAAAGAGACAAGTCTCACTGAGCAGAGACCCAAGACACATGATGACATAATATTAAGACACAGAAGAGATGGTTATGAACAAATGTTAAAGTCTTGGACACTTTGGGAGCACCTCTGAGTAGTGCCCTTGAAGAGGTGCTATACAAATTTTCATAATGAATGAATGAATGAATTTTACGTAATCACCAGCAGCACCAATGATTTCTATGTAACTTCTGAGTCTCTACTTAGAATGCATGACAGGCGCTACACAACATGTCTTTAATACCTACCCTCAGTGTATCTAGAATCTTCTCAGATTCCTCATTCGACTTCTTCACATCCTGCTGATATTCTTCCAACTCTCGTTGTGCAATGTCACATTTCTGCTCAGGGTTCAGACGCAAAGACTTCTCAAGTGCGCTTCCTCGAGATTTCGATCTTTTGCGTGCAAGACGTGATGAAGTTCCCTGATCGCTGTGTGAAGAAAGTGTGGCGTTTGAACCAAACGCTTGCTTTTCTCTGATTGGTGGATGAAGGCCAAGCTCCAATTCTCTTGGCTCTGCCCTTTTCAAATACTTCTCAAACATGTGAGTCTCCAACGCAAGAACTTCATTGGCTCGTCTGTTAAGGCAGAAGGAGAAATAAAATTAAAAATCATTTAACCTAAGCTTTAAATAGTTTGCATATAATTTTATATTTAGACCTCAGGTAATGCTGCAATTAATTTTCCCACCTATTTCATTTTAGTCTTGCAAAAAAGAATACATTTTTTAATGTCGTGCCTGGTATTCATTATTATTATTATTATTTAATGTGTTTAATGTGAGAAAAACACAAGTTGACAAAACCGCAACTCAGTTACGTGGAAGGGAAAGTACTACGTGTTACACTGTCGCTTGTTGAGAAGGCACTTATAGAGGGCTCTTGGAATAAAGTGGGAATTGCCATGCAGACCAATACCCACTTTCATTGAAGACTTACTTGCATACATGTATATCAAATAGCCCCGAGCACAGAGCTTGGACTGATTTATTCTCTCACACTCTGGGGTGGTCATCTTATTGATAAATGGCCAAAAGTTAAATTTTATTGAAAACATTATATGAACAAGATTGCAAAATTGCAATTGCAAAAGTCAAACTTGAAACTTTTTTAAACACTAACTAAGGTGCCAGCTTATTCACGAGCCTTAGGGATTAATTAAGCCTCAGGTATTGCCATGGAGACCAATACCCACATTCCAGTAAAAAGAGACGTCTTTGGGTTCAAAGAAAATACGATGGCAGCAAATTGGATGGATCAAAGAAATATTTCTACAAAATTGACTTCGGATTTTGAATGAAGTTACTGTTGAAAAGTAGCCTAAACATGTTACCTCGAGAATGCCTCTATCCTGTAGGCCTAACTTTTTTCATACGTTGCGTCTATGTCAGCCTATAAGAATGATGATTAAATAAGCGAGTAATGAGGAGTGATGGAGTATGTGACAGATGATTCTAACACAGGCTGAACCACTTACAACCCATGCAGGTTATGTTGTGCTGTGTTGTGTTATGTTACGGTGCTAGGTTATTATTATGTTATGTTATGCTGTGCTATGCTATGTTATGTTATATGTTATTGTAGATGAACGACAGAATGAGTTGATGAGCGAATTAAGAATATTAGGTCAACAAAAATCTACTAAAACAATGGAAAGCAGGTGTTACATTGTATCAGTCACAAGTTGAGCGAGCTGTTCGTCGCTTAAATCCGCAATATGCTCGTCTGGATTGCCAAGACTTGTATCAATACTCATAGTCTCCGACTCCGCCATTTTGACGACAGTGCAGGTGGTTGCTACCAAACGATCATCTCTATTAATAGCATCTTTCGTTGCTACGCAGACGTATAATTTGACTAGATTGGCCTGCACTGGGACAACTCATTATTATAAGGCTACTGCATAAATTCCTAGTACGTTATATGCAGGGCTGTTACAGACTTACAGTAGTCAAGGGTATACGCGGGTAGGCTATACGGCGTATACTCACCTCCGGAGGAAAAACGGCATCGTAGGCTATAGGTTACTCACCTCCCGAAAAAAAGGTCATCAGGTTTTTTGGGGACGAAAAAATGACAACTTTGGGGAAAATTTTCGGCCGGACGACAAAAAGTCATCAGTTTTTTCGGATGAGAAATTGGCGACTTTTCTGACGAGAAATTGGCGACTTTTACGAAAAAATTTCGGGCGGGAAAATTTTTCCGGCGTAGCGTGTAGGCCCATATAGGCCTATAATATAGGCTATATATATAGGCCTACTCACCTCAAAAGCTCTGAGTATAGGTTTACAGCGCTGGTCAGGCCTATAATGTCAGCTAAAGTCTCATAACCGAGTCACCATTGCATGGAGAGCGATGGTGACTCGGTTATAAGGCTTTAGCTGAAAATTTAAGACTGATTGAATGGGAAGAAGCTGTTTGGTGAGTTTCAGCAGTTTAGGCGGGAAAAGACAAACGCATGTACCCATGCTGGTATAGAGACAGAGGGAGAGACCGATCGCCCGATGGCCTTGAGCCATCTCAGTTGAAAGAGGCAAGACCAGTCAGTTTAGATAAAGTGCTCCATTTAACGTGATGGAGGAGGACATCAACCTACAGCAGGCCTTGAATCTGCATCCACCCATAACTTTACTGCAAAATCTTTTGTCTACAGCCTAGCTATGTGTGACTTTTGGCAGAAGTTCGCAGAACCTTGTCTTCTTCGATCACATCACTCATTTCCCGCTCTTACTTCATGCACACGGGTGACCTTCGCCGAAGCAGCATTATAGGGATATTGAAAAAGGGCGTGGCCTATGTGCGACTCTATGGTCGGCCATGTTGATATACAGCTGCGAGCTGTTGTCCAAGTAGGCTACACGCCGTTACGCGGTGAATTGTTAGTTGATGGAATAAATTTATCGTTACAGGCCTATTCATGTATCCATAGGCCTATACCTGAACAGATCATATAGCAGTCTAAAGACCATCCAGCCTGGAGCGGCCCGAATCCTTGAAGCGAATTTCGGCCAGAAGCCCAGAGCCAAAATCTGCTATAATTAACAAGTAGGCCTAGACCTGCGCTTTATGCTGTTTCACGGACTGTAAATGACTGGGCTGCTTCCAACGTAATTGCACTCAAAATTTCTAAAGCACCACTTGAGAGCCAAGCGCGGGGCACCAGCTTATTCACGAGCGCTGCGTTGAGTCAGAAGGGTTGTCAGATAAGAGTCCAGTTGCCATAGGATCACAGGGGCAGTGCAGCTGCTGCTAACGCGTCATCTGGGCTGTGAATTAGAAGGATCAGCTAAGAATGAGATAGGGGGTAAGAAGTGCCTTTTGATTTCGAATGGGAAGCCTGATATGTGATAAAGGAGCACGAGGAAGTTTAGCAGAGCCGCATTAAGACTAGTGTGGACCTGGGTGCTGTGATTACCCTCCAATGGCCCCCTCTGGAAACCTATTGGTCCAGCACGCACATATTTACAACAGCAAGGCCCTAATACACTAAGATGCGTGGTACTGTAATCAGTGGCTCCGTTGGGAGAGCCTGATATATATAAGTTGTGACCAGCAGTCAAGAAAGAGTGAGACAGGTGATCGGGTAGAAAGGGTTGGCTGCATAGGCGCAATCACGTCCTGAAAGTTGGGGGGACCATAATGAATCACGTCCTGAAAGTTGGGGGGGACCATACTAATAAAGTTAGGGGACCACTCAAAAGTTGGGGGGGACGCGTCCCGTGGGTCCCATAGGGTGGTTGCGCCTATGGTTGGCTGCATGTCACCAACTTGACTTATCGTCTTCTGCCTGACATGGACTTTTCTTTGGCAAAGAAACAGAAGAAGGCTTGACAGCCAGTTGAGTGCTGGATTCTCATATCTTTGTCGCTGTGTTTGGTCTTGACAACTGTATGATAATAATTATCTTATGCACACCATTACTCATCAAGTTCCTTAGCTTCTAGGCCTACATTATAAACTGTCTGCTTAATCCGCTTCATCATCAGCTTCATCTGCAAAGGTGTTAGCAACAGCTGATCCAACAGGCTTAGAAATAGACCACTTTTATTCTAGATTGTCAGTTTGGTCATGAACTGCAGAGCTGCCCTTGGAGTCACCCTATTCTGACAGTGACAGTGATGCTTGGCTTTTATCAATGGACATAGCCTATTACATGCACAGTGATGCACTCTGATTGAACTTAAGAACATGGCAGAATCAGTTGATGTAAAATGTTGAAAAATGATAAGGCATTGATTGAAAGAAAAACAAGTATCAGACCAAATTTTTTAATGGATTTTGAGCATTATAGCAGCCTCCAATTTGAAAGATCTCTGCATGTGGCTTAAGTGTATTGAAGCCTTTACTCGTTGTAAAAATTTTCGGATGCATGTAAGCAACCGGAAAAGCTTCACATTTCCCCCCAATAATTATGTGTTTTGCCTGAGCTTTTTTGAGAGTCAAGCACATATTTTAGTCACTGGCAAAGTCTATTATGAATACAATGGTTATAGGCCTATAGCGTCACACATGAGATTCTCAACTGTAAAAATATTTTCTTCAATATTATACTGAACATATTTAATGCTTTGCAGTCTTGTTGTCATTAGCTTTAACAATTGAATTTAGGCTATTAACAAACTTGCTAGGCCTATGACTGAATATTGTTGAAGTAAACAGTACTGTTAACACAATGGAGAATTATAAATAGTAACAGTTCCCCTGCATATAACTAGCCTACAGCACTGCAGCTGACTAGGCAGCAAAGCAGAAAACAAATTTGAAGAAAAAAAACACTGACTATGTAACTAAAGTAATTCCACAGTCAGGAAAAATTTGACTACTATGCACTATTCCGAAAATGGCCCAGCAAAATTGTTCTGTCAATGAGCATCGCAAAATAGAGTTCTCATAGTAGGCCTAGGCTAACAGAGACTTTCAGTTTTGCTTGCGATAGATTGCAATTTGCATGTCTCTGGCTGTAGTTTTTAGCCGCCGGTATATTCTTCGCACGTTAACCTGGACATTCAAGCTCGTGTATTTTGGACTTCTCTAATTGACCCTTTATCCATTTCAGTAAGTTTGACGCAGATAATACAGTAAAAACACAGGAAATAATTGTTATAATAAGCGCTATTCGCATACGTATCCAAGGTCAACAAACGTTAGCTGTAAGCCAATATGGCGCAGGCCATTATGCAAATGAGCCGTGACGTCATTACGCAAAGACAGAATAGGGCCTATGCATAGCTTAATTCAACACTGGCACACTGCATAGGCCTATTAGTGAGGAGGTTAAGGTCCAAAAACGCAGTGCATTGTGCATCTTGTGGATAAAAGCAACAAATTTTTACAGCTTCAAGACAAACATATTTTAAAACTTTTCAGCCAGAGGCATCAAAAAATTCAAACGGGAACATACTTAAACAGATGGTTGAAAGTATGCTAAAAATGCACATGCTCAATAGTTGATATGCAGCTCGAAACTGCACTTGGATGCAGAATATGTGGTCTTTTGACAACAAGAAACATTACTAATCTGATTTAAACATTGTACATTGTGGAACAATTGATACAGAACAAGTATACTATGAAAGTATGCTAAAAAATGACATTCCAGAGCCGAGTTGCAACTATTTATAGCACTAATATGCAGAATATGTGGTCTTTTGACAATATGAAATGTTACTAATCCGATTTAAACATTACACAGTGTTGGACAATTGATACAAAACAAGTACACTATGAAAGTATGCAAAAAATTCACATTTCAAGAGCTGATACGCAACTCTTTATGAACATAGATGCAGAATATGTGGTCTTTTGACAACATGAAACATTACTAACCTAATTGAAACATTACACATATGCATACTTGTGTGGAACAATTGATAGAGCACAAGTATACTATGCAAGTATGCACAAATTCACATTTCCAGAGCCGATACACAACTCTTTATGCACATAGATGCAGAATATGTGGTATTTTGACAACATGAAACAATACTAACCTAATTGAAACATTACACATATGCATACTTGTGTGGAACAATTGATAGAGCACAAGTATACTATGAAAGTATGCAAAAAATTCACATTTCCAGAGCTGATACACAACTCTTTATGCACATAGATGCAGAATATGTGGTATTTTGACAACATGAAACAATACTAACCTAATTGAAACATTACACATATGCATACTTGTGTGGAACAATTGATAGAGCACAAGTATACTATGCAAGTATGCACAAATTCACATTTCCAGAGCCGATACACAACTCTTTATGCACATAGATGCAGAATATGTGGTATTTTGACAACATGAAACAATACTAACCTAATTGAAACATTACACATATGCATACTTGTGTGGAACAAATGATAGAGCACAAGTATACTATGAAAGTATGCACAAATTCACATTTCAAGAGCCGATACGCAACTCTTTATGCACATAGATGCAGAATATGTGGTATTTTGACAACATGAAACAATACTAACCTAATTGAAACATTACACATATGCATACTTGTGTGGAACAATTGATAGAGCACAAGTATACTATGAAAGTATGCAAAAAATTCACATTTCCAGAGCCGATACACAACTCTTTAGGCACATAGATGCAGAATATGTGGTATTTTGACAACATGAAACAATACTAACCTAATTGAAACATTACACATATGCATACTTGTGTGGAACAATTGATAGAGCACAAGTATACTATGAAAGTATGCAAAAAATTCACATTTCCAGAGCCGATACACAACTCTTTATGCACATAGATGCAGAATATGTGGTATTTTGGCAACATGAAACAATACTAACCTAATTGAAACATTACACATATGCATACTTGTGTGGAACAATTGATAGAGCACAAGTATACTATGAAAGTATGCAAAAAATTCATATTTCCAGAGCCGATATGCAACTCTTTATGCACATAGATGCAGAATATGTGGTTTTTTGACAACATGAAACATTACTAACCTAATTAAAACCATACACATATGCATACTTGCTAAAACTGCACTTTTCCAGAACCGATAGGCAACTCCATATTGCACTTAGATGCAGAATATGTGGTCTTTTGACAACATGACACATTACAATATACGGTTGCAATATAGTCGTGTGGGGTAGCACAATGTTCTGCACACCAATACAACTTTAGAACTTGAAGAGTACTTTCAGCAGATACCAAATACTAATATCAGTGATGCATTTGCTTCTGTCATGGAAGAAATAACATAAAAATAATGTCATAAATAGACACAATGTCAAAATTCCAGTTGTAAAACAGGTCTTTAACATTTGGGATTTTTCCTATAAAAATGCATGCTGGCACCACAATTTTTAGAAAATATTTGATTTACATTTTGTATCACTAGTACCAGGTAATTAAATAATAATAATAATAATAATAATAATAATAATAATAATAATAATAATAATAATAATATGATTTATATAGCACGATAGCTCAGCCAAGGCCAAATGTCAGTTTAAATATGCTGTCATTTATTTCTATCACTATTTTAACATAATGTCAAAGTGTTTTCTCTACAAAATTGTCCAGTTATTCACGATCTGCCCGTCGGTTGTCTCATTAAGATAAAATTTTACCCTGACAACCAGTACTTGTGACAATAATTCCTGGTCATTTGGTATGAAGAACTGGACAGTTTGAAGCGTCTAAAGTGAAAAACTGACCAAAATATGTTTGCTGCTGAAGTTGGTTGGGTAGAACAAAAAAGTACGTAAATATGCATCTGTGTAATTTATGACATTTTCAGACTTCTTCCATAACTTTTGATCTACAGGGTGGCTCAAAAAAAAATACCCCACCGGATAAAATGCAATATCTTCGCAACCCATTGACATTTTTCTACGAAAATTTCCCAATTTGTAGGGGAATGAATTTCCAACAATCCCTGAAAGTTTCAATTTAAACTTTTCATGTTTGCAAAAGTTACAGCTGTTTAAACTTTAAATTCCGTTTTTTCGAATTTCCGCGGAAAAGTTAGCGTCACTTGTAGATTTTCATGTCAAATGATATCACTTTCACCACGACCGCAGAAATCCGTTTTACAGTTTATCGTAAAGCATAATGGGAGTGTGCACTCCCTGCTTTAACTCGAGATCAAACTATTTTTGTGAAGCTCAGTATGGCCTTGTTGATCGAGTCCTACGGCAACTGATCCCACATTAGCAGAAAGACTTCCTTCAGTTAGCCAATGTTCTCCAACTTGGGATGAAATGTCTTGCATCGTTCCAGCATAGGTTCCCAGTCGTAATAAACAAAAGAGTTAAGGTCTGGCGAGTTAAATTTACCGCAGTTGATGGCAATAAGATGGCATCATCATAGTCAGCCCTGCAGTGCGAGCAAGCAGGCGCACCGTCCTGCTGGAAAATAAAACCAAATGTTAGAACATACCTGCAGTCCTCAATCAGTCTGGGTAACAGAGTTCAACGGTAAGTTTGACATCTAACCTACTGAATGGGGTGAAGTGCAGTCTTCCCTTGCAGCCGTAACACACGCCAGCAGATTTGACGCAGAAACCATGATGTGCTTTGCAAACTTTACCTTTGCGAGTACGAAGCGAATTTCGTGAACATCGCGCTTTTTTCCGTCAGACCAAACGACCACTGTCTTCCTGCTTGCTCACACGGCAAGGTTAGTTATGATGACGCTACCTTATTGTCATCAACTGCAGAATTTTTTTCCCAAACATGATTGACCAACAAACTCAATATACCTTAATCCTCTTGATTATCACATATGTGGAGCTCTGCTAGACATTTCATCCCAACTTGGGGAACATTGGCTGGCTGAAGAAAGTCTTGCTGCTAATGTGGGATCAGTTGCCAGAGGAGTCGATCAACAAGCCCATACCGAGTTTCACAAAAAGAATTCGAGCTCGTATTAAAGCAGGAAATGTACACTCCCATGATCCCATCATACTTTACGATAAACTGTAAAACGGATTTCTGAGGTGGCAGTGAAAGGTGATATTATTTGACATGGAAATCAACAAAATTAATGACGTTAATTTTTCCGCGGAAATTCGAAAAAACCGAATTGAAAGTTTAAACAGCTGTAACTTTTGCAAACTTGAAAATTTGAAAGTGAAACTTTCAGGGATTGTTGGAAATTCATTCCCCTACAAATTGGGAATTTTTTGTAGAAAATTGTCAATGGGTTGCGAAGATATTGCATTTTATCCGGTGGGGTATTTTTTTTTGAGCCACCCTGTAGAGCAGCTAAACACATTTGTTTTCCAGTTTTGAGTTATGAACATTGCATAGAATTGCACGATCAAAAACCTTTCATCTCCGTGATAGCAGTCACTTTCAACTGACCAAATGGGCATGTGGGACACCCGATAAACAAGTCAATCACACGTCATTGGAGAAATTGAAGAAAAACCTTTTTATTGACACCAAACTCTAAGTAAGTAATCTTTAAAGCAGTGTAATTTTGTAGAACAGCCTGCAGGAATTGGCAAGACAGGCAAAGAAAGCTTGACTCCAAACATATCCAGCCTGATACCCAGAATGTTTGAGATGTCACACTTGTAATGCATCTTGCCTTAGTGGAATGTTCTCAATTGTTCTACCTTTTCATGCAATACTTCCGGACAAGTTCTTTAGCTCCGGCCAACAAAGGCTGAATTTGCGACACAATATTTTCTTTGGTTTTTATGTCTCAATTGGGTCTTTCTCCTAAGCATCTTTGTGATCTCATGCTTCGTCTCCTCTCTGCCTCACCATTGGATCCTCTCATATTCTCTGATTAGCCTGACTTATATGTTCCTCATGTCTGCACTGGCTCAATCCAGTTGCTTTGCCTGCATAGATCCCTCTCTACAGAATGGAATTCCACAATCAATTCGCTCCACCTTGTTTCTCGACAGCAACTTTATTCTGGCAAACAAAAACACACAGGATAATCTATCGCTTAAGCGTTATAAAAATTATTCATCATTTAGTGGATTGTAGCGTTGGATGCAGATAAGTAGGATTGACGAAAAGATTTCTCGGTAAACAGAAGTTGGATTAATGAAAAATGTTTACTTAAATAGAAGTGGAATCAATGAAAAGATTCTTGCTGAAATTAAAACTGGATTGATGAACAATATATTTTATTTAAATATAGATTGATAAGAAATAGTTGTTGTAGACCAAATAAAAGCAATACTGATTTAAAAATAAATTCTTCCCTTAATGAAACTTATGGAAGCTAGATCGATGAAAAGGCTAATCGTGCAGACAACGGCCCTGTTCATGCAGGCAGTATATCCACCCAAAAAATTGCTAAAATAGAGTGCTGTGACATATCAGCCTTTTCCCATGGTGCAATGCATTGAGTAAGTAATCAACACAACAAATTAGCACAACTTCTAAGTAAGTAAATAGTACATTTTATTTTATTACAGCAATAGAAGAAATTAAGAAATGTAGACCAAATTAATGAAAACTAAGTTTTCATATTATGACGAAATAGGGATAATTAAAACAGGTCTACCAAATTGATGAAAAAATAAGTATTCAAGTTAATAAGAAAAATGTTGGGGAAAAAATAATGGAAGCACACAATAGTAGGTTAAGGCATCATCAGTGTAGGTTAGAGTTAGATTGTGTTCTTATTAGATTCTGTTCACTGGCATATATCTTTGCACAGTATCTGATGTTAACGCTATTCCTAACCCAAACCAACAAACAAGGCGCCTAACCAGACCCTAACCGAAATTCACAATGCTCAACCTGACCCAAGACATCAAGAGATGCTTAAAAGCGAATAATCAGTTTTAGGAGAGCAGGTTTCTTCACTTTCGAACTTTCTATTTAATGGTATTATTTACTTAATATTTTAAATTATAATTATTAACTTTTTACCTATTAACTTAACCCTTTTACTTGGGATTTCGTGTTGATTACTTAATGAGAGCATTGCATCATGGCAATGATGCTGATAAGTCGCAGCGCTCTATTTTAGCGATTTCTTGGACGGCCATGCCGTTTACATGGACAGGCCATAGTCTGCAAAATTAAAATGAAAAGTATTCATGCCAAAGCAGAAGTAGGATTGATGGAAAATACTTATGCTGCGATAGGTGAATAATTTAGAACGCTATTTAAGCGATACATTACACACACTGCACGTTCAATTAACTGGCAAGTACTGAGACTGCCGAGTCGATTAAAAGCACTGGTTAAACATCGCTACGTTATTCAAATTCTAACCTTCCAAACACAACTATTGAAATGCATGCAAATTTACATAATCCATGTTCAAAAATATTAATGTTCTTGCGCACAATACGAGCGAAAAACAACTTTAATTAATAATTGTTTATAAGTGCTCAGCCCAATTATCGCTCATGAAACTAGTTTTCAAGCCTAGCTGTCGCACAAGGTTGGCTCTGTAGATCGAAAATAGCCCAATAAATTCGCCCAAATGGTCGATCTAAGAGCAAAAGTAACCGAATTTTCGGACATTTTACTAATTTTTTTAGTTATGTTCCGGATCGAATTAATTGATGCCTCTGGCTGAAAAGTCTTAAAATATGTTTTTCTTCAATACAAAAAAGTTTGTTGCTTTTATCCACAGTTTGCACAATGCAAGAGCTTAACGTCCTCACTATATAGGCTATGTAATCGCCATATCTACAGTTCATTCCAAATTTCGATAGGTTTACTCTTTTCCTGAACATAGACATATAACCGAAACCGCCTCAAAGATGTCCACTCTGAGTAGGCCTATAATATATAACTACCAAGTTTCTGCCTAACTTTTTTTTACCACTAACTTCTCGTTGGTTCACACAATTAGGCAAAAAGTAAGCTAACTGCACAAGATCAGATTTTCAACTGCAAAAATTTCTTTCCCAGCTACACACTTTTGTCCAGCTGCACGTTAAAATAAACCCTGTTGTTAAGCATCATATTATTTTGCTAGCAAAATTTGTTTGCGGCTTTGATAGATAGAAGTCATAGAACATAATTTAATTAGCTTAGCCTAATTAACAATGTATAGCCTAATGTAATCAAATGCCATCGTATGACTCTAGCATAATACAATAATAAAACAGGCTAAATGTGGACGTCATCTTTAAAGATTTATTTTGCGTAGCCTACGTCAGTGCTAAAAGTGTAAAAAAAGTGCCTGGACGCCCTTGCGTTTCTAAAAGAAGTGCCTTACATTTTCAGGTGTGCTGGCCAATTAAATAGCCTATAAGTGGCAGGACGGCATAGTGATTTGAAAAGAAGTGCCAGGACGCCGTCCATGACCGTCCTGCCACAATATAAACCCTGGCGCACGTACATTTTTGCCGAGACCCTCTTCTCTTTCCCCCCCCCCATAGGCCTACACACCCTTACGCAAACCCCCCAAATCCGGCCACCCCTCCCCTCCCTGCGTGCGTGACAACCCACATAAAATTATAGTTCAAGCTTTAATAAATAACCTTCAGAAATGGCGTTGCATTGAACCATGTCTCTGAACTTTATGTGGTTTGTAACTGTTTTTTCTCTCTCTAAAGCTGCTCGACTTTTGTCAGCTATAGGTTCAGTGCGTACAAGGTTTTTGTAAATAAGTAGAACAGCAGTTGAGCAGGTTTTTTGCATTATATCTTTAAACAATTGATGGACATGGCATGACTCTGACTTGCCATGACCACCCTCCGCGCCGCTCTACTTTGTCCTTCTGGTTTTGTCAAGGAACGCCGTGATAACAATTCGTGTATTTATACGAAAGTCCAAAGATCTGATCCGATAGAAGCCCGAGTGTGATTTGCGGTAAGCCATGGATAACTGTTCATTAGTAGATGAACGTGAAAACAATACAGTGCATGATTATTTGAAACACTGTGTGTATGAAGCATGCAGAGCCAGGTTAACCACTCTGAGACCACTCAGTGTCCACATGGACATTATAAACCAGAGGAACCTTAATAATAATAATAAAATTATAATCATAATATCAATGGCAATTTCTATGGCGCTGTATCACATTATACAAAGGCGTCTCACATACGCTTCTCGTACTGAGTATGACAAGATGAAAGATGCCGATCAAGACCGTAGCCAGGATTTATTGGAGGGGAGGGGGTTATTCGACCTTGAGCAAGCCGACAAGCAACCAAATCAACTGACTAATGGGTTTGAAGGATGATTTAATCTATTGTGAAATGTCACATAGAAATAATTAAGAGCTTCAAAATGAAATCCCCATTAGTCCAATGTTATATCATGATTGTGTTAGTAAATGCATAATTTCATGGTATAGCATTATTTCATTACAGAGGTCTACTGCGCTACATGAAATTAGAATGCGAACCGAGCAAGTTTCTTCTAATGGCATCATGCAAATTGTCTAGAGTATCCAGACCTATAACTAGCATGATGCTAGAAAGCTGGATTCTTGTTTTCAGCTGCATAATTTCGTCAATTTCTAAACTAATATTTTGCATCTGTTCCAATAAAATATGAGAATGCAGTTTCGTACAATTTTTACGTTTCAAATGACAAAAGCATGCTAACTGCAGATACTGGGGAGTGGGAGTATTTTTTGGTTGGCCTATAGCTATTCCATTCGATGATTCGAGACACTGATCAGTGAAGGTTGATTGGAATACTGCTTTATTTGCGTTGCGTTAATAAGATGTTCGTAGTCTTCATTAGAAGATTTTACTGGTTTGTCGCCTACGACTATTTAGGCTACTTTGAATGTTAGGCTAAGCTACGTATCCAATTATTATCATCATTCATAGTAAGGAAGTATTTAACCATCTCTTCGCGGAACCCCTGTGCCCACCCCGCGGAACTCTTGGGTTCCGCGGAACCCACTTTGGAAAACGCTTAATTATAATTATAGGCTATGCATTTTACGTTATCAATTCGCTTTTGAGCAGACTTGCATTTCTGACGGGTAAGTTAGGACTGCTTTGGTCGCATTTCCTCTATAAGCTCACTGAATCTTCACTGCCAACCAACAATTACTGAAGACTGTTGCAACGATTATTTTTTCATTCGTTAACTGAATAAATCCATCCAAAACCCAATTCATTTGGCTTGGCGGTCGCAGGCAATTGGCTGGTCTAGACCTGCACCATTTGGCTCAGACTTTCCCCCACATTGCTTTCTCTCATACAGTCCGTGATCTTGGAGTGACACTTGACCAAGAACTAAACCTCTCGCAGCATGTTAACCTAGTAACTCGAAGCTGCTATTATCAGCTCCGCCAGTTGCGTGTTGTCCTGCGGTCTCTATCTCACGATGCTGCTGTGGTCCTTGTTCACGCGTTTGTAACCAGCAGAATTGATCATTGCTGCTCAGTTCTTGTTGGTCACCCATCTAGCTTAATAGGGCGTCTTGACCGGGTCATGCGCTCTGCTGCTCGGCTTATTGGTCATATTCCAAAATTTTCCCCGGTCTCTGCCTACATGCGTAATGTTCTGCACTGGCTTCCTGTCTCGCAGCGCATCTCATACAGAATAGCAGCGCTTGTCTGGCGGTGCCTCACTGGCTGTGCTCCATCCTACTTATCTGATCTTTGTCGCCCTGTCTCCGACATAGCCTCCCGTCGAGCTTTACGCTCTTCGGCCAATGGGGAGCTGCTGGTCCCTCGAACCCGCTGTGCTACCAGGCAGCGTAGAGCCTTCTCGGTTGTTGGCCCGTCCACATGGAATGGGCTCCCGCTTGCGCTACGCTCGCTACCTCGGAATAATTTGCCTGCCTTCTACAAGTTACTTAAGACCTATTTTTTTAGCCGTGGCTGGGCTGGGAGCGCCTCTGAGTAGACTTCTTGAAGAGGCGCTATATAAGTTTTCGGAATGAATGAATGAATGAATGAATGAATAGAAAAGTATTGCATTATTATGCCAAATCCTAGTTCAAAATGTGGTTGTGTTTTGTGTAGCTTATCCTTGTGAAATTGGCGCATTGTGATCAAGTCGGTTTCGTTGTTTAGCAACGTTCCGGCCAGCTCATGTCCTATATATTACAGACGTCCATTGATTGACAACACTACCTGCTTACGGGTCTCATTGACAGCAATTTCACAAGATGGAAGAAGAAGAAATAGATTTGAAAACATTAGACCGACAGACAATTGTTGTCTGAGCACTAAATAACCCTTAAACCAACTCCGCGGTAGAGCTCTGCTGCTGGAGTGCATTCTTAAGGTCGTTCCTCGCAAGTAGGGATCGCACATGCGACCGGCTGTCTCTAACAGAGGTACATGTAGCCTACGATCAGTCGCCTCTTCTTCAGTAGCATCTCTGACTTATACGACTACGACGAAGACCGACGCTAAAACGAATAGGCAATGGAAGCAGTAGGAGGAATGTACGCCGACGAGAAAGGAGGAATGTGCGCCGAAGAGAAAGTAGTTTCTTCCTCCGCCGCCGACGTGAAGACGCTGCAGGACGTCATCGCTGAACTGCATAAAATCTTCGACGAAGATGAGGTTGATGTCGATCAGGTTAAGTCAGTTCTCGAGTCCTACACCAGTCGACCCAAAGACTGGAGAAAATATGTCAACTTCGACGCTTATAGGTAAATATCGTAAAGACTCGGTGTATTCCGAGATATTTGGCACTTGGTTAGAGTGCCATGGCTTCCTCTTCTTCTTTAGGTTCTCTGCTAATTGGCAGGTCCAAACGTCCAATGTCTCCATCTTTCCCGCTGTTGTGCCATGTCTTTAAGTTATCTGTAACCCTCCTCCATCAGCAGTTTTTGTCTAGGTCTTCCTCTGCACCTCTTTCACTCCTATATTCCTTCAATTATTTCTGTCTGTAGTGAGTTACCTAGCTCGCAGCAAATGACCTATCCAATTCTTTGGTTTCCCCCAAATGCCACTTTTACACAAATTTCAGATCGTTAATTTGCTGCAATTTTAGACCCTTTTTTCACAAAATGCTACCGTGAAAGTAGAACTATTTCCGCGAATTTCTGCTATCCCTGTCCAATGTCCATGGTGGTTTGTGAGCTAGTAGCTACTAATTCGATTCGAGTAAGCTTATAGGCCTAAGTCTGAACCGGAATATAATGTGAAGTGCTATTGAACTTCAAGTAGACTAGGCTATTTTGTTTAATATATTCCTGCGCCCACATACCCGAAAGACAGAAACGCCAGAAATTTCAGGATCATTCGTCCCTTCTGAACCCCCGCCTCCTAAGCACATGAAAACAAACGCAAAATACACACATAAGCCTATACTCAGATCTTCGAAAAGACTTACATAGATGATAAATCATATCAAACGATAAATTTTCGTTTTAGCTGTTGCGTCGTTTTAGAATTTAGATAATAGACTTATGGTTGTAGCAAAGTTATAGGGATATAATATATATATATATATATATATATATATATATATATATATATATATATATATACATAACTATACATATATAGGCTATAATAAGGACATTTCAACGGTTGAAACTCTAAAAGGCGCTACATAGATATATCCAATGCATGAGGTCATAATTTTGGTCATGACTATCCACCCAGCCACACTATGGCCTACAGTCTAGCGTAGGCCTATAATATTAGAAGATGACGAAATAGCAGCAAATGGGAAGACGACGACTATGACGATGACGATGACGATGACGATGACGATGACGATGACGATGATGATGATGATGATGATGATGATGATGATGATGATGATGATGATGATGATGATGATGATGATGATGATGATGATGATGGTGATGATGATGATGACCGCAACGAAAGTTTAAAAGAAAAGAGTAGAGTAGCATTATTATGTTTCAGATACACAAGAAATCTGGTGGATGAAGGAAATGGAAAGTTCAATTTGATGCTTCTGTGTTGGGGTGAAGGTCACGCCAGTCAGATCCATGACCACAGCGACGCACACTGCTACGTTAAGGTCTTGGCCGGTCAACTGAGGGAGACAATCTACGAATGGCCATGCACCCCATTCGCCTCATCTTCAACCTCTGCCTCCTCCACTCCATCCTCTGCCCCATCAGCTTCTGCATCCTCGTTGACTGCCTCTCCATCTTCCCCGGATCCGGGACAACCAATGCAGGAAAAGGAAACTCTTCATTACACTACCGACCAAGTGACATATATAAACGGTAGAATCATCTCTCACGTCCTCTCTGTCTCTGTCTCTCTCTGTGTCTCTGTCACTCTCTCTCTCTGTCTGTCTTTCCCTTTCTCTGTCTGTCTGTCTCTCTGTTTCTTTCTCTGTCTGTCTGTATGTCTGTCTCTTTCTCTGTCTCTGTCACTCTCTGTCTCTCTCTCTCTATCTATTTCTGTCTGTCTGTCTGTCTCCACCCCTCTCTCTCTCTCTCTCTCTCTCTCTCTCTCTGTATGTTTTACCCACTTTCTTTCTCTCTTTCTCTCTCTATGTTCTTGTCTCTGTATGTTCTTTCTCTCTGTCTGCCCATGTTTCTCCTTCTTCTTATTTCCTCTCTGTCTCTTTACACCCCTCTCTGTCTGCCTCTGTATGCCTGTCCATCTGCCTCTCTGTCTCTCTCTGTCTCCCTATCTCTCACTTTCTGTCTATCTCTGTCTCTGTCTTTGTCTGTCTGTCTCTCGCGCTCGCTCTCACTCACTCACTCTCTCTCTCTCTCTCTCTCTCTCTCTCTCTCTCTCTCTCTCTCTCTCTCTCTCTCTCTGTCACTTTCTGTCTTTCTCTCTCTCCGTCCGTCCGTCCCCCCCTTCTCCCTCTCCCTCTCTCTCTCTCTCTCTCTCTCTCTCTCTCTCTCTCTCTCTCTCTCTCTCTCTCTCTCTCTCTCTCTCCCTCTCCGAACTGGGTCTCGGGTACGGTAGTTATAAAACTAAAAGCGCTTACACGTTGTGACTCCCACAACTTTTGCTCTGTAGCCTATTCGAACCCACCATAATTATCTAATATCACATGGTGCTTTATTATTTTCCTGTTGTCTGTAGACTCGATGGGTTTGCATCGGGTGGAGAACCCTAGTCACTCGGACAGAACGGTCAGTCTGCACCTGTATACGCCTCCGTTTGGAACATGCAACCTTTTCGATTTTCGTACAGGACAGAAACGATTGGCTCACATGACCTACTGGAGTCGAAATGGAAAACTTGTACTTAGTGATCCAGTGAGTATAATTATATCTGATCCTGTTTGCTGACCTCCAAAGATGGAGATCTTGCATATATTTATATATATAATATTATTATATATTGCATATATAGCCTAATATAGGCAATATATTATATATAAATTATATAGACATATAAACGGTTTCACTGTGGTGCTCTTGAAATTGATAATTGGTTGTCAGGACAGAAACAAACTTCGTTGTATATTATAACTTCGTCATAGCCTACATAATTAATTATTGTTAGAACCTCTCAATTTGCTACAACAGCACAGAGCCAATGTCATTGGTTAAGCATAATTATTGGCCACGAAGCAATGAAAATGCGCTTTGTCTGAAGTAGAACAATGTTGACTGTTTCAGGAATTTCATGAGAGTGCCATGCAACCTCGACCACTGAACGGTCTCTTGTCGAAAATCGGATGCTAAGCTGTGATCGTGTTTTCTGACGATGTTCATGTGAGGCGTAAACGACGCAGAAAGGTCAACACTGATACGAATAGATCTATCGTTTACAAATGATCAACTCCAAGAGATATTTTCGAATTATGGTGGATCAGACAATCAGCAGAAATATCTTAGATTTGTGATTTTGGGCAAGAATTGCAATCGTGAACAGTCATTATAGTATTATTACGAATTAGGCTATATACCAGATGCAAAAAGAGAAAATTACTGGCAAACTGCATAGGAAAGAGCCTTAGTTGCATATTATTACAACTGTTATTTAGATACGAGGATCTTAACCTTTTCCGCGCACATCACACTGAGACTTAAGCCTACAACAAAATTTGACAACTCACCATGCAATCACCTTGTCAGTAATCGTTAAAACGAGAATAAAGATAAAATACCTTATGAAATTTAAAATTGTTGAAATTTTAATGAATGAAATTGCTCACATTGAATGCTTTCATCTGTCTAATTATTCTAAAATTCTAAATTCCACTAAACTAAATCTACGATTGAACGTCGCAAATTTATGACTCTAGACTTAGGTTGATTGTTTTGCCTCACAGTTAATTGGATTTTTGCTCCTGGATTTTTGGTTGACCACAGTAAGACGAATATCCAAAGGTTTTATGAGTGCATGCCTAAAAATTATGTACATTGCGTAGGCTATATAGGCATAGGCCTAGCAACCTAGCCAGAGGTCCATGGACACTTTAAGCTTATGGTTTTGCCCTTTAAAGAGACCAACGGATGAAAATAATAGGATAGTTACATGAAACCGTTTTTAGGTTAAAAGAGCATGAAAGTTATCATCAATTATTCATTCGTGCAAGCCACACTAATGTCACCTTGTCACCTTGTGCTGTCAGCTCGAGGAGCTCTAGCGACCGTCATGACCAGCTGCCTTCTCCACTCCGTTCCGTTCTGCGCTTCATCCCTCAGTTGTTCAAGATTCCTCTGTACATCCTCCATCCATCTGGTCCTTGGTCGTCCTCTTCTCCTCGTACCCTCTCCACACGCCAGCAGCATCGCCTTCTCCAGTCCATCCATGACCGAAATACATCAGCTTCTGTTTGACAGTGCAATGACATATATCACCTCTTCATTGCCCTATCTCCTGGACCACATATTCATTTGTCCTCCTCTCCCGTCACGATATTCCCAACAGCCTCCTCCATATCTACATTTCACACGCAGCAATGTTGTTATCCAACGCCTTCGTCTTCGTCCCCGTCTCGCTTTCATATAACACTATGGGGAAAATCATTGCTTTGACCAACCTCGCCTTTGTCTGTAAGCTCACATGCCTGTCCCTCCATATCTTATCCATCCCCTGCATTGCAGCTTTGCCATTGAAATTATCCGCCTCACTGATGTAGTTCAAGGCAAAGCAAGAAAGCATTTGATAAAGACAGCTAGACAAAGCTGAAACTAAACGTCGTACCGTCTAATTATTGTCACGGAAAACTGGAAAAAGTACAGAAAATTTTGTAGTTAAAAAGCTTGAGGAAATTAAGACCCTGGACTTTGCCCACCTTCATTATTAAGATAAGGCTGCTAAGCTTTGATTACGCAAACAGGCTGACCTATAATTTCACGGAATCTATTGTATAGATTCGCGAAAGTTTCCGTTTCTTTATGAAACTGCCCACATAACAGACCTGTGAGCTTAGTGCTTGTATAATGTATGTATTATACCAGATGCATCAAAGCTTGGTTCGCTGCTGTTCAAAGGCACTTTTCATGACAAAGACGATCATAGTCTCCGTCCCCCCCTCCATCCACCCTTGAGACTGGCAATGGCAGAGTACGAACAGTGACGGAGTTCAGATGCATCGTAATTTATGGTCGACCATATATGTTCGACTCTGGGTCTGAACTGGATTGGACTCGACATGTGCCTTGGCTGCTCATAGCTTTGCGACAAACGAAGAAGACCAGACAGTTCGATGTCCTTTATCGTTGATTGCTAAGAGTGTCAGCTGCTCTCATGCAGCTCCAACCCCCCCCCCCCACCACCACCACCACCCCGCCATCGTCAGTACATCGTCAGTACATTGTCAGTACATTGTCAGTACATTGTCAGTACATCGTCAGTACATTGTCAGCCTTGACATGAACTGAACTGCTCAGCTGCAGAGAGAACATCTCGTTCGCGCTTATCTTCTGATTGTTCAAACGAATAAACAACTCGCTCTGACGTATACATGTATCCTATATAATATATATACAGGGTGGCCCAAAAAAAGTGATAACACCTCGTATAATGTACTATAATTAGTTCAAATCTGTTTGCACAACATCCATAATAGCTTAAAAAGTTCACTGATTCACTTGCCAAACTGTATAGTCATATGACATCATTATTACGACAACTTCCGGTCGACATTTTTTATTTTTTATTTGCCAACCGTCAACTTCTGCGTGTTTTGAAGATATTTGAACCAGAATGACTAAAATCACAACAAAAGACCGTATTCTGATTAAAAATTTGCGAATTGAGAAACATTGGAGTGCAAGGCAAATGAAAAATGAGTTTCCACACAAAGCCTATAGGGTAAGTCGGGTTATTATAAATTGATAATGACGGTACAACAGAACGTAAACGCGAAAGTGGTCGGCCAAAGTCTGCTAGAACACGACAGAACATTGAGCGGGTGAGTGAGCTGATCTGCAGTCAAGAAGATGATCCTCACAGTCACAAAAATCCGTGGGAAATTCAAAGAGACACGGGTACATCACGGACGTCGGTGCAACGTATTGTAAGGCAATATTTACAGCTGAAAACGAACAAGCGTGTGATCGGGCAGACACTCAACGAAAATTGCAAATTGAAACTTTTGTAACGCAGTCAGCAGCTACTTGAACGGTTTCCTAATGACAGAAGTGTACGAACCATCTGGTTTACACACAACAAGATATTCACCTTTGCCACGCCAGTTAATTCTCAACATGGTCGTATTTATTCAGTTGAATCAAGGAAAAGACAATTAAGTTCCAGAAAGGAGACATACGAGAACGTGAACTTTTCAGCTGCGGTATCATGGTATCAGTTGGTGTTTCTCGCTTGCAAAAAGTTGTTGAGAAGCAAGGGGGACACACTGAACATGTTTTATGAGTAGCGTAATTACTACTTGGCATACGACAGTAAATTACAACACGTTATATTGATTCAATTATATTAAATGACCCTTTGCTACGACGTGTTATCACTTTTTTTGGGCCACCCTGTATATGCCATTATATACATGCATAGGCCTATAGACCTGCATATAATATACAATTATTCATACAAGTTCACATGTGTGCATACATGATTATAATAATTATTATAGACATATAGACCTACATGCGCACGTGAGCGGCCATCACCATGCTATAGTATACTCATGACACACTAACAATGGGTCACGAATTGCAGATATCATTACTTGGAAACAGAACTGGAATTCAGTTCAAGCATAATGTTCTAAGAAGAGTTACGCAGCTCAACGTAGGGTTGTGTTGTGCTTTCAAGTCTCGATCCAGTAGAGTCATAAACAAACGAACAATGCATTTTCATCACTGTCTTATTGTTACTTCCCACATATTTATAGCCTACGTGTAAAACATGCAAACAAGTGCTGTGTCAAATGTGACTGCAAGAAAGAAAAAAGTCCGATTCCGAGTCAGTAGACCTAAGGATTGAGTCCCAAGTCTCAGTTCAAGTCCGTCGATCCACATCACAAACACTGAAGCACGCAACGGCAATGGCAGGATATAGACAAAAACATAAAAAGTTATTTGCTGATGTGATAGGAAAACTGAGTTGGATAAATTGTTTTCTTCGATAATTATCTGGCGCGATGATGACGAAACATAGGCTACAAAATTCGTTCACTCGTTTAACAGGTGGCGCTCTCTTGGTATGAATAGATCTATCCGACTATCGTACAGTTCGAATCGTCTATCGGATAGGTTGTATCTGCCTATCTATAATGAATTCTGTAATCTTCTTTAGGCAAGGCCGTAGCCAGGATTTTATTTCGGGGGGGTGTTTTCAGTGGCGGCCAAATCTTTGAAATATTTTCCATTTTCACCGCCAAAATTTCTGACGACCTTTTTTTAGTCATCCGGTCGAAATCTTTGAAATATTTCAGCCGTCAAATTTCTGTTACTTCATTTGGGGGTGTTTTCATGTCTTTTTAATGGGTTTTTTTGCATCACGAACTAGAAAATGCAATAGATTTTTTCTGCATTTTTCATTTCGGGGGGTGTTCAAACACCCAAAACACCCCTCTGTCTCTTTAGGCAATGTAATAAGCATGTCTTTACTGCATTCACTGCAAACGTCTCTTGACGAGTAAACAGTGCACACGAATGTTCAACGACAATGATGAGAAAGCTACGAACATTGCAACGCTACAAGAACGACCATTCTAGACTTCTCACGCTAGGTGAACTGCTAGTGTCTGCTGAACACTAGACATGACAGTCTAATGCAGAATGTACAGTCTAAGCTTAAGCTTCATGATAATCTGACTGCTATCACAACTGCACCTCGACTGCTCTCGTCGACTGCTCTCTTCGACTGCTCTCCGGTTCTGCTCTCGATTCCCACTATACTGACTTACTTATCCTCAGTCACCGTAAGGTACCTGGTAACGGTGTCTCTATTGGTTCGTCCAATATTGAATCCTAAGATTGACACCATAAGAATCCTGCTAAAGGTGTGGCCTCAGTCCTACCTTACCTACTTATGCTAACCTATGAATTACTTCCTTGTCATGGTAGGCTGCATCTTCCCAGAAGATCCTGGAAGCAACATGACATTGTGAGTTCCATCCATTATCATCATATTAGTGGTTTGATTTCGGCTTGTCTTTGAAGACGATGCTCTATAGAAGTCGATGGAGGTCTACAGTAATTATTCTTCATGAGGACATTAATCACTACAGTAATTATTCTTCATTGGGACATTGTCATGACATGTTCTTCTCTTTCAGATCCTACTTCTGTATCTAGGTTCCATGACCTACTGCTTCTATTACTGGTTTCACTGTCTGTCTGTCTGTCTGTCCTTCTCTCTCTCTCTCTCTCTCTCTCTCTCTCTCTCTCTCTCTCTCTCTCTCTCTCACACACACACACACAGTCAGTGAGTCACTGGCTGATGTAGGCCTGGATTCAGCTGTGAGAATCTTAAGACTGGAATAAGCTCTGCAAAGCTAAGTTACGTTACACTACAATTCTAAGAGCTAAACTCTCTGATATATCTAACATCTATCTTGCTTCTATAGATGGCTACCACGAAGTGTAGTCGTGGTATAATACACTGTTGCCTGTTCTGCCTACAAATTGAGACTCGGAAACGGAGTCAGCGGCGAATCAAATTCGAGTTCAAGGCTTCGATTCCGAGTCGTGACAAGTCCAAGTCCAAGTCCGAGTCCGCAGAAAATCGGTCCTTGGCCGAGTAGCCTTCTATAGGCTATACATGTATATACAATATTATACATGGCTGTTGGTTGTGTTTGCAGGCAAGTTGCTTCAGTGGACTTTGAAATGACGTCAATAGAGTTTTCACGTCTGACCTCGGCTAAAACAAACGACTGTCTTCTCCTGTGCCTTGTTGTTTCCTTCCAGACTAACGCTTAGATGGAAAATGAGCCAGGTCCTATAGGTTATCAGGTTATCAAGACTTCAAATAAGCGTATACCTATGCTCTATCGCATAACACTGAGTCTGTATACGTCTCGAAGCTGCAAAACCGCACGAATGCACAATGTTGAATTTACGTGCAAAGATAATCAGAACTTTGTCTCAATGATGGCTCTTTACGAGTATAATATTATTACTAAAGCATTGTATTAATATTACTAAAGCATGACTTATAACGATTCAATCAATTGATTGCTCAATCCTACTTTAAACTGTAGTTTTATTCTGTCTGTCTTCATGTAGCCTACCAGGTTGCGATTCGCCAATCTGTTTTTGCACAATAAACCTACATACAATAGGCCTACATACAAAACGTAAAGATGACGCATCAAATAGAATTAAGGATAGCGAAAGTTATTAAACGCTGTGACCTATTTGGCTTGTGAAAATAAGCAGAATCTTAAGCTTACTTACGCTTTGTAATTAATCGTAGCTATGTAGTGAATGTACCACGTGCACATTGTACCCAATCAACAGGTTCAAATTTTTGATGCACTTTGACTATATCTGCAGTCTCTTGCAAATTGACATTATTTTTTAATTAGAATTATTAGTAATTGGACAAATGCGCGGGTGCGAGTCGCAAGTCGGTGGAATAAAAATTATAGGCCTATTAGGTTGTGCATGTTTTTTTTATTCAGTTGTTGGGTTATTGTGGGGCGTGGTGGTGTAATGGTAGCCTATGTTCGTTGCCTTGCAGCTCATCTTATCTTATCTGACCATTTATAAAGCGCCTCTTGCAGCAAGAGCCTTTCAGAAGCGCTGGAGGGTTGCTGGTCAGTGGTTGCAGATTCGAATTCGCCTCAAGCCGCCTTGTATATAGGGACCTTGAGCATTTCATTCACTCGCAATTGCTTAGGCGCTTTGGCGTGAAACTCCGATTCAGTGTCCGCCCTGTAGTCTGGAGCGCTTCTGAGTAGGAATCGTGAAGTGGCGCTGTAAAAAGTGCACATGCGTACATAATTCAGAACAAAGTACAGTTAGGTCGGCCTAAATCACAGACTTTGTTTAATTGCTCAGCCGCCTGCAGGCCCCAAAAAGTGACCGGGATTTGGGACCATTTGTCCTCCTTCCCGCCATTTTTGGGTCTGCTGGGCAAAACCATAACTTGCAACCGATATTATTCGCTATTTGCTATTCTGTTAAGTACGTCTCACACACGCAAACACATATATCTCCAATAGCATGCTTATTGTCGATTGCTAAGTGAACAGTTTACTATTGTAGGACTGTATGTGGCTGTACGTGGACCTCACACTGTAGTTCAGATGTCGTTCTCTTGTGAGAGGTTAGAGATGCTGTCAGACCGGCTGAATTTAACATACATCGAGTCATTGAATTCATGCTTAGGACTATCTCCAATAGAGATCTCGGATGCTGCGAGATTATTATGCTTAGAACATTATATGTATTAATGCTGAGTGTATATAAGCATGGTTGAGAGGTGTAGTCAGCAATATCAACCTGCGGATGACCTGCTGGAGGGCAGTGAAGCAACATATATGTCTGAAAGCATAGGGAGGTTAAAGGTCGAAAGCTACGTTGACCTAACCAGAAGCTGACAAAGAGGGACCACCACCACTCTATAGCTGTATCTGTCTGTGGTCGATTAATTGTCATCAGATGAATAATCTCTGTTGACTTTCAGATACAGTCAAGTGAGTCAACCTTACAGGCTACAGCCTTTACTTTCTTCTGACATCTCATTCCCCACTCGCTCTCTTCCCTCCTGATTTTTAAATAATTCCTAGGTTCGTTTTCATGTAGCATATAGCCTACCCGGTTCTTGATATCTCCACGGCGCCCAATTTTTCACAGTATGTATAGTATGCTATCATGACTTTACAAATTCCTTGTGTTATCCTCGCCTATAATTCTAAGCCCACTGGTGTATCCAGTAAAGTAAATGGTGACATAGTCCGAGTGACCTTTGATCAGCAGCTATTGAAGAGCTAAAAAGTGCGTAAAGACCCTGCATGCAGGGCATTAAAAATAACGGTGACCGGACAAAATGGTAGCGGACAAAATGGTACGGACAAAATGGTATGGACAAAATGGTATTGGGACAAAATGGTATTGGACAAAATGGTACGGACAAAATGGCACGGACAAAATGGTATGGACAAAATGGTATGGGACAAAATGGTACTAGGACAAAATGGTACGGACAAAATGGTGCGGACAAAATGGTATGGACAAAATGGTAGCGGATAAAATGGTACTAGGACAAAATGGTGCGGACAAAATGGTGCGGACAAAATGGTATGGACAAAATGGTATGGACAAAATGGCACGGACAAAATGGTATGGACAAAATGGTATGGACAAAATGGCACGGACAAAATGGTATGGACAAAATGGTATGGACAAAATGGTATGGACAAAATGGTACCGTACTTGGAGATAAAGATTCTTAGACTTAAAACATTTCATACATTAAAAAAAATCTGTGTTGCGGCCCTTCAAAAAACCCAACTCATTAACTATTCTCTCTCTATCTATCTCTCCCTCTCCCTCCCTCTCTCTCTCTCTCTACAATTATTAATTATTATATGCAATCCCACTCAGAAGGGTTTAAAATAGTGTGACATGGGGCGCAAGCTAAGCCGTTTTATGGTCCAGACACTCGAGGCTCGTGCCTAGTGCCCCACGTAACAGGGGGGCTGCGGCGACCCATTGCCGCAGTCAGCAGTGTACTACTAAACTAATAAATGTAAAAAAAATGACCCACATGCACATTGCACATACAGGGTGGGCCAAAAAAGTGAGAACATCTTGTAGCATACGAGTTATTTACAAATATAGCCTAACACAATTAATTATATTGTTTTCATGTATTTTTGTTTGCCAAGTATTTAGCTAATCAGAAATCATGTCCATTGTGTCCTCCTTGCTTCTCAACGAGTTTTTCTAAGCATCGACGCCACTCGTTTATACTACTGCATGTCAATAAAGCGCTGTCCCAGATTTCTTCATTCTTCGATTATTGCCAACTTCAGCTGCTCAACTGTGGTAAATTTTCGCCAAAGGTAGACTTTTTATTGCAAAGCACCCCATATGGCATAATCTACTGAGTTTAAATCAGGACAGTTCTGTGGCCACATGTCTGGCTCGAAGAAGTTAACATGCTCCTGACGAAGAAGGCTGATCGTATTTCTGGCTGTGAGAGATGGAGCTCTGTCTTGCTGTAGGCTAATGTCCAGTTATGGCGACCCCATGTCGCTTGAATTACAGGCAGCAAACCTTGTCTCAGAACATGTTCACAATAGAATTCACTGTTTACTTTATCGCCTGGTTCAACGAACACAATAATTATTAGTTTTCCCCATTCGAGACACACCAACACCATGATACCGCGCGGCTGATATGGTTAGGCCTACGTTCTCGTATGAGTCGACTTTCCTGAACTTACAGTTTCTTTATTTCAACAGAATAAACACGGTAATTAGGCTAACTGGAGTGACAACAGTGAATCTCTTTTCGTCTGTAAACCAGATGCTATGAACACTTCTCTCAGTAGGAAACCGCTCAAGTAGCTGCCAACTGCGTTGCAAGCGTTAAAATTTGACATTTTCATTGAACTTCGGCCCGATCACATGCTTGCACGTTTTGAGTCGTAAATCTTGCTTAACAAAACGTCAAAATAAAGACATCATATAGCTAAATAGGTAAGTAAGTAAATGAGTAAACAATTTATGCTATTATGGATACAGTGAAACAAGTTTTGATGCAATTATATTACTTTTACGCGATGTTCTCACTTTTTTGGCCCACCCTGTAGAAGACACGAATGCAAAACTCTATATTTGAGACTGACAGATTGAGGCGGAAATCGGGTTGCGTTCAGTAGGCCATTTCAAAAAAATTTTTTTTAGAATGTTACTTGTGCCCCCCTGCCATATTGTTTCTATTACTGAAACATAATTGCCTGCAAATTTTCAGGTCTGTAGGCCATGTTTTGACCCCCGCCCACCTCAAAAGTAGTTTTATGTTCAAAACGGACATTGACAACATGGTAGCAAATTGTAAACTTTTTGCATTATCTTTATTAGGTTGTAATCAATTAACCATGGCAGCAAGGAGTGAAAATATGGAGAAAGTACCACCTTAGGAAGTAGTTCCTCCAATTTAATCCACACCAAACCGCCCTGTAGGCAATACTAAGAAAATATGATATCTAGAGAAGTGCCCATTCTGCGTTGGAAACTGGCTCTCTTCATCTATTGAGGCCGATACAGCGTAGCCTATAATGATCTCAAGCTATATGGCATGATTTGAACAAGTATTGCAGGCATGATCCACAAGTTTCAAATGCAGACATAAAAGCCATGGAAAAGCACTTATGATACCTATTAACTGAGAAATGTGCTGTGTTTTCTCTACTTTGAAACACACTTTCCTATTCAGAACGACAGCAGATTGTTCGAACATTGCTCCGAATTCCTAGACCAAGAGAGTTTGAAAGAGGCCATTCAACTTTTCCTCTCCTGAGTCACAATTTAAAAGAGCTATCATCCCTTATTGGGTCTAAATCCTGGTTCTTGCTTCACAGCATGGGAATTGGCGCCGACTGGCTAGGAAAATGTGTTAGTGAATGGCATAATGATCCCAATTACCAAGAAACTGAGACATATGTGCAGCCAGAGGCGGGTCCAAGGCCAATCCGGCCATTCCCTCGTCAGAATTCAGAAATGTCCATAGGACGTTCCCCCCATCAGGTGTCAAGAAGTTTTTGATCAATGGAGCGGACAAAGGTGAAAGTAGGATATGACTAAAAAAACAGATGATCATTGTAACATTGGCTTGGAAAAAGATACATGCCCAAGGCAGTTGATTGATTAAATGACAAAAAAGGTCATCAGCTATTTTTGCAGGAAAATTTGGTATTTCAAGACATTTAGACCGAATGACGTAAAAAAAGGGCATCAGTTTTTTTGTGTCAAAGATCAACGAAAATTTGTCCGACGTAAGGTCAAAAAAGTCTGGCCCCCTCGAAAATTTCTGTATCCATCCACGTGTGTGGCATGTCAAAGTGGTGAATGATCTGTCGGAATGGGCTGTGAAACTTATCCAAGACTTCTGAACTAGTGTTACCAATGATGAAACACAAAAACAGTTTTATTGAAAATGGTCGATTATCAACGCAACGAAATTCCCAACTTTAAAAAAGATACATTAAAGAAATTAACCTTCTCCTCCATGAAACCTTTAATCTAGTAAAGTGATATGACATAAAAAGTGTACACTATTACCAAACTACTATAATTATATGTAGTTTGTTTTCTCTGTATAATATACTGTGTTTATAGCCTATTACAACGTTTTCGTCATGATTATAATGTAGGAAAACAATGATTTATCAACTAAATCAGTTGATCGCGTTGGGCGGGGGTCAAAACACCATGAAATGACCTAAAATTTGGTATGCAATTATATTTTGCCATTAGAAACAACATAGGAGGGGGGCACCATGCAATTTTTAAAAATATTTTTCTCCCATGCATTTTTGAAATGGCCTAGCGTTCAGTGTTCAATCTAGGCATCTCCCAAGCGGGTATCTCCACCCATATGTGACTACCCAAAATATTTTACCAAATAATAAGAGTTTTTAGTTGCTATTTAGATAATAATTGTATTACACGAACTCTAATAATATACTGTGACGTTATTTATTAAATTATATGATGCTATAACAGAAGGCTCTCAGAAGAGTGGACCTTGCGAAGGTCCGTGTAATAAGGTGTCACGACAACTGGTCCAACGACAACTGGTCCACGAAATATTGATTAATCGTCAAATGGTTAACGACAAAATGTTCTCTGGGAATTTTTTAGTCGATGGGTTTTTGCAGCTGAAATAGAAGCTGGATTGATGAGAAACGTTTGAGAAATGGAATCTGGATGAGGGCTCTTTTACAGGTTAAATAGAAGCTGATCTTATTAACAGAACGCTTTGGAAATAGAAGCTGGATGAAGTTTCTTTTACAGGTGAAATAGAAGTTGGATTGATGAAAAAGGTTTAAGAAATGGAAGCTGGATCAAGGTGTTTTTAGATCTGAAATAGAAGCTGGATGCATGTTGAAGTACATGAATGAAAATCATCAATCCAGTTTCCAATTAGGCTAGAAAACCATAAAAGTCTTTTTATAAATCCAGCTCCTATTACATGAATGAGGAGCCTTCATCCACCTTCCATTTCTCAAGCGCTTTCTCATTAATCCGGCTTCCATTTCGGTGGACGAGTTGTCTGGGGACCAGTTGTAGTGGAACCGTGAAATAAACCCTGAGCGGATTATTCAACTCTAAATCAAGCAAGGCGAAAATCGGAGCAGGTAGCATCAGGGTCGTGGGATTCACAGATCTACATTAGGCAGTCCCTAATAGAAATAAAGCAGATGTAGAACATACTTTGGTAGGTCACAGGCAAAAAAAATTATTTCAGATCAAATATTTCTTTGCCGCGACCTACATGTATATGGTAGGGTAGCGTCAGCACAGTTTTGCGGTCGTTAGGCCTATGTCATGAGCTATATTTTATACACCAAAATAAGAACAATGTCGAACCCATTTTATCCGTGCCACTTTCTCCGTACACAGTGTCTGATATCATTATCTCTAAGTACCATTTTGTCCATACCATTTTGTCCGTGCCATTTTGTCCATACCATTTTGTCCATACCATTTTGTCCCCGCCATTTTGTCCATACCATTTTGCCCTAGTACCATTTTATCCGCTACCATTTTGTCCATACCATTTTGTCCGCACCATTTTGTCCATACCATTTTGCCCTAGTACCATTTTATCCGCTACCATTTTGTCCATACCATTTTGTCCGCACCATTTTGTCCATACCATTTTGTCCTAGTACCATTTTGGCTCATACCATTTTGTCCATACCATTTTGTCCGTGCCATTTTGTCCGTACCATTTTGTCCAATACCATTTTGTCCCAATACCATTTTGTCCATACCATTTTGTCCGTACCATTTTGTCCGCTACCATTTTGTCCTAGAACCAAAATAACAGGTCAAATTATTGAGGCAACATAGATGGCATCGCGTTTGCATCAATGTCGCCATCTGACGAATACGTTGGCGTTTAATGAAGTAGAAACAGGCGCTATATCATGAGAGCATCTCAACGGCGAGTTGAAGCTGAGTCGCTGTATGCTTTAAATAACACACACGAAACAGATTCCAACGGTTTTCCTTTCTGAACGTCTTCTTTCTGACTATAACAGAAAGTAGCAGTTCAGTTCAGTTCAGTTCAGTTCAGTTAAGTTCAGTTCAGTTAAGTTTAGTTCAGTTAAGTTCAGTTCAGTTAAGTTCAGTTCAGTTAAGTTCAGTTCAGTTCAGTTCAGTTCAGTTCAGTTCAGTGGCAGATCTACGAAGTGGCGCTCCATAAATGACTGCAGACCGGTCGCTATTCCAGCGGATATAAAGACGACGAGAAACGAGGTCTTACAATGGATTATTACACAGGCTTCCAGCTATAAGCGGGAAATTGTTTATTCCGCATTTTTCTACAATAAAAGCGAGTGAGAGAAGGCGAAAGAGGCCCATGATATATATGTATGATATATATATATGTACTATATATATAAAATTATATACGATTACATATATATATATATGTGTGTGTGTGTGTGTGTGATATATATATATATATATATATATAATTATATATGTGGCATATAGGCTATAGAAGCCTATAATGCTCGGTGCACGGATCATATATATCTTGTGTCCTTTGTCCACCCAAACTTCTCTTTCACTCGCACTATCCTTTATAATAAGCTAATGTAGGCCTATATATAATTATACGAGAAAAACTTATATTTACATGTACATAGGCCTGTATGCTATAGGCTAGTGCTACATTATTATAAAGATACAAATACTTACATATTATGGATGTTGTGCATCTAGCAGGAGATGTGTCGTACAAATAAAAACAAATAATTGCTGTCTTACTGGTCTATTCGCTGATATATTCTTGAAAATCCCATCTGGCTTAATATCTGAACAGATATATGAGAGAATTATTGTCATCGAGCTTCGTCGTCATCATCTTCTAGATATCTTTCCCTCCAAGATTAGTTGAGGCTCAACAAACATTCGTCTAATCCTCGCTTCTCCCGACCTTCAAGCACCGTAGACAATTCCATCGACTCTCCTCTGTCCTAGTAGGCCTAAGACAGGAATTTATTGAGGCGCTATAGAAGCCGGAACTGCGCTCAGTGTTTCCTGGGTTCGCAACATAGTTCGTCACTTCATACAAAAAGTGGCAGTTCTTTTGTTGATCATATATACAATGCAACTGCATTTAATATGATAAAATTGCTTCTTTCAGGTTGAATGGTCATCCGCTGTACAACAACAATAATTGTTGAATGGCTTTAACGTGTTTCGCCGAAACGGAAGCACCTAAAAGCAGTTTTTCGGATAATGAGAAATTTGATTGATGAAGGCAGAGGAGGAGGAGGATTAGGAGGAGGAGGAGGAGCAGGAGGAGGAAGAGGAGGAGGAGAAGGATGAGGAGGAGAAGGCAGAGGAAGAGGAGGAGGAGGAAAAGGACGGTCGAATGACGACGACGACATGACTTAAGTGATGAGGAGACATGACACATACAAGTGATTGCTCGGCGCCGAAGCTCTTACCATGCACCGCAGTTGGTCCAGTGCCGCTTGAGCAGGTATACGCCTATACGCCTACTGCAATGCAAGTACTGCATGCATGGGTCTTTGTGCGTCAGCCCCTACATCCTAAACGCACTCGCGTTGATTGGAGAGAGGACGGCCGAGGATCATAGGAACTGAGTGACGTGTCCCACATACAACTGTACAACACTCTATCCGAAGGAAACACAAAATAGTCACTCACACCGTTTGAGCCAGAATTTTATAAGTTAATTCCTATTATTGCTCTACGTAAAATATCCGCACTTTTAATTATTATTTTCATGTTATGAGTTCCTCCTCTCAGAGGAGACAAACGCTGTGCAAAGGTGACACATGCCTTCTTATCTTTTGAATAGGAAGTTTAGAACTTGCTATGAAATGGTCAGTACAACCGTTTCATAGCAAGTCCTAAATTTCCATAGTCACCATCATAATTGTGGATGTGACCATGGACTGCATACACACACCTACCAACCTACATGTGCACACACGCACAAACACACGTACAAGCTTGCATAGGCCTCATACATACATACACACATACATACATACATACATACATACATACATACATACATACATACATACATACATACATACATACATACATACATACATACATACATACATACATACATACATACATACATACATACATACATACATACATACATACATACATACATACATACATACATACATACATACATACATACATACATACATACATACATACATACATACATACATACATACATACATACATACATACATACATACATACATACATACATACATACATACATACATACATACATACACACATACATACATACATACATACATACATACATACATACATACATACATACATACATACATACACACACATACATACATACATACATTCTTACACGCATACATACATACATACATTCTTACACGCATACATTCATGTGGTGAAAGTTGTTGTAAGCACCGATGATGACGATGATGATGATGATGATGATGATGATGATGATGATGATGATGATGATGATGATGATGATGATGATGATGATGAAGTGCCAACTGAAGACAACAAAGACCCAAGAACAGAGAACTCGATAATTGTGTGAGATGCAGCAAAATATAGAAATTGTTTCTGGAGTCATTTGATGTTTTACAGTTTTATATCCATAGGATTTCTCATTCCCTCTGTGACTCTGTCGCATAACTTACATGTATATCAGGTATATCAGGTATCTGCTTACGCTTATTCAGCTTTTAATGGTCGTTTCGTTTGTTGCAATCAGTTGCTTTGTGACCGTCGTACGTAGTACATACCAACCGACCGTTTCTGTCTGTCTTTCGGCAAGTCTTGCTCTCTCTCTCTCTCTCTCTCTCTCTCTCTCTCTCTCTCTCTCTCTCTCTCTCTCTCTCTCTCTCTCTCTCTCTCTCTCTCTCTCTCTCTCTCTGTCTGTTCCATCTGTCTGACTCTATGTTTAGCCATGCCTCCATCTTTTTGTCTGTCTGCATGTCAGTATGTCCGTTCTTCTGTCCGTTCTTCTGTCAGTCCGTCTATTCACGGATCTGCTCATCTGTCTGTCTATTTTCTCCAATGGTTCCGTTGCAGGCTGAACCCGGTGACCTCAAGCAATCTATTTGTGATAAGAACGGATTTGGTCGAAGCAGCCTGAGCAGCATCGCCGCCGCTTAAGCCAGATTCATTATGACCGATGTTGCCTGGGTCAACAGCCCCACCACCACCACCAGCATCAGCAGCATCAGCATCATCAGCATCAGCAGCCTCCGTAGCCACATCATCCGAGGACGAGGGTTTTGTCTGCAGCTATTCCCTCTCACCCGATAGACGAGAGGCGCCGTCCAATGACATTCTGGTCACGTGTCCGATGAATGAAAGATGGCTCTCATCCGCTTTGTTTAGCCATCCGAAGGACAGAAAACACCCAGGGCAGCTAGCCAACGAGACAAGTTTTTCGCTAGTCTCTTCATCATCTTCATCTTCATATTCATCATTATCATCATCCACACACAGTCACTCATTCGCCATCGCTCAGTTCCGTTACTTCCAACCTACTTCGCCAACTCCCATCTACTCCATCTTCCGCGCTGGCTCCTCCTCCTCCACCTCCTCCTCCGTAACACTAGCTTCCTCTTCTTTCCGTCCCTCTTCTTCCTCTTCCCCTTCCTTTATTCTTCTCATCATTCTCTCTCTTGTTCCCTCATCATCACACGCACCGTCTGCAACCGAATGGCTGCTGCAGTGGCTTTGAGCCGGAACGACGTGACTCGGGGTCGGATACGAAGCTGCTGCTGCTGCTGCTGCTGCTGCTGCTGGACAGTGCTGCTGCTGGTGGTGGTGGTGGTGCTGCTGCTGCTGCTGCTGCAGAGGCAGCGTTGGCGACCAAGACGATGTTTTATTATATTGAATTCCAATCATTCTGCTTCACGGCACACAATTCATCCAGTCTCTCAGAACTAATTGCATCCTCTGTCTTCTTTCTATCTCTGTCTCCTCCTATCTTTCCCTCCTTCTGTCCTTCTGTCTATCTCTGCCTCCTCCTCCTATCTCTCCCTCCTTCTGTCCTTCTGTCTATCTCTGCCTCCTCCTATCTCTCCCTCCTTCTGTCCTTCTGCCTGTTTTCTGTCCTTCTGCCTGTTTCTTTCTCTTTCTCCGCCTATAGATGTCCCGCTCGATGATCCATTTTCTCCGCAGACTACATGTATTCCAACGCAGACGACGACGACGACGATCTTCACACGATGAGATGCTGCGATGAGACGAGTGAGATTTAGACGCAGCACATCTTCTTGCATTGTCTTCTTGCATTGTCTTCTTGCATTGTCTTCTTGCATTGTCTTCTTGCATTGTCTTCTTGCATTGTCTCCTTGCATTGTCTTCTTGCATTGTCTTCTTGCATTGTCTTCTTGCATTGTCTTCTTGCATTGTCTTCTTGCATTGTCTTCTTGCATTGTCTTCTTGCATTGTCTTCTTGCATTGTCTTCTTGCATTGTCTTCTTGCATTGTCTCTGAAGATTGTGGCTTTGTAGGTCGTCGTCGTCGTCGAATTTGGCAGAGTACTAATACTGTTATGATGAGATGTAAGTTAAGACTGCCATTCCATTTGCTATGCATATACATGCAGGGTCTGCCAGGGTGGCTCAATAAAAAAAATGTTTTATCATCTTAGGATGTTAGGATTGAGTACTTAGGAGAAAAAAGAACGACTCATATGAATAAAGCAAGATGCTTTCGCCATGTATACGCTTTCGTCTCGTATAAGTCTCTCTTTCTCTCTCTTGTTCTCACTATCTCTTTCTGTCTGTCTAATGTCTATATCTCATAAAGGCAGTGCATGAGAACAATGGGATATAGGTAGGGGTCCTAAGTGCAAGATGATCATTGTAAAATGTTGGGAGATGAACGATTGGTTGTTGGCAGAACAGTTACAACAAACGTAACATGAACAAAAACAAGACTAAACGATAATTAATTTCTGTAATACTAGATATTATTTTTTGCTATGTGTGTTCGGATTACTTGTTTAAAGTGGGAGAGTTATAGGGGGCCTATATAATTACATATGACTATCTATTTATCTAGATTTAACGTTGTTTTCAAGCAGAACATTTTACATTAGGTCAAATGAGAGTTAATAGAGAGTCTTTTATTTGAAAGGCAGTTTAATAAAACTTTGGCTAATAAGACCATGCAAGCAATAGCCTACGTAGATCAGGCTTATATATATATATAATTATATATAATTATATATATATATATATACATACAAAGAAGACCTCTTACTCTTCCAAATTCCCAATTTTCTCCCTGCAGCCTTGTCAACGCAGTCAATTTCATTTCGTTCGTTAGCACTCCTCCTCCTCCTCCTCCTCCTCCTTTTTCTTCTCATCCTCCTCCTTTTCCTCCTCCTTTTCCTCCTTCTCCTTTTCCTCCTCCCATTAATTTCGCAGAATATCTGATTTATTCTTCAAACGAAGCTACAAGACTTTGAAGAAACGACGCAGATAGGAAATTCTGATGTTATTTCGGAACATAATCAGCACATCATTGACTCACGTGTATAATACGTAGCTGTGATGAACATGAGCGTCACATGTTCTGCCCTGGGCAACATCAGCAGCAACTGCAGCATCAGCAACTGCAGCATCAGCAGCTGCAGCATCAGCAACTGCAGCATCAGCAACCCCTTCGTCGTCGTCGTCGTCGTCATTAGTGGAGTAAATCTCTTTCCATTCTCGACCTCGTACTCGTCCAAATGAGGCGCCAATTACTTGCCCTGCGCATCGTCGTCATAAAGTTTTCTCCTCCACCTCCTGTCCTTCTTCCTCTCACTGTCTCTCTGTCTGTCTGTCTGTCTGTCTGTCTGTCTGTCTGTCTGTCTCTGTCTGTCTGTCTCTCTTTGTTTGCCTGTTTCTGTCTGTATCTCTCTCTGCCTCGCTCTCCCTCCCTTCTCAATAAATTTAAGCCTTCCTTCGTTTACTTTTTGATGCTCAATCATCTTCATGAAAAATCCAGCAAAAAACAAGAGGAGCATCAGAAACAACCATGAAGAACAGGAGGAGCATGAGGATCAGCCATGTAAAACAGCAGAGGGAACAAAAGCTTTGTTTAATTGTTTAAGAGGATGCATAGTACCGGTAGCATCAGTATCTCAATATTTCTAAAAATTATTTCAAGTGTATAAAGCCTTATAGGTCACTCTTATCAACACTGAAATAGTCGAACAGTTTATGTTGGGATGACAAATAAAATGCTTCAAACAAAATTCTGGTTGGAGAGGGTATGTGCCCCTCTCCTCTCGAAGTAACGCCCATCGGTGACCATCCGCCGGGTCGGACGTTCCTTACTCCCCTTTCCCAGAGAGCTGAATCTTCTACCCTCCATAGGAAGGGGACTGGACTAAACACTACGGTACGTTATATTAGTAGACGAAATCTCGACTTTATTTACTTACGCATTGCACTACTGCTTCTTCCTCTTCCTCCTCCTTCTCTTCCTCCTCCTTCTCTTCCTCCTGCTGCTGCTGCTGTTTCACTTCATCTTCATCCTCCTCATCCTCTCCCTCCTCCTTATCATACCCTTCTCCTCCACCTAGTTCTGCTGCTGATGATGATGATATTTCTGCTCTTTGGCTGATGTTATTTCCTTTCAAGCGACACCTTGCGACGAGGGAGGATCTGAGGAGGTCAAGTAATTCGGTCGTCAGGACAGGAAGAGAGTGCAGCAGCAGCAGCAGCAGCAGCAGCAGCAGCAGCAGCAGCAGCAGCAGCAGCAGCGGCGGCTTTTATGTAGCGCCGCATCTCTTGCGTTGCGTTCGTTAGTCACATTGAATAGAGCCTATATACATGTATAGGTTGCGTCCTATGCCCTTTGTGTGCTGATGGCGGTGGCTCGTTTTCCCTGAAGGTGGATTATTTCAGAGACTTTAATCGCAGACTATCACAGTTCGTTCCATACAATGGAAGGTCCATATTAATGGCATGGCGTCCATTCAGATGGACAGTGCAATGGTGGTCGTGGTAGTCGTGGTAGTGGTGGTGGTGGTGGTGGTGGTGGTGGTGGTGGTGGTGGTGGTGGTGGTGGTGGTGGTGGTGGTGGTGGTGGTGGTGGTGGTGGTGGTGGTGGTGGTGGTGGTGGTGGTGGTGGTGGTGGTGGTGGTGGTGGTGGTGGCGGCGAAGGATCTCACCAGATCAATTCAATGAGAACTGAATAACAGTAGGGTCGAGTACATTATATGCATAGGCTACGATCGCTATGTATTATACAGACCTATAAAAACCTATGCATTGCCATTTATTCGGCGTCTACGAAGCTGTCCATCGAAGGAGAGAAGGAGGCAAGGAGACAGGGATCGAGGCAAGGACATGCCAAGCCAAGGAGGCAGATATGTAGAGAGGGAGGGGGCAAAGAGGCAGGCATCGAGGTAAGCAGGCAGATATTATGTAGAGTCTGTAGAGAGGGAGAGAGGCAGAAAGACAGAGAGGAAGACAGGCAAGCAAGGAGTGCAGCTTGCTTGTCGCTGGTATGGGTCGTTGATTGTTATGGACTCTCATAGACAACGACGTAATGCTTAGATTTATGTAGCGCTGCCTTCTTCTTATCATCATCGGTCATTCAGTGATAGTTAAACTGCGTATATTGACAACACTACGGGTTCTGAACCTTCACTGCAGCAGATACTTTGTTTGATTTATAGCATAGACTATACATAGAGACTCGATCTAAACTCTTAGACTCTCCATCCTTGATTCGCTGTCCTTCAGCAACGAACTTTCCATCTGATTCTGTGTAGCAGGTCACGTGACTTCATGAGACGACCGATCTTTGTCCGATGAATATAACAGGAATTCCAGATGCTGCTGCTGCTGCTAGAGAAGATGGCACTTTCAATTATACAATGTACACATTGTACACCGAAGCATGTGTATTGTGTATGTATGGAAGCAAAATAGAATTCGATTACAATAGGATGGCGGTGCTTTGATGTCGCATCCGTAACAACTGATGTATAGAAAGACAAACAGAGAAAAACGAAAGACAGACAGAGACCAAAGAGCAACGAAAAAGTGCGAGCGCACGATATATATACAGGGTGGGCCAGCATAAATGAACCAACTTTGCATGCTTATAACTCCGCCAATTTTTGGAATTTATTTATACTTTATGCGTCAAATTAAAGATATTTCACTCAAGTATATGCACTGAAAACATGGAACTTTTACAAGTTTAGGTTTTAATTATATGCTCGGAACAGCGCTAGCTACCATATTTTGCTGTCATTTGTGACGTAATAAGGCGCCGTTTCGCCGAGATATTCAAAAATCGTTTTTCGCTAACACGTGCATAAACACGATCATTTTAGGTGTTTTTAGAAGTATCTACCATGAATATCTTCTCGTCGCAAAACCATTTTCTTTCAATTTTATCAACAGCCGTGCGCGCTGCTTTAGACGCAAAGAAACGGCCGGCTGTTTCGCTAGGCATAATAGCCGTTTCTTTGCGTCAGTGTTGGAATGCTGTTGGACATCATGTCGACAAATAACTTTAGATCATCTTTTAGAATATAATGTACGGTGTTTCTAGGACTACCTGTTTCGCGCTGGGAAGATTTGCCTGTAGAGCCTATCCGGGTCGTTGTCTTGACGGCCAATTTACTCGGACACAAGAGCAATGTTAGCGGATATGCGCACAGTAATTCCCATGGTTTACGATTAGAAAGTCCTGTTTTTATCAATTTTCAGTAGCAGATAATTCAAGGTAATGTTTATTCCATCCACTGTTAGAAAATTTGTAAATCATTTCAACCGAATTACATCCCTTATCAGTTCTGAAAATTAAGATCAAAACGCGATCTCCGTCTGTCAACGGCGCCAGATCGCGTCATAGAAAACAACAAAATATGGTAGCTAGCGCTGTTCCGAGCATATAATTAAAACCTAAATTTGTACCAGTTCCATTTTTTCAGTGCATATACTTGAGTGAAATATCTTTAATTTGACGCATAAAGTATAAATAAATTCCTAAATTTGGCGGAGTTATATGCATTCAAAGTTGGTTCATTTATGCTGGCCCACCCTGTATATATAGTCAAGGCGTGCTAATCTGGAAGTTTAGAGCCATGACACACCAGTGGCTATATTGCATTACCTGCATAATGGAACGCAGTAGGCCTATGTCATTTACGAAGGTAACCAATTATGTTTATTTCATATGTTAGGCCAGTTAGGCCTATTCGCCAACGACAGCAAAATGACTTTTTCTCTTACAAATCAATAGATGTATCGCAGCTGAAAGTAAAATAAAGAACTGGACATTAAATCAATCCGGTTTAAAGCTAATAATACAATACAATACAATTCACTTTATTGCAACCAGAAAACAAGAAAACAATAAAAGTACAAAACATGCATGCATTGGCTACAAAGGGGGGCCCAAAAGGGATGGACATCCCGCTGGGAAGGGTCACCCAAGTAAAAAAGTCCCAAGAAAAATTAATCAAGATAGCTTAAAAGAAAGAGACTAAAACAAATTAGGTGATGACAGATTGCAGAAAAGCTTATATTGTCAAGAGCATATAGAGAAACAAACTTAACTAAGTACTTAACTAAAATCTTAACTACACATGGTCATGTGCACTTCAAGTAGCATTAGTGGAGGAGAGTAGAAGAACACGAAGTTTCTTTTTAAATACCTGCAGACTATGTATACTCGATTGACGAATGTCAATTGGTATTGTGTTCCATACTTTAGTGCCATAAGATTTAATAGTAAACCGCCTAGTATTAGATTGAGCTTTGACAGGGCGAAAAGCAGATGAATTCCTAGTGAAATGCGAATGGATGTCAGAGGCGTGAGGGAGGTAACCTTGGAATACCGAAGGAAGGAGACCGTGTTCGAGTCGAAAAAAGAACTCGCTAATTTGGAGATCCTTTATCTGGTCAATTTTCAGGAGATGAAGTTCATTAAAGGAAGGGCCAGTGTGTTCCCGTTTACGAATACCCGCAATTATACGAACAGCCCTCTTCTGTAAGATTACAAGTTTATGAAGCCTGGATTCGTATGTCGATGCCCAAACAAGGTTGCAATATGTGAGGTAGGGGTAGACAAGGGTATAATACAAATTCATTCTAATTGTCTTTGGCAAGATATAAGCAACGCGGGAAATAATACCAATATTTTTAGCAATTTTAGTTGCAATTTGATTAATATGAACTTTCCAGGTCAAATGTTGATCTATATGCACACCTAAGAATTTTGTAGATTCAACTTGATTGATGGAAATATCATCAATAAGCAAACAGAGATTGTCATTTGGCTTTATTTTCCGGTGGGATTTAAATAAAATAAAGTTGGTTTTATCTAAATTAAGGGTGAGTTTATTTGCATGGAACCAAACAGCTATGCTAGATAGTTCAACGTTCACAGTTTGAAACAACGTCTGCCATGAACCATTGGAGTAAAAAACGTTGGTGTCATCGGCAAATAGAATAAAAAACATTGTTGGAGAGACATTGGCCAAGTCATTAATATAAAGCAGGAAAAGGAGTGGTCCGAGGTATAAGATTGTTTCAGACGTGAAATGGATAGAACTTTATCAGTTCTCGTGCCATCAGTGACGAAGCAGGAATCAATAATCTCAGCAACACCAGAGGTGCAATAATTTGCATTGTAGTCTTAACAACTTGTGGATTTATCTCATCTGGTCCGCAGCAGCTAGTAGAGGAACGTAATTGTTTTGCAATCAATATTATTATTATTATTATTATTATTATTATTATTATTATTATTATTATTATTATTATTATTATTATTGTCATTATTATTATTATTATTATTATTATTATTATTATTATTATTATTATTATTATTATTATTATTATTATTATTATTATTATTATTATTATTATTGAGAAAATGTTCCAAAAGGACCCATTGAGGAGGATAGATGAATGGATGGAAGGATGGCTGGCTGAATGGATGGATGGGTGAATGGATGGATGGATGGATGGGAGGATGAATGGATGGAGCAAGATAAAGACAGATGTAAGGAGAGAAATAGCGAGAGAGACACAGACAGACAGACAGACAGACAGACAGACAGACAGAGACAGAATCGCATTTGGAGCAATCTTCATGGACTGTGATTGGATTTTCGTGTTGAAAAAATGTGCTTTATTCGAAGACGTTGCGTCGTTCAAAGGACAGAGAGAGAGAGAGAGAGAGAGAGAGAGAGAGAGAGAGAGAGAGAGAGAGAGAGAGAGAGAGAGAGAGAGAGAGAGAGAGAGAGACCGGTCGGGGGATAATGCATTTGCGACTACTTTTAGAATCAGATCATAGAGAAAAAGAAGTATAGAGAAAGAAAAAGAAAAAGAAGAATAAGAAGAAGAAGACGAAGACGAAAACAAAGAATAGGAATAAGACGAAAAGGAAGAGGAGGAGAAGGAGGAAGACGAGGAAGAGGAAGAAAATATGAGGAGAAAGATGGAATAGGAGGAGGGGAAAGAGGAAAAGCAGGAGGAGGAGGAAGGAAAGCAGTGGTGAAAAAAGGAAGTTGAAAAAGAGAAAGTGGAGAAGAAGAAAATAATAGTAATATCAACAATAATAATAATAATAACTATACAACAATTTAACGCCTTTTTCAGCTTCTTTTGTAAAGCCCCTAAATAATGGTACGGATGGAGACGACCAGACGGTCTGAAAATGCCATGGCGCGCGGGTCGTCATCTCGTGTGGGATGCCACAGCATAGTAGATACCCTTGCACCATCATATATCCAGGCCACGGCATACCTCCTGCATACCTCGGGTTGCCCTCATTGAAATTGATGTGTTTTGTTTGTAATGTTTGTTTAAGTGAATAAATGTGTGTGTTTATAATAAATATATATAAAAAATAATAATAACAAAAATAATGATAATAATAATGATAATGATAATGATAATAATATTGATGATGTGAAGTTACCTGAGGGATCATGTAGGCCTATACCTCGGGGCAAAATAATAAATAATAATAATAATGGTACGGATGGAGACGATCTGACAATGATTCCATGGCGCGCGGGTCGTCATCTCGTGTGGTATGCCACAGCATAGTAGATACCCTTGCACCATCATATATCCACGGCATCGACGGGGGGCGTGGCAGCTGGGATAGCAACGGATAGGAAAAACGCCAAAAACGTCGATCTTTTAAACACACATTTCTTTGTTGCTCTAGCCCATGAGACCTTAGGAGAAGTTAGGTCCCATTTGCACTAATGGCAAAAACTTTTTGTCAGATTTTGGTCGCATGCTAACATTGTCTTCTGGTAATCTGAGAGAGACCTGTTTTCTGTTGTAACGCCTCTCTATTACTGTCCAGCGTTTCAACTCGGTGGCCTTTCGAGGCACTTTAGCTGAGAGAGACCAAGAGTAGATCTAATTTTTTGGCTCTTTTATCGTCCTTTAAAACAATGGCTGCTGCTTCAATTGTTTATTGTATTTCCTGTTACTGATGTTGTGTGTTGAAAAAATAAAAATAAATGGATAAAAATAATTGTAAAAAAATAGTAGTAGTAATAGCAACAACAACAACAACAACAAGACGAAGAAGAAGAGCAGCTCTCTATTTTGCTCCTTTAATCATTCGCTAACACAGTTATTCCAATGTTAATCAGATCAACACGCACGTACTCAACTTTTGCGTACTTCGAATTTCTCGACCACCATTCTGAGGCTTTTACAGGCAATTGTAATTATTATAACTATCAACAGTTGTAGTTACAGCGGCGGCGGCGGCAGCAACAGTAACAGTAGTAGTGGTAGTAGAGTAGTAGTGGTAGTAGTAGACTAGTAGTAGTAGTAGTAGCCGTAGTAGTAGTAGTTGTAGTAGTAGTAGTTGGTGTTGTAGTAGTAGTAATAGTAGCAGATGTGGTAACAGTAGTAGTAGTAGTAGTAGTAGTAGTAGTAGTAGTAGTAGTAGTAGTAGTAGTAGTAGTAGTAGTAGTAGTAGTAGTAGTAGTGGTAGTGGTTGTGGTAGTGGTAGTGGTAGTGGTAATAGTAGTAGTAGTAGTGGTAGTAGTAGTAGTAGTAGTAGTAGTAGTAGTAGTAGTAGTAGTAGTAGTAGTAGTAGTAGTAGTAGTAGTAGTAGTAGTAGGTGGTAGTGGTAGTGGTAGTGGTAGTGGTAGTGGTAGTGGTAGTGGTAGTAGTAGTGGTAGTGGTAGTAGTAGTGGTAGTGGTAGTAGTAGTGGTAGTAGTAGTGGTAGTAGTAGTAGTAGTAGTAGTAGTAGTAGTAGTAGTAGTAGTAGTTGTTGTAGTAGTAGTAGTAGTAGTAGTAGTAGTAGTAGTAGTAGTAGTAGTAGTAGTAGTAGTAGTAGTAGTAGTAGTAGTAGTAGTAGTAGCAAATGCCCCCCAAATTTAGGGCAAGTCTGTTTTTTTGGGCAAGCAGACCCGGGAAAATACGAAAAAATAGTATTTTTCACGACATATTTCAACTTTTTTGTCTGGGAAAAATAGTATTTCCCACCACGAGATTTATTCTTCGGGCAGAAGTAAAATCTTTGACCCCCCACTGATGAAATCTCCCGTACGCCTATGCCTACATGTATACTGTATAGGCTATGTGTCCACACAATTCAGGTATTGCATTAGGCTATATTATTATGGCTAACATTTAAAGTGCTGCATATGCATATATTCACATAATCATGGTTGATATTCAAAGATGAAAATGGTTTAGGCTATATGTAGATAGTGTTGGTCACGATTTGCAGGAAAAGGGTTGAAAAGAATTCCCTCTGTTGGCTCAGACAATCTTCTACAATCACGAGGGTCGCCCCATCATAATAATTGTGTATAGATCTTCGCTTAAAGTTCTGCGTCCAAACAGAAACCCTACACATTCTGTCTAAGCTTACAGATCAGGATTATATTGTAGACTAATCATTATTTTTATTATAAATATTACTATTACTATAATAATAATAATTATTATAACAACTTAATTTATTGAGAAAACAGACAACTTCCTATTCTTACGTCAACTCCGAAGAGTGAAAATTGCTACTATTGTACTTGGTCCTGGTCACCGGTGTTGTGAGTATTGTGTAATAATTACTGTAATTATTATTATTATTATTATTTATTATTGTTATTTTTATTATTACTACTATCATCGTTGCATGGTAGGTTGTGCTGTGTCGTCGTTAACTGTCGTCTCTTGGTATTCACCGCGTGCCTTAATTGTTCCTTCGCACACCAAGGACAACGCTGTGAAAACCGAGAGTTAGACTCACCACCTTATATCGCATCAAGCAAGCACAACCGAACAACGTTAGCCATATACAATTTTACATGTAACAAGTGCAGCTGTGTTATTTCTAACAGTATCTATTGATTAGCCTATTAGCCTATGTCATGACCTCCACTGTCACTCTGTCGTGTTTCTATTTCATGTTATTTCATGTGTTATTTACATGTCGATGTAAACTGCCAAACATCATGGGATCCACATAACTAAAGTTTTGTTGAGGTAAACAGCATAAAAATCATGCTGTTTACAAATATGCACAAAATAATATGATGAAAATAATTATATGCTCTGTAATAGTCTGTATAGAAATAAAACCGATTCTAATTCCAGTTAGAAGATCTGAAACTGATGATAGGCCGATTTAAATTTGAATCGCTCTTTATTAGTTCAATTATATTTTTGTTGTTTCTAGTTAGAAAGTAGAATGTTACTATATCGAAACAACATTAGTAACATTCAGTGACATTCTTGTTTCTAGAAACAACCTAACCTAACGAATGACAACCATGCAGGTGAAACTTAATTAAACTAACGATTAGCGTAATTCCAGCAGTTGTAGATTAGCCATCACCAGTGACGACGAAATTATAGTTAAGCCTATTATTGACCCAGCATGCTTAGCTCCATTTCATATCTAAGATTGCTATATCATTTCATACTTACAACTCAACAATAATTTCCGAGTTCTATTTATTTATATCCCCGGTTCCTTTAAATCGAGAAGCTATTTGAAAGCAGCAAACATTGCGTCTCTGTCTGCGTCAGTCTAAAGAACGAGACCAAGAATGTAAGACGAACTTAAACGGGCTTCTGCTGAAGAAGAAGGCTGCAGTCATCTCATAAGCAGAGAGTAGGCCTATAATTATTTCGCTTCCTTCCTTCGTCATTCAGTCGATGATGCTACCAGCAACAGAGCATCAATATTCGGATGAAGCATTTGTCGAGACAGAAATCCTCTTTTCTGCTCCTATACCATCGTCGTCGTCGTCGTCATCATCATCATCTGCCTCCTCCTCTCGACGTCTTCACGGAAACTAGGCCAACCCCGACTTAAGCACGCATCTTTCTAAGACGCATCTTTCTAAGACGCGTCTTTCTAAGACGCATCTCTAAGCTCATCGTAGGCAATGAATCCTACCGTATTCTTGTTACTGTCCTCCCTCGTCTCCTCCTCTTCCTCCTCCTCCTCCTCCTCCTCCTCCTCCTTCACTATAGCCTATCGTCGCCAGCAGCAGCACCAGCATGTGGCTACTAGGATCCGGTGCCGTATACAGATGCTGGTGCCACCGCAGCAGCAGCTGTGTACGCTTTATGGCGTCGGTCGGTCGGTCGGTCGGTCGGTCCACTGTGGTGGTCGTGGTGTCCTCCTTCTCCTCTGCATACATGGTCGTCCGATCGATGGACAGCAATCTTGGCGCAAAACGGTGTGAATGCGACTGCTTAAGTGAATTGATGCTTTGGGTGTGGTGGCAGATTTTCGCCAGCCTCCAACCGTCTGCCTCCTTCCACCTACACAAAGTTTGTCGAATTCACCCGTTTTTGGAAATTCTAATACTTGCCCGTGATTATACATTCAGCCATAGGTCTGTAGGTCTACAATGTCATGAGATATTCACATTTTGTGGGGAACCATCTTTGTAGCCGAGACAGCTGATTGCTCCTGACCTTATTACAGAGGATTTGGTCGAACGGTTTATGGAAGAGAAGAAATGCGCATTTTACCCAAACTATCAAGTACCGGTATGCAGTTCGAATAAGAATTGCCAGCTTAACATTTCACAAGCTTAATTTTCACTGCTGCATCCACACTGCTTGCTTGACTAAAGTGCTTCGTGGAACAAAACTTGCTTTGGTGATTGCCAAGGATGCTGCGGTGTTTAATAAGCTGCATGTCTTTTGATACAGCTATAAGTCTTGAACCTCGGGTACAAACTACTGGATCTGACTTACTTTGATCTGGAATTAAGATAATTTTTATAGACTTACAACACAAATGCTGCAGTTTTGGAAGACGAAGAAACAATGTGCAAATTGAATGCAATTGTGCGTTTGAGGACAGTGGTGTGATTGAGACCAGTTTACTGCGACAATTTATGTCCTATAGCACTTTAAAGCGCCTCTTCTCATACTTTCTCTTCTTCATCATCTTCTTCTTCATCATCATCTTCTTTATCATCTTCCTCTTCATCGTCATCTTCTTCATCATCTTCCTCTTCATCATCATCTTCATCTTCATCATCATCTTTTTTCGTCATCTTCGCATTCTTCCTCGCATTCTTACTCTTCATCTTCTCCTATAAATAATATCATTTCAATTATCCGCACCACATTTACCGTAGAATCTGCACGTAGGCCTATGACTCCTCAGCCTGGCTATAGAGAGTGCTTATACACTTAGGCCAAGCGGGGTCAAAATTTTACAGGCGACTTTTAGTACGCGACACCGGATTATATTTATCCAATTTCCGGTTGGATGGAACAATGTTGGAATGTCGTCTGTTTATTACAGACGAGACATTCAGCTGGACTAACGACAAGACATGACCCTCCATCCTCCTCCTATCCTCCTCCTCACATCCTCCTCCTCCCTCCATCCTCTTCTCATCCTCCTCCTCCCATCCTCCTTCTCCTCGTATCCACGTCTTTCCCTTATGTCTTCCTCCTACTCCTCCTTTCCTCTTCCGCCTCCTTTCCTTTTCCTTTCTCCGCCTAAAGCGATTGTAACCAATCGCCCTCTAGTGCTGATCAGTCGACCTTCTTCTTCTTTTTCTTCTTCTTCTTCTTCTTCTTCCTCTTCTTCTTCCTCTTCTTCTTCTTCTTCTTCTTCTTCTTCCTCATTCCCTATTTTCCTCTTATAACCTTCCTTTTCCTCCACACTTCTTCTCTTCCATGCGCCTCGCCCGCTTCACCCTCTTTCTCTTTCTCCTTCTCCTTCTTCTTCTCTTCCTCCTTCTATATCGTATGCTGGATTCTATCCTACTCCTCCTTCTCCTCCTCCTCCTTCTACTCCTCCTCTTCCTTCTTCTACTCCTCCTCCTCCTCCTCTTTCTCCTTCTCCTCCTCCTCCTAGATTCAAAGTAGATTCTCGTCGTCTTTCTCATCTTGCTTCTTCTGCTTCTGTTTGCTGCAGATGAACTTCGAGTGCATCGGAGGCGGATACGACTGCAGCCAAGAAAGGGAGAGGAAGTGGCGATGAGTATACTATACACTATACAGTCGTATACACTATACACTCGTATACACTATACACTAGTATACAGTATATATAGTATACAGTATATATAGTATACAGTATATATAGTATACAGTGTATATATAGTATACAGTGTATATAGTATACAGTATATATAGTATACAGTACTATATGTGTATGCCACTGTATGGGGAATGGTCGTTCGATGTAATTGAGTCCATTATTGAGGATCGATGAAGTGTTCCTTCTCATAACGACACAATTACCGTCTGCTGCTCGCAGCCACTGTCGCCCACCACCACCACCATCACTACCACCATTACTACCATCTCTGACATCACCACCACCATCACCACCACTACTACCATCTCTGACACCACCACTACCATCACCACCACCACCCTCACCACCACTACTACCATCTCTGACACCACCACCATCACCACCACCACCACTACCACTACTGCCATCACTACTACCATCTCTGACACCTACATCAGCGCTCCTGGGAGCGTCGCTCTTAATTGTATCTTAGACGTTGGCTGGCAGCAGCGAAAGATTGAAGGAACGTGGCAGAAGAAGAATCTTGCACAAGACAAGAGGAACCAAGAAATGGAACCAAGGAAATGCAACCAAGAGGAGGAACTAAGAGGATGAATCAGGAAACGGAACCGTGGTACTGAAATCGAAGTCAGACCAACTGACAATGATTTACCTCTTCAATTAAAGTCAAGACAGCAACAACTGTAACCACTGTGACCATTGAAGATTGTACAGAGCGAATTAAACTGACGACAGGAGATGCAAGCACTTTGGTAACTGAGCAGAACATGCCATGATCAACACAACAAACTACCGTGAACTATCCTTCAAAAAAATTGATTGGAGTAGACAAAGTTAGCAATTGAAATTTTTTAAAATTTGCTTTTCATTATTTTGTCAGCTTTGAACATTATAAAATTATTTTGTTTCTGTTGTTCACGTTGTTTGCAAAACGATTACACATGAGTTTCTTTTTGAGTTTCTTTGGTTTTGTGTCTCAGCCTATGTCTTGATGAATTTCATTTCGCATTTCTCGAAATTTGCTATAGCGCCCCTTCAAGCTCTTTACTCAGAGGCGCTCCCGACTACAGCGCGAACACTGAATCGGAGTTTTACACCGAAGCACATGAGCAGTTGCAAGTAAATGACTTGCTCAAAGTCTCCACGCGGTGACTTGAGGTGGATTCGAACTTGGAACCCTCCATCCACCAAAACACCACCGTGCCCCATGAATGTGGAAGAGCTGGATAATGTCGTATTGTATTGAATTGTATTGTGTTGTAATGTATTGTATCTGACCATTTATAAAGCGCTCTCGCAGCAAGAGCCTTTCAGAATCGTACCAAGAGCGCGTGACCCTGAAAGAAAGGCAGGTTTTGAGGCGAGAGAAAGATGAGGAAAGACCATAAGAGAGAATGACGGAGCGAACTAATGGGGAAGTCCATTTCACAGGCAAATGATCTGGTTTGAGCTATGGCTGTCTTGACGCGGGGAACAAAGAGGTCGAGCCAATCAGAGGAGCTAGGATCACTATTGTATGATCAGTGACACTCGTCGTCTAAGAGTGAGACATCTTTGTCACTGTGTCATATGATTAGTGTAGGCTACATCGTATCGTATCTATAATCTATACATTCATATAGCGCCGCTCACAGAATATCAAGTGCTCTGCAGCTCTTTAAGTATTTAAAACTGTGTTGTTTTATCAAATGTGGGTCTTCGGAGTCTGTGTCTCTGGACAGCTTAGAACTTTTTGCAAGATACAACAATATGAGTCTCATTTCACTAACGCAATTCATTCAAACAATTAACGTGCGAAACATTCGAAAATCAAGAATAAATTATATGTAGCCTATACTTGATAAATGTCCGAGCAATGATCATTGAATTAGGCCTAATTATAGATCTAAATCAGTCTAATTATGTCTTGAATGAGAAGCGGAAGATCGAGGTTTTATAGAAAATTACGGTTAGTTATCAAACACACAGCAACTTTTCAGCCAACATTTTGCAACGAACAGTCAGTAGTTAAATTAGTATCGAATCGATTAATTAGGAGTCTGGCAATCAAGTCAAATATGCGATGTCGAGGGCCTATACCCGGTACCGTAAATCCTTTTAGACGTTTTCATATAATGTCGCATGCAGGCAATTCCAGAATAGACTTCATGTTATGCAATTTACATAGACAACTCTGGTGTTAGTATTTACTCAACAATGAATCTTGACTATAGGCAGTATAGGGCTATGATATTAAACCTAATAGGTGAATCGCTAATTTCAAATCTTGCGATGCAGTCTGCAGATAATGCGAAGTGTCGTCAATCAACGAGATACACGATGGTAGGTTTGTATTACCACCTGAACCAAAAGTTTTCTCATGAGTCAATTGAGTCATGATGGATATGATAGCTGCTATAATATTCGAACAGTGTTTCATTATAGTAGGCTACAATGACTTCTTCCTCTCCACAAATCTCCGTGTTAGTATACGTGTTTCTCTTCAAGTGCCGTAGATGGTTAAAAACTGTTAACATTAACTACGCCACTACACGTCCTGCACGTCCGTGCCTTGGGGTCAGGCAATGCCAGTCCCAAGCTTGGGTGAATTTAGGAGGGCGACGCTAATGACCTTTGGTATCGCACTGCAGCGTCGTTAACTGAAACGACAACTTTGTAGATGGCAGTTGACTTGCTTCAATTCTGTAAGTCTACTGTTAGATAACAGTGATTAACTGCTCCTACATAAACATTGTGGTCTAATAATGCAGAACATCAATGACGATATTACTATGGTTGTTAAATATGAATATAGGCCTAGATATATAATATGTATACATTGTATAAACATTGATTAATACAAGGCACTGTTGCCTTTGCAGCCAGCGTAGATCATTTACACAACTTATCGGCCATTCAGCTGAAACTGATTGCCGGCGGACATCCCAGACGGCATAGAGGGGTAGATTCCTCCGTATGTCTGGATTCCGGGGGTGAATTTTGAGACGACCCCTGCGCCATTCAACACAAGACGACCGTCGTTGGATGAGCTCCAGCGGTTGCTAAAGTTGACCGGTTGCGTGGAACAACCGCCGCTGCCCCCACCGCAGCCAGCGTGGGTTGATGTGGTGACCGGAGTTCCAGTGTTGTAGACAACCACATCCTTCGACCAGCCGAACTGATTGCCACCGGGAGGGGCACCATGTGCACCCTGACATCCACATGTCCCTGCAGCTGCTGTGGTGGGAGGGTTAGGAAACGATGCAGACGGATGGGGGAGAGTCTTTACCCCCTCCGTCCTCACGCCTGGATCACAGCATCCACGGCAGCAACGGAAACAGTAGACCCAGCAACCACAGCATCGACATCCAGGCTTCTTCTGCTCATCAGTCAAAACATAAAGAGACCACTAGTAATAAATTAATAATAATAATTGTAACCGAAGAAATTAGCGAAATTTCTATGAAAACATAATTATTATAGTCTATGTATTATGTAGGCTCATATGTTTCCGGTTTTAGTCTTTGATTAAATTCATAAACCATCGATCTTTTTACCTCTGGTGTTATTTATATCATTGCAATACAATACACGAAGGTTCAAAGCATCCCTCCAAGAACAAGTCTCGGCACATTTTCATTATGAACATGGCCTATAAGCCTACCACCGACTAGAGCAACTGAGCAAGGTTATACTTAATAAATACTTTAATTTAAAACGTGGCCTCAACTCTCAAGTATTTCTTGGCTGTCACCGGATTTGTCCATTAAGATGTTAAGCTTCAAGTATCTCCTTTATTTTTTGAAAATTACGAGAACGACGCTGTTGACGTCAATGTCACGTCATAACATTTAGATTAGCTCTAAGACAGTCAAGTGAGAACTAGCCAAAGCTGGTGTAGTCTACTTATAAACATAATGACAGGGATTTTGCAAATTCATTCATGACTTATCTCGATGGTCATAATGTAGCCTAGACTACAATTACAAATTACAGCAACCGCATTTCAATTATTTCCTTTTCATGTGCTATGACGAATTCCAATCTCTTCACAGCTGTCCTGGGGGATGTAGTCATGAGGGGAGGGGGGTGCATGTACTGCATGACCTGATCCCGCCGGTTAAAGTCGCCTTCTACCACCTGCGACCACATTCACATAACCGCACAGTGGCAGATGGTATGATGAGAAAAACTTTTGTCGTTAGGGTGTAGGCCTAATATTTATACGATTTTTGATTAAGGATTATAATTTTTCTTTAATATTCGAATGTCTTGATTAGATCGATGGATTATGTCTGTTTATTATACCATGTCTGTTCACCAAAAATTCAGATTACCATGTCTGTGCAGTGTTCACCAACATGCAGATAATTATAGCGTCAGCAGCGAAAGGGCACGACGACGACGACGATGATGATGATGATGACGACGACGACGACGACGACGATGATGATGATGATGATGATGATGATGATGATGATGATGATGATGATGATGATGATGATGATGATGATGATGATGATGATGATGATGATGATGATGATGATGATGATGATGATGATGATGATGATGATGATCGCTATCATCATTCTCATCATCATGGGCGGAGTTTTCAGGGGCTAGGGGGCTAAGCCTCAAGAAGGTCTAGATTACCATGGAAATGGTATATTTTTCCGGGGTTAGACCATAGGCGCAATCACGTCCTAAAAGTTGGAGGGGACCATAATGAATCACGTCCTAAAAGTTGGGGGGACCATACTAATAGAGTTAGGGGACCACTCAAAAGTTGGGGGGACGCGTCCCGTGGGTCCCATAGGGTGGTTGCGCCTAGGGGTTAGACCTCCTAAGAAGGTCCAGACTCGAAAATTTATTTGGACAAATGGCTCACGAAACTTCAACCGAATGACTAAAAAAGGCCATCAACTTTATTGTCCGGGAAAATAGTATGATTTTTATGAAATTTCAACCCCGTGACTAAAAAAGGTCATCAACTCTAAGTCTCCGCCCCAACCAAAGCCCAAGTTTTTTTTAGCCCCACCCCCTTTCAAGAACGAAAATCAAACTCCGCCCATGATCAGCATCTGATTCATCATCATCATCATCATAAACGGGAAATTGTGTAACTCATTAATTGACAGGAAGCATCAAAGAATCTCTGTTAAAATTTGATCTAAGCTGCGTAAACGATTACCACCACCGCCAAGGATTCCAACTCTTCATTTCAGGAACTTTATTTCATGGAGGCGAAGGAGACTCTTCCCCCCAGACCTTATTCTCGTCCGAAGTTCCGTGCTCGCCTTTAGTCCTATCGTTAAAACTGGTCGCCGCCTCTGACATTATAATTATCCAGTATTAAGTTACAATGGATTGAATTGTCCTGATTTCATCAGAGTTTTCTTACCGGAGTCTCAATACCAATTTCGGCATCTTTCGCCTTCAATTCTTGCTTTCTCTTGTGAAGCTTGTATCTCCAGCACCAGCAGACGATACATGAAATCAGAAGGAGCACTAGCAAGACGAAACTGGCGATGATGAATGCTACAGCCGTCTTACCTAGAAGACAAGTCGGAAAATATGCAAGAACTCTTTCCAAACAAGTTCAGCAGCGTTTAATTGCTACCGCGTAAATAATAATTTGTAAATAATGTAGGCCTATTGGCTTTTGCATTGCGACACCCGATTTATTGTACCACAGATATACAGATTCGGCAAATTAAATTCTCCCTTACATCAAGAGCCATTCACAAAATATCGTTTATATCGCATCAAATTTGCCATTTACCAATTACCAGATGAGTAAAGAAACGATAGGACCTTAAATCATTCGAATTGAGAGACCCGATTATAGTTTACAAAACATTACCGTCTTACCGGTGGAGTCTACAGACTACGGTGCCCAATCAGAGAACGAGATCGGCCTAAATGAAATTTATAGCTAATCGTAATCGTAATCTTCAAATTTCTAAAGCGCAACTCGAAAGCCAAGCGCGGGGCACCGGCTTATTCACGAGCGCTGCGTTGAATCGAAAGCGTTGTCCGTAAGAGTAGCCTAGGCTAGTCCCTGGTGGTCCGGGTCGATCGAGTTACCGTAGGATCAGAGGGGGAACAGCTACTATGTACATGGGTGTCGTCTGAGCCGGGTATTTGAGGGTGGAGGATCAGATGAGGCAAGGTATACCGTATACGAGTTCTTGAAAGGCTATAATTATCTGTAGGTTCTATGCAAACTGTTAATTAGGCATGGACTGTATATTAGATTTGATCATCTCCAGCCTCCAGGACAGACCTCGCTGTCACCTCAGTCTGGGAGATGATCATTGACTCTAAAGTCTACGGATGTTTGAGAACAGTTACTTTGCATGACCACGCTATGGCGTTCCGAGTCTTGACCTTCGGCTCAAGGATCTGGATAGGACCAGTCAGACAGAAGGTCAATGCAGACATAGACTCGGACGAAGGGGGTGGATTACAGAAGTCCATCCGTCCACGCAACCTCGAGACGAGCTCAAGACGCAAGGTGACTGTATACAGTGTATACGATATCCAGTGTATCCAAGCAGTCAGTTCCGCCTGCTGCAGCCTTAGACCGGAGACAATTATTGATTGTTTCTTGGTTTTAGTGTAGATTAAATGCTGAGCAATGTGCATCCGTTAATATCTTTCCGATAACCATGGCTGGTAAAATGTTCAACACGTAAGCTTAGTCACAATAAGAGCACAACTAGGCTCTCATGTCATGGATCTATCAGAAATAGACAAGTCTAATTTTGATCACATACAGATCTATCATCCTCACTCTCTTGACTTCAAACTTACCTTCTTTAGTCTGCATGTTAAATATCGGCGTTGTGGTAGCCATTGCGACTTCGAACAATGGATTTACAAATCAGAGAACTGACTAATGCGATCTCTCGAAACGAATTGGAATCCAAGTCAGCGCGATGTAACTCCGGCAGCACACGACTGTTGCGAGAATACCTTTGCCAAAACCAACTTCGTTCGCCAACTCGATCAAGGCGTCGTCGTCGTCTCAGGGCGCACCTCAAACGATCGCTCGTGGATCCCTTAGAACTATTGTCAACTAAAGAAAACGTCAAGGCGTGTACCATAAAATGTTGAGCACGCCTCTGCTATCCAATGGCCCTTCCATTGCGAATCAGCCAAGTGTGCAGGTTACGCACCAGAGATTTCACGTCATGCGATGCTCTGTGAGATCCGCATATACAACAATAAGATCCCAATAATGCTGTTTGCTTTGCTTGTAAACTCAACGCTTGCAGTCTCACCACATGCATAATAGTGGCATGGGGCATTGTGCAGATGAACTGCGTCGTTTCAATACTGTTTTTTTTATATCAAAGGCGACGCCCTGATTGACCCGATTTATGGGAACACACGTCTTAGAGACGAGCGAATAATGCCTTTGTAGATAGCGGGGAAAATAAAATAATAAATCAGACAAAATTATTTCATAGATTAAATAGTTCATTCTAACTTTCCACGTTATTTCATAACTCGATGCAGTTTTGCGCCCCCAAAACCGCTTGGTGTAAATTGCAATTCCGACGAGGTTTAGGTTACCGGTACGCGAATTCGGATTCCTCTTCCACATTGTATTCCCCTAACCGGGTAGGGAATCCGAATTCGCTACCGGTAGTCCGGTACTGTCTCTGCATAGACCTAGATGCTTTACGGGGGTGGGGGTTGTAGCATAGAGGCCTACAATTATTTGGTTGACCTGATAGAAAGAGCTGCTGCAGTCTGTATGTAGCCTACATGCAAGTGACTTCGTGATAAGCCTCTGTGCTCGCGAGTGTCAAACCCAGTTACGGTTGACCGCACTGGAAAACAAGACTTAGGCTACTATAGAGATTACAGTGAAACACGAATTTTTCGCTCAAAGCTTTGCACACATAAGCCTTCACGCACGCTCGCTTAGGCTATTGACTGTGTATAATATGTATAGCCTACGCTGTAAACATAATATGGCAACTGCATATTCTATCACATGCATTTGTAAACCTAATAATAATATAGCACAGCAGCACTAGTCTACCACAACTGACTGACCCACTGAACTCAAGCACAACAGGCATGATGTATACAGCGAGCAAGTAATATTGTAGCCACGCATCGGCTAGTGGCTACGATATTAGTCAGTCAGTCGATAGTGGGTTAAATCTAACTGTCTAAATAAACTTCACGATTGGATTGAAGCTATTATTAGATTGTTATATTACATTACAAGACATGTACGTGTGGTTGTGTTACATTACAAGACATGCGTGGCTGTGCTACGTTACAAGACATATGCGTGGCTGACTGGCTGTGTTACATTACAAGACATGTGTGGCTGTGTTACATTACAAGACATGTGTGGCTGTGTAACATTACAAGACATATGCGTGGCTGTGTTACATTACAAGACATGTGTGGCTGTGTTACATTACAAGACATATGCGTGGCTGTGTTACATTACAAGACATGTGTGGCTGTGTAACATTACAAGACATATGCGTGGCTGTGTTACATTACAAGACATGTGTGGCTGTGTTACATTACAAGACACATGCGTGGCTGTGTTACATTACAAGACATGTGTGGCTGTGTTACATTACAAGACATATGCGTGGCTGTGTTACATTACAAGACATGTGTGGCTGTGTTACATTACAAGACACATGCGTGGCTGTGTTACATTACAAGACATGGGTGGCTGTGTTACATTACAAGACATATGCGTGGCTGTGTTACATTACAAGACATGTGTGGCTGTGTTACATTACAAAACATGTGTGGTTGTGTTACATTACAAGACATGCGTGGCTGTGTTACATTACAAGACATGTGTGGCTGTGTCACACGTCGACTGTTTTCTTCTTATCGCAGCTGACCTTTCCCCGTTTGTCAAGGCCGTAGCCACGATTCTGTTTCAGGAGGGGGGATTTATTCGATCTTGAGCAAGCCGACAAGCACCCGAATCAACTGATTAATAGGCCTACAGCTTGTAGCCTACATCATCATCATGAGTAGATCATCATCGTGATCTAATCTATTGTAAAAATGTCACATAAGCTTAATAAGTGAGAGTCATTAAATTAAATCGCCTTAGGGCCTATCTTTGCATTGTGTGTTATAGTGAATAGGCTACATTAGGCCCTTTTTCATTTTTACATTATTTCATTTCAAACACCCAAACACCCTTTCCCAAAAATTAATACGGCATTGCATTGCTGTTTCCTACATAAAAAATCAACACCCCTACGTGAGATAGAAATTTACTAATCATAGCTAGGCTAGCTAGGGTGCCTAATCAACAGTCAACAACCGATCTCACAACAGGTTCGGTTCTATTTTGATTCCAATGCGTCCTACTAATTAGTCTATAGGCTATAGCCTAATTATATTCTATGTCTTTTCAATGGCCATAACATGTCGCCTGCTGCGCATGCATGTCGCATGCGGTGTGTCACAAGGAAGTATGTTTGTGCTATGGCTGCCAACGTTTGAATCTGCCATTCCGGGATGCCCGCTTTTGTTCGATAGGCCTATGCCAATGCCAATAGCAAGTTTATCTGTTCATGCACGTGTAGGCCTAGGCCTAAGTCACTGCACTCATCGCATGTCGCATTGGCCTTATGTAGACCTACAGTGTAGGATAGGTAGCCTACTGAAAATAGTCCTTAATAGGCTAATTTGGCAACAAATCGTCAAAAGACCAGTCACCTATATTTGAAAATTGAATCGACTTCAAGAAGAAAACTTTGAGTAAGATATTTGCCTGCAAACCATTTACGAAAATAATAATAAATTGATTTCCGAACAATCGTCTAAAATTGAAAACCAATTAGCATGAAATTTCTTCAGCGCAGGCGTACAAGGTCCGTCACTGTAAGAACGACAAACACCATTTCATTGTGATTCGTTCACTAGACCTATAGGCTACTGTAGGCTACACAAGTCGTCAATGGCCACAATAGATCGGGCTAAGAATGCCATTGTCACTGCAAACCAACAATCAAAGCTGCCGCCATAATATTTCGTCATTGTAGCCTAATATCCTCGACTATCCTACGAGAGGAGATGCGAGAATATCTGTCCGATGCGATCACTTATTTAACTTATTTCTCATGAAACTCAGACTGATGACTGGAGCGTTGAAAGACGGGCGTCGTCGTCGTCGTCGTTCAGCCTATCAAAGCGAATCGGTCGACTCTCCTATTATTATTGTGCGGTTGTGCACCCTTGTCATGCAAACATTAATAAAGAAATTTCTATCTCTTGATTAGAAACCTGGTCGATTTCAGCCACTCTGCTCGTAGATCAAGATTCTTTAAACATCTTCTCAATATACAAGATGGATTAAAAGGTAGGCCTAACCCTCCTCCCCCACCCCAAGGAAGTGCTGTCCAACCCTTGGGGTGATTTCAATTGGCCCACACGAGCTCATTTTAAAAATCATACTTTTGACAGAAATATTAGCGAAAAATGAAGGTGTTACTTTTATGGCCCACCCTGTATATCTGATACAGCACCTACTTTTACATTTACTGTATAGGCACTGTGTGCCGCTGTTTTCAGAGTAGGAAGTCGAAAACGAACCAGAGATATTGGAGGTAGAGGTGGAGTGGGCGATAAAACAGCTCAAGGACTGTAACGGCCTGCCCCCACCTCGAAAGAAGACCACGTGACCGGGGGTCCCACCCTTGGTATTGCTCTTCAGCCTCCCAAGTGGTAGGTGCCCGCCCTGGAAATTCAGTCGAGGCGCCGCACTGTTGAAGGGGTTCTCTATTGTCAGGTAAGGCTACAGATCCATCTAAGTAAGTAAGATCTACGGGATCCATTGATTTCCTTCTGGTAAAGTCGTAGTTTAGGGTTGGGTCTCCCACCTCAGGACGGGGATGTCTCTCATCGGTACCAGGAATGGCTTCGGTCGAGTGGCGACATATGTCTGCGGTTCCCGGTCTGGGAACGACGGTTTCCTCTAATTGAAGACCGTCTGGGTTCGAATCCCCTTCAACAGATTGTGTAAATCCCCAATCCTTAGATGTGGCCAACCCTTCCCTTCTCTTTTCCCTCATTACCTCACCTTCTTCTCGGGAAAGACTACCCCGGTGGTGTTGCTCTTGTAAGTGGTTTATCTCTTGACTAAGGCTCTTGAATTGGGACTCTTGTCGTTCCATAAACATCCCCAGGGTTTCTGACACAGTTAGTAAAAGTTCCCCTACTTGTTTTCCCTTTGCTTCTAATTCGTCAAGACGGTCAGGGGTTCCTCCCTTCTCCCCTTCAGTTATGCATTCCTCTAATTCCTCATCAGAGTGATCCTCAGACCTTATAGAAGTTTCCATTATTCACTTATTTATTAACGTCAGATTTGATTTATTTAATTAAACAATTCAACTGAGTATAATTAACAAGCGTTGCTGACAATTAACATCTGTGATCGGGCCTAGATATTGTTCTTCAATAACTATGCAATATGTCTTCAAAGTCAGCAGAATCTCCGTAAATAATCAACAGGCTTGCACAACCTTATTTCTAGTAATCACGTTCTATAACTAACAGTCAGATATAATGAATTATAATTCGGTCTGCAGCTTTCAACCGTTATTCAATATCGACTTAGGTTTCAATTCTTATTATCAGTGAACATTTATTTCTAATTAATTAACTACACTTGGTTTCGGATTCTGTTATGGAGCAATTAGATTAGTTAATACTTTCCTGGAAATTTCCGTGCAATTTGGCCAACACTCGCATTCAAATATGAAAAGAAGATCGGAAGATTTCTTGTCCGAATATTGGAATATATGACAATAAAGATTCACACAGAATCAGCTGCAAACTGTCCCAAAACCAGTCGCTTAGTCAACGGTATATTCTTTTTCATGAAATCAGGCAATCAGCCACACATTCAGCATTTTTAGACCCAGAATTTACAGAATTTCTTGTCTACACGAGCCGACCTCTCACTCCGATGAAAACTTCCAGTCGACTGCGCATTTCGGCGTTGGAAGCGGTCACGTGATCCGGATCAACCAATCAGCGACTTACACGTTGGCCGAATCTAAAAATAGAGTGTCGCATTGCGACACTTTCTGTTGCAGCGAAGTACTGCACCGGAGGTCAGATCTAAAAGCGGCTAAAACCGAAGGCCGGTCGCAAATTTAGCAAGGCCGCAAATTAATAAGTGAGTACGCCGAGCGGCCTAAAAGGAGGTTAAATTGTAGCGGCCTCATAGGACGTTACACACCCCCCCACTTAATCCAATTTTCCACCTTAATGGAAAATTTCCAGAACAGGGTCCGAAACCAGACAATATACAAGCAACCTTAACTGATTTACTACGGTACTACGTAAGAACAAGATCCTCAATTGATACACATTGTACCGACAGCCCCGGTACGCTTAGGTGAAAAAGGGTTCATGCCCAAAATAAATCAAGTCTAAACTTATAACCATCACGAAACTGGTATCAGCAATTAAAGAGTATCACAAAGAATCTCTGCGCTGAAAATTACTCTCAGCCTGGCTGAATCAAGTTTACAGTTAACACAATTTAAAATCATCATTCCTAATCCATCAATTGCGCGGAGCCACTTACTAGGATACTTAAATGTCTTCCAAACACATATTCCCTGCTCCGGCACCAATCCTTACTATACTATTATACTAACAAATCAGCATGTTACAATTCAATTTAACAGGTTACCAATAACTATGAATCAAATGCACATTATAAAAGAAAACTATTTCTTTTAAATTCTATCCTCACTCGTAGCCAAAGAGATTTCTGGGAAAACTCTGTTCCTTAACTCAGCATACAATCGCTATCAGCGATGGGCAGTCAATACTTCATTACCCACGTTACACGTTACTCTAGGGCTGAACTATTAGGCAAAGGCTTTACTGCTTAGTGAAGCATACCCAAGCCACACTAGGACGGATTTCTCCTTGACCTGTGTATAGTCTGTCGACGTCTACCTTACAAGACGGAGCATAACAGAGCAGACCTTCCGGAACTAGCAAACAAAGGATTTACTATTCAGGGAAACATACCCAAGAAGCTAGTACGGATTTCTCCCTGACTTATGCAAAAGACTTTCTACGTCCACCTTACAGGACGGAATATAATAGAATAGACCCGTAACGCTGTCTGGACAATTACAACCCACTATTCTACATCCGAACCCTACCTTCACTAACCGTATAGAATTCAAAGTAGCAAATAATCTCATCATAGATTATTCAATTAATCATGGTTATGCAATCACATCTTCGATACTACAAACAAGCACAGCATTCTTGCCCTTCTTCGTGGCAACAAAGAAAACAATGCAAGTAACACGACAAATAAACAATCTTAATCTACCCCCATGATCTAACCTAGATCAAGTCTAGAAACAAAAATTCATATGTATTTTCATCCAAAGGAACTAAAACCAGGCTTCTCGCCAAAGCCTAAACCTATCGCCATTACGCGATATTATCTTACACTACATACATGTACCGTTACCTATATCTTACGGGGCGAACAATGTTCCTGCGAGGTCTCGCATCGGACATTAATTCTTCCACTTCAGGATTATCCAATCCATTCAGGGTCTCCAAGTCTAAAGGACCTGCCGGATCTAGGTCTTCTGTCTCATTCCACTCTCCTGGAGAGTCCCCAACAAACAATTTAAGTTTGTCAATGTAAACCAATTTGGCTTGCGAGCGTGCGGATTTCTGAATCTTAAACAGGACCGGACTCAGCTGTTCGATTACCTTATAGGGTCCAGTGTAAAGTTTATTCCACTTATCCTTAATCCCAGGGCGTCTCCGTGGATAGAAGTACCAAACCCATGACCCTATGGGAAACCTAGCGGGCTTCACTCTCATATCATACCGGAAATTTCTGTTAGTGACATGGCGCTGCATAAATCTTCGAGCAATTTCAAAGTTATTTTGCACATTCTCAATTTGATTCACAACAAAATCATCGGTACTAGACAAAGCATTTGCAACTTGAACATCTCCTAAAACTAAATCGATCGGCATGCACAACTCTCTTGACAGGAACAGCCGGTTAGGTGTGAATCCGGTGCTTTCACTTTCACTTGCTCGATAGGCGGCGAGGACGTAGGGAAGATGCACATCCCAGTCGCGCTGGTTCTGGGCTACCACCTTCCCGAGTAGGGTGTTCAAGGTTCTGTGGAACCTCTCCACGGCTCCATTGGTACTTGGCTTGTACGGCGTGGTCCTCATCTTGTCGATCTGGAGGTGACGACACATCTCCTTGAACAGGTTCGCCTCGAAGCAGGGGCCTTGGTCTGTTAAGATTTGTCGCGGGCAACCGAACCGACAGAAGACTTCCTCGACTAGGACTCGTGCCACGGTCGTCGCCTCCTGGTTGCGGATCGGATAGGCTTCCGCCCAGCGGGTGAAGTGGTCCACGGCAGTGAGGATATACCGGTATCCTTTACTAGAGGTGGGATGCGGTCCAGTGATGTCTACCCCCAAACACTCCATCGGGGCTCCCACGGACATCGGTTGGAGACGACCCTGTCTGGGCGTCTTTCCGCGGTGGTACTGGGCGCACGGGACACACCGCCGAAGTGCCATTCGTACATCCTCTCTCCACCCCGGCCAGTAAGCTCTCTTTTGGAGTTGCGCGAGAGTACGTCTGATACCCATGTGCCCTCCAGTAATTCCTTCATGAGCGAGCCGTATTAACGAAGATCGTCGACTACGCGGGGGAATCAATTGTCGGGTCGCAACTTGCCCATCATCTGCGTGGAGCCAGTTGCGGGTGAGCAGTTCCCTGTGGAGTTCCAGCTGCGGCCATTGGGCTACCAAGTTCTTTACAGTTCCGCTCTGACTCCGCAGTTCGTCATAGGAGGGAGGCTCATCAGAGCTGAGCTTCTTTTGGATAACCCAGCCCAGCTCGCGGTCGGCTCGTTGTTCATCCCGAATGGTCGTTCGGTCCCAATCGGTCGGTAGATCCACCGCTCCTCCACGGAGGCCCGTCGTTTCACGGATGACTTGAACTTGTTGCGGCATGCGCGACAGGGCGTCCGCGTTCTGGTGAGCAGTTCCGGCTCGATGCTGGATATCGAACTCGAATTCTTCCGTTATGGCCAGCCATCTGGCCTGTTGTCCGATAGGAAGCGGCGTCCTCCTCAGCCATTGCAAGGCGGAGTGATCGGTGCGTAGCAAGAATCGACGCCCCAGCAGATACTGTCGATAGGTCTTTAGAAAGTAGACGATGGCCAGAAGTTCTCGCTTCGTAACGTCGTAGTTCTGTTCCGCCGTAGAACAGAGTCGGCTACCGTAGCAAACTACGCGTTCATGCCCGTCTTGGATTTGTGAAAGGACTGCTCCTATGGCCTCGCCAGATGCGTCCGTATCAAGAATGTACAACCCATCATCGTTGGGTAAAGCCAGGATGGGTGATTCGGTCAGGAGGCGCTTCAGGTGAGAGAAGGCAGCTTCGCACTCGGTGGACCATTGGAAGCGAAACCCTTTTTTGGTCAGCGCATGCAGCGGTCTGGCGATTTTGGCGAAGTTCGGCACGAATTTTCTGTAGTAAGAACACAATCCAATGAAGGCGCGAACGTCTCGCAACTTCTTAGGAGTTGGCCACTCCTTAACCGCTACAGTTTTCTCCGGATCGGTCATGATGCCATCTTCACTTACGACATGACCCAAGAATAACACTCGGCGCTGCAGTAGGTGGCATTTCGAAGGCTTCAACTTCAACCCGACCGTTGCCAACCGTTCCAGCACTTGTGTTAGACGCTCCAAGTGAGTCTCAAGATCTTCGGCAAAGACAATGATGTCGTCTAGGTAAATTAGGCATACCTCGAAATTCAGTCCAGCCATGACAAGGTTCATCATTCTCGAAAACGTGGCCGGCGAGTTGCAGAGACCGAAGGGTAGCACCCTAAACTGAAAACTTCCTCTTCTAGTGATGAAAGCTGTCTTCGGGCGATCCTTTGGATGAACTGCAACCTGGTGGTACCCTGCACGAAGGTCAAAAGTGCTGAACCATTTGGCTCCGGCTAGGGTATCCAAACTCTCGCTAATCAGAGGTAGAGGGTAAGCGTCCTTCCGGGTTTTAGTGTTAACCGCTCGGTAGTCTACACAAAATCTTGGGGTACCGTCTCGTTTTTTCACCATCACCACATTACTTGCCCAGGCTGAGGCGGACGGTTCTATCAGCTTTTGTTGCAACATATTGTTCACTTGTTCATCAATGACTGGCAATAACGTTAGCGGCTGGCGACGTAGTGGTTGTCGAACAGGGCTTTCGTTTCCAGTTTCTATTTCGTGTTGGATTACATCGGTGAAGCCCAAATCCCATTCATTCATTGAAAAGGCTTTCTGATTTACGGTGATGATTTGTCGAAGACGTTCCTGTACTTCTTCCGGTACATCGGCGGCAATGTCTCTCCAAAGAGGAGAAAGGATCGCTGAGATTTCAGCATCGGTTGATTTCGGCAACGTTTCATTAACAGCTGCGCACCCGGACACAGATCTCCCGAGTTTTTCTTCTCCCATTACCGTAACCGGTTCGGCTGTACATTGAACTCCTTTCTTTAGCCAGAGTTGTTGGTCGGTGGGATTCATCACCCGAAGCGGCAGATCGAAGGTCCGGTTAGGGAGCAATGTTCCGGCTAGAATGAGTCCGGAGTCTAACACTTTCGGATTTACAGCCCAGGAATCGGTCATTGCTTTCAAGTTCGGAAGGAGCGCATGGCTTTCAACATCCATCTCACTTTTTGCCACGACGAGTGTGTCCTGAGAAATCACTATCTTACGACATAGCCCGGCACGAGGTTTGGAGTGTACTTCGAATCTATAGCCTCCCACCAGGATCCAGTTGCGACCGATATGCCAAAGTACATTTTCGTCTTTCATCCAGGAAAGTCCAAGGATCAGTTCAGAGACCTGTTCTGTGACTAGACAGGGAATCTTGAACTCATGACCGTCGATTTGCAGTTTCAGTATCGTCTCTCCCACAACACGAATAGCAGACCCGTTAGCAGCTAACAAGGACTGTTCAGAATTCTGCACATCTTTAGGGTCTACCAGCGAGGCAGGGCATAATGTCATTTCGCAGCCAGAGTCAAGCAAGGCTAGAAGAGATCTGCCATTCAGTTTCACAGAGAGGTAGGCATCATTTCTACCTTGGACGTGTCTGACATTACCTTCTCGATTCCCGGTGGTTTCTTCGAATTCTTCATCGGCTGGCGACCTCTGTGGACGTGCTGGACAACCGCGAGCCAAATGTCCCGGTTGATTGCATTCATAGCAGCGACGATTGTCCCGTTTCACCCGTGGAAAGTTATTGTCTCTATTTCGGTTCCACTGTTGATTGTTGGTTCTTGTTCCCCAGGGTGGTGACGAACGTTGCGGCTGCCATTGCCGAAACTGCCCCTCAGTTGAAGTAGCACTCAACTGGTTCTGGAACATTTCTTTCATCTGTCGGGTCAGCGTCTCTTGCAGCTGGTTGAATTTTTCGTCGAGGGTTGTTTCTACTTCTCTCACTGTCTTGATGCGACCCGGTCGACGGTCGTGGAGTCCGGTGGTACCTTCATCAGCGCGGCGGTAACCTTCCAAGCGAAGAGCGATTTTGTAGGCGGTATCTAGCGTGACTGGTTCCCGCTCCCTTACCTTCAGAGCTAAGTCCTTGTCTGACAGAGCGTCAAGAAAAGCTTGAATAGCTATTGTCTCACTGTGCGCAGACGACGGTCCTGGGAAAGCTAAAATCATAAGCTTCCGGATGTCTTGTACCAGTTGACCGAGATCTTCACCCGATTGCTGGCGGCGAGTATTCAGTTTAGTTTGGTACAAGGCTGCTTGGTCTGAACTTCCGTATCGTAGTCGAAGACGGTCGACTAGATCGGTGCAGGTGGTGATGGCTTCCGAGTCGAATTCATGCAGAAGTTGGTCTACCGGTTCTACTAGCGCACACGTCAGTTGGGCCAGTTTCTCTTCTTCAGTCCAACGGTTACTTTTCGAACATACTTCGAACTTCTTAAGGAACACTTCTACCGAGGTCTTACCGTTGTATCGGTCCAGCTTCATTTGCGATGGCATTCTTCTATCTGGAAAATTTGAATGTTCAGTTAGTAGTTTTCCAGCAGGTTCTTTCCTTTCACGAGCAATTGGTTCAGATCGAGACGGTTCGGCAGTGTCCTTTTTCGGCGACAACTCTCGAGCATAAGAGCTGACAATTGTGGGCGGTTTTTCAGAGGCAACACCGCTCCCGAGTATGAACGGATTAGGCAGGTCATCTTGGAGACCACCCGCGACAATCGGTTTCATTGTTGGCCACTGTATTAATTGTTTCGCCAGGGCAACCCGTTCATCGTACGAGGTTGGACCGTAGTAGGGTACGAAGATGGGCTGTACTGTCTCACGAGGTAAGTATTCGTAGCTCTGGGTAACCTGGGTTTTTACCGACGAAGACATCGTTGACATTATCGGCCGACTCGAAGATGTCGTCAGGGTGGGCATACGAGGAATCGAAGCAGAAGCGAACGCGATCTTTTCTGATTCAGGTTTCATTTCACGTACCTGGACGTCGTGCATACCCACATTCTTCGAGGAGATGATTCGTGGAGGAAATTCATTCGATCGTCGAAGATCTCCAGTTTCAGTGTTCATGAATTGGTACGACGAGTATGGGAAGGTGGCAGCCCGTGGAGTTGCAGATGACATGAGACGAGGATGTGCATCTCGTGGACCCCAGTCGTACTCTCGTGTGAACGACAAATCCCCATTTGATTTATCTACAACTAACATTCCAGAGTTAGTACATGTTTTCAAACAGTCTTGCCCTACAGCTATCGCATTTGAATCGAACACAAATCGATGTAAAGGCCGCATATCAGTTACTTCTGAATCTTCACTACTGCATTTCAATTGTTCGGTTGTATCTCTATTTAACCGGTTTTGTTTCTTGCGCATATACGACTCATAGTCAGAACTTCCATAAATCGTATTTAAATCTCTATGATAGACAGTTTCATTCCTAACAATTTCGGGTTCTTTTCTGGCCCTTGTATCTTGACTAAGTTGGACCTGAGCGTCAGCTGTATTTGAACCTAGTTCCCAAACCTCACTTAGTCTAGGACCAAATGTACCTGAGCTTACTTTTACCTTACTTAATCTGGTGTCAATTGTATCTGCACTAGATTGGATTTGAACCTCTGTATCTGACCTTAATTTCAAAACCCCACTAGCTCTGGTACCAAGTGTAACGGCCTGCCCCCACCTCGAAAGAAGACCACGTGACCGGGGGTCCCACCCTTGGTATTGCTCTTCAGCCTCCCAAGTGGTAGGTGCCCGCCCTGGAAATTCAGTCGAGGCGCCGCACTGTTGAAGGGGTTCTCTATTGTCAGGTAAGGCTACAGATCCATCTAAGTAAGTAAGATCTACGGGATCCATTGATTTCCTTCTGGTAAAGTCGTAGTTTAGGGTTGGGTCTCCCACCTCAGGACGGGGATGTCTCTCATCGGTACCAGGAATGGCTTCGGTCGAGTGGCGACATATGTCTGCGGTTCCCGGTCTGGGAACGACGGTTTCCTCTAATTGAAGACCGTCTGGGTTCGAATCCCCTTCAACAGATTGTGTAAATCCCCAATCCTTAGATGTGGCCAACCCTTCCCTTCTCTTTTCCCTCATTACCTCACCTTCTTCTCGGGAAAGACTACCCCGGTGGTGTTGCTCTTGTAAGTGGTTTATCTCTTGACTAAGGCTCTTGAATTGGGACTCTTGTCGTTCCATAAACATCCCCAGGGTTTCTGACACAGTTAGTAAAAGTTCCCCTACTTGTTTTCCCTTTGCTTCTAATTCGTCAAGACGGTCAGGGGTTCCTCCCTTCTCCCCTTCAGTTATGCATTCCTCTAATTCCTCATCAGAGTGATCCTCAGACCTTATAGAAGTTTCCATTATTCACTTATTTATTAACGTCAGATTTGATTTATTTAATTAAACAATTCAACTGAGTATAATTAACAAGCGTTGCTGACAATTAACATCTGTGATCGGGCCTAGATATTGTTCTTCAATAACTATGCAATATGTCTTCAAAGTCAGCAGAATCTCCGTAAATAATCAACAGGCTTGCACAACCTTATTTCTAGTAATCACGTTCTATAACTAACAGTCAGATATAATGAATTATAATTCGGTCTGCAGCTTTCAACCGTTATTCAATATCGACTTAGGTTTCAATTCTTATTATCAGTGAACATTTATTTCTAATTAATTAACTACACTTGGTTTCGGATTCTGTTATGGAGCAATTAGATTAGTTAATACTTTCCTGGAAATTTCCGTGCAATTTGGCCAACACTCGCATTCAAATATGAAAAGAAGATCGGAAGATTTCTTGTCCGAATATTGGAATATATGACAATAAAGATTCACACAGAATCAGCTGCAAACTGTCCCAAAACCAGTCGCTTAGTCAACGGTATATTCTTTTTCATGAAATCAGGCAATCAGCCACACATTCAGCATTTTTAGACCCAGAATTTACAGAATTTCTTGTCTACACGAGCCGACCTCTCACTCCGATGAAAACTTCCAGTCGACTGCGCATTTCGGCGTTGGAAGCGGTCACGTGATCCGGATCAACCAATCAGCGACTTACACGTTGGCCGAATCTAAAAATAGAGTGTCGCATTGCGACACTTTCTGTTGCAGCGAAGTACTGCACCGGAGGTCAGATCTAAAAGCGGCTAAAACCGAAGGCCGGTCGCAAATTTAGCAAGGCCGCAAATTAATAAGTGAGTACGCCGAGCGGCCTAAAAGGAGGTTAAATTGTAGCGGCCTCATAGGACGTTACAGGACAACAATGCGCCAGGACATGATGGAATACCTATAGAACTGGTAAAAGCGGGAGATGAAGCAGTGGTGAGAACTATTACAAAACTATGCAATCAAATCTGGAGAACTGGGCAGTGGCCGGAGGACTGGAAAAGGTCCGTGTTCATACCAATATTCAAGAAAGGAGACGCGAGAGAGTGTGGAAATTATCGAACGATAGCGATGATATCGCACACGAGCAAAATACTTCTCAAAATAATCCATAAAAGAATGGAGAAGACAATCGAAAGGGAATTACCAACCAATCAAGCGGGATTTAGGAAGGCGCGAGGAACGCGCGATCACATCGCCAATATAAGGTGGATTATGGAGAGACAGAGGGAATACGGGCAACAGGTGCATATGTGTTTTATAGACTACAGCAAGGCGTTTGATTGCATAGACCATACACTACTGTGGCGGACGCTAATTGAGATGGGAATTCCGAAGCATTTGGTTACACTACTAAAGGGCCTCTATGTGGATCAAGAAGCGGTAATAAGAACTGAATATGGTGACACAGGGAAATTTAAAATAAGGAAAGGAGTGAGGCAGGGGTGCATTTTGTCCCCTTTCCTGTTCAATCTGTATGCCGAGAGAATTATGAGGAGGGCTGGATTGGAGGAGGCAACAGAAGGGGTAAGGATAGCGGGGAAAATACTGAATAATCTGAGGTACGCCGATGATACGACATTATTGGCGGGTAAGAGGGACGACCTAGTTGAGTTAATAAGAAGAGTCAGGAAGGAAAGCGAAAAGGCGGGACTATACTTCAATGTAAAGAAAACAAAGGTTATGACAACTGCAACATACAAAAACTTTGAGGTGGATGGAGAAACGATAGAGGTAGTATCGAGCTTCACATTCCTGGGATCTATGATAGAGAAGGAAGGAAGAAGTGATATGGAAATAAGGAGGAGGGTAATAATGGGGAAAACGACAATGAACGGTCTGGAAAAGATTTGGAAGGATAAATACGTGAGCAGGGAAACAAAAAAAAGACTGGTAAGAGCACTGATCTTCCCAGTGGTCCTATATGGATGCGAGACATGGACAAAGACACGGGATATGGAAAAGAAAATCAACGCGTGTGAGATGTGGATTTGGAGAAAGATGCTAAGGATTTCATGGACGGAGAAGAGAACTAACGAATCGGTGCGCGAGGAGCTTGGAATAGAGAGGGAGGAGACACTGCAGCAAACAGCAACTTGGAGAAAATTGAGCTACTTTGGCCATGTGATGAGATCTAACGGTCTGGAAAAGGAGCTGATGACGGCATGCGGTGAGGGAAGGAGAAGATGCGGAAGACCTAGGAAGAAATGGTTGGATGAGGTACAGGAAAAGTCTGGCATGAGACTGGAGGAGCTACGAGAGGTGACTAGAGAGAGGAGACGTTGGAGAGAATACATCAAGGCTTTCGCCAGAGCTCCAGAAGCTGACGGCACCAGGTGACCAGATGACCAGGTGATGGAGTACCAGTATATTATGTGTACATCATGATCCAAGTACAGCAGAATAAAACTACCAGACAGCCACAAAAATGATTAAACACACATCACCAGTTAGCAAGATGGATGCTACTGATATCTCTCTGTCTGTCTGAATAGGTCTACTCTACTTGGCTTTTATTACAATTTTTGCTTACTCTAGCTTTTTAAAACAGTATTCTTGGTACCATTCACTATGAACTGTCAGCAATTTGTTAGCCCATAAATGATTCCTTAAAATATATTAATTTATGTCATTATTTTAATTTGAAGATCAGTGCACATAATATAGTATCTTATGTGTAGATCGTGATAGTCAACGTGCAGCCAAGACTAGTGTAAAGTTTGCACATTGCAAATATTCGTAGTCACTTTAGCAATAGAAAGACATCAACAGCAGCTGTGCATTTCTCATCTAGTAGAATGGAATAATTATAGAAAGGCAGAAATCATTCAAGCAAACGTACAGGGCAAAAACTGTCAGACAGCTCTAGTTAATCACAGTTCTAATCACATTTACTCTGGTCCAAAAGATTTATATAAGATTGGCAGTGACAACCAGAAATCCTACTTCTCATTGTGCCAGTATAAACTTCAAGAAATATATATCTCCAGTGCACATTAAGGCAAAAGGTATGCACAGCTGCTTGCAGTCCTTATCTTACATCAAATTCCCAAACTATTGGTTGTTCCTTCATCTACTATAATTATATATCATTCCAATATTATAATTATATAGAAACGTCTATTCTGCATTTCCTGCAATCAAAAAGTCAGTGATCTTTAAAATAAAATTACCTCTGGCAGTTCTGCCCTCTAAAGCCAGAGTGCATGAGCATGAACAGCATTGCCATTAGCAACCGTTATCAGCTGCAGGGTTTAAATATATAAAACCAACTTCTTCAATGTTCTCTTCGTGGATTGGCAATAATTATTACTTGATATCATTGTGACACAAATAAAATCATCACTGTATTAATTTACAATGTTTCAATAAGTTTTTTACTATTTGGTTAATTATGTCTTATGCAAGGCTATAATCGAGGTATGTACAGTTTGTACACGGGTATACAATACAATGTGTACTCACTCAGCGTGTACTCACCACACAAATATTTGTGTGTATTATACCGTGAAAATGACCAGCAGACAAGCCTAGGCAACTGCATTGTGTACTCACCTCTAATTTTGCCAGTACAGCAATGGTATTATGTGAACCTATGAAGTAGCAAGAATAATATGCAGACAATAGTTCACCAAGGAACAAAATACAAAGGTTACAGTTTCCTCCAGATGTAGAATTGGTGAATTATAGAGAACTAGTTGTACCCGGCCACGCGTTGCTGTGGCAGAAAAGACTCTCCCCTCCCCCTCCTCCTCCCCCTCCGTCCCGCTCCCTCCTCTCCTCCCCTCCCCCTCACTCCCTCCGCTTCTTTCCTCCCTCAACCAAGAATGTTGAAAGGCCGCAAAATAATTATGTGAATCGCTTATGACGTCACGGCACGCGACCTCGTTCATGTTTCGTCTGCATGGTCGCAGTCACTGTCAAGGCGTTTCTGAAATCTGGCAACGTGCAGTTTTGTTGAATTTGCAAATGGCGGTCGAGCGGAATGCAAAGTTCACTTTTTGTGGAAAATATTGCGTTTATTCGGAGAAAAAAAAGCTGGAAACTCTCTTATTGGAATGGAAGGTTTTGTTAAATTTTCAAAACAATCTGTGCGGTATTTTTCGAGAACACTGGCAACAAACTATTGGAAAGTTTCATTTTTATTTATATAGATTACAGATTTATCTAACAGAAGACATGCAAAACAGAACCAACTTTAAAACACACCACCATCATTTTCGGCCTTTTAATCGGATCTAAAGCAATTAGGTTCAGCTTTCAGTCAGGTTCAGTATACATAGCCTTGTGCTTCCTATTGAAAGTCATTAACAGCACAACTTATCCAAAGAAACAATATAATTTTTGGTAAGACAAGCAGAATCTCTGTTTGTACTTTACACATAAAAATGCATATTTAGAAGTTATTTAATTTTTTAGCACTGCATACAACTACAGCTAAACATGAAAGGAGTTATTGCACAGACTTGATAACGCAAGAAATGCCACAACGACAGAAGTTCACAATACTTTATTGGGTATCAAAATTTTTCTGCACTCTGTTCGCACTTGATGAACTGAGAAGTGACGTTGTCAAATGAACCGAAAGTGTTTCTCGATGCACTCTAGTTTGCAAGAAATTGGTTATTAAACTCTGCGCATTTCAAAATTTTAACAACTGGTTCAAGATTAAATGATGAAAATCAGATTAACACGCAGTTCAAGCAGAACAGCTGATCAGCGCAGAATAATAATGGGCAATATGGCGTCCACAGTCTGAGACGAGCCGCTCTCCTTTTATCTAGGGACGCCACGCACTACAGCAACACGAATGTGTGATCAACTTTGAGGCATGTCGTCATCGAAGTCTTGCGATAGTAGGAAGTTGGCGGCAAGGTCTTCGTTCTTTTCGCAAGCAAAATACGCTTGAATGCACATACCCTCAGGAAAGCCAAGTGCCTTGAGCTGCAAACATTCAAAGAAAACAACGTCTTCGTAGACTAGCAACAATCACTATGCCAGAGATAAACAACAACTAACTGTGCATAAAGTGAGACAACTAAAACCACATCACCAACTATCGACTAGAAACAAACTTAAAGTTGAGAACAAGACAAAACAAAACGTTCAATTGCAGCATTTGTCCGACAGTCAAATGTTCTAACCAAAGCGATGGTTAAATAATATAACATGCTGGCACAAAGATCAAGAAGAATGAGGGTTCTATACTCGCTAGCACGCTTGGTTGACTTCGCCTTCAACTCCCAAGGATGATTGCAAATAAACAATAGGACAGGCAGGCAACTTGCAGTCTACCATACAGTTACATTCGAATAATGATAAACTTATTACCATTTGTTACTATATTATATCATGTATCCTTACTGCATACTTGTCAGCTTCAATTATAGTTGTACATTTTGTTGGTTCAGATCTTGTTGCAGGGGATACTTAATGAACACCAACACAAAAAGAACAAAACCAACACAATATATCCCAGTGGATGGAAAGAGCTTGCCTTAAAATCCCTTGCCTGAAGGTTCAATTAAAGATAAATGCAACCATCAATGTCCTTGTTACTGCCATTTTGACAGCAACAAAGCACCAGACAAACTAAGCTATTTTGGACTCTGATTAGTTGCTAATGAAACTGAGATTTGGTCCTACCCTCTCGACAGCCTGCTTTTCCTCCGGAGTCACCTGAATATATCCACTTTCCGGATTCTGGCTGGCGACGGCTGGAGCTCCAGCCGCTGGTGGGCTCTGACCTTCAGCACCAAGTGCTGACCCCGATTCAGTCAAAGGCTCGTTCAGCATCTGAACAAATCGGTCTTGATTCTCAGTGATCATCTATGAATTCAAACACACGAACCAACAAATCTGATCAAATGAAATCTGAATCAACTTACGGCTAAAAGAATCCACAATCATCATTCATCACTAATAAACTTAACGCTTGTCTTCATAATCACAACAAGCCTACAACAGTGAAGTAATACAATCAATGAAAAACTGTAATTTATTTGCACCTTAAAACAGCTCAAAAAAGATTTTCAGCAGATATCCTACCTGGTCTGACTACTTTGAAGGTTTGGCGAATACCAATAGTTGCCCAGGTCTTAAGTGGACATAACCTACATGTAATCCTATCAACCTAATCCATAAGATCTGATTTATAAAAACAGGTTGTTGGTTCATTTACTTCATCAGCTCAACGTATTGCACCCATTATGCCATACAGATAGAACTATGCCAGTGAATAACGTGGGAATGTGCCAATTATTACAAAGATGCACAAACAATGGTTCAGAGCAAAACCGCATCAAAGTGATCATTATATAAAACAGAAAAGCAAATCGAACAACTGGTAAGAAGAACTTTGAGTTAAATCGACCTGTAGTAAGCGAGGATTAGTCTGGCGTATCTGCTGGAGGATGTTTGGCAACAGGTTTGGATTCTGCTGAACAACCTGTCGCATCTGACAGAACTGCGGCTGTGTGCGCAGAAAAGCCAACGGATCCTCTGCACAGAAATACACAGCACACGACATTTCAGTTACAACACATGATATGCCATATTGATCATCAAAGACAAAGCCTCCAAATGCAATCAGTAACAAGACTCATTCAAGTTTCAACAAGCACATGTAAACACCTTAGCAGCTTTGAAAAACAGCAAAGTCTCTTACATCCCACAGATTCAAACAGTGGAGCAAATACAGTGCACATTCAAACACTCAAACCCAGGAATACTCATTTGAATACAGACTCATTACACCAGCAAAAGTCGCAGTGGTAGCTATCCTTGTGAGTATCACCATCATCATTGCTCTCCTCCGTCCGGCCGCGCCGACGATGAGGCCTTTACATGGCGTCTCCACCCTGTTCTGTCCTTGATGATATCCATGGCATTCCTCATATCCATGTTCCTTTCTTTCAGATCTTCTCTTATGTTGTCCATCCAAGTTTTCCTCTGGCACCCTCTGCTTCTCCCTCCCTCCACGTTGCCGTGCAGGGACGCAGCTGGTAATCTTCTGTCATCCATCCTTGATACGTGTCCAAACCACGTGAGTCTTCTCTTCCTGATCTTGTCCACTATCGTTTCCTCCGCTCCCAGTTCCTCTCTGGTCTTCTCATTTCTGATCCTTTCCCTTCTACTTCTGCCTAATATTCCCCGCAGCCAACTCATTTCAGCCACCAGCAGTCTTCTTTCATCCTCCTTGCGCAAGCACCAGCACTCCGATCCATAAAGCAGTACTGGCACTACCAGAGCTCCATACAATCGCATCTTGGTTCCTGTCGACACGCTGTTTGACTTCCACACCTTGCTAAGACGGCCGAACATTGCACACGCCAGACCTATTCTGCGTTTAATGTCATTTGTACAGCGAGCATCCTCTGTTATCAGACCACCCAAGTACACAAATTCTGTCACTTGTTCTAGTACTTCACCATCCAGTCTGACCTCCAGTTCCTTATGTAGTTTACCGATGGCCATAGTTTTTGTCTTTCCCGCATTGATTTTAAGTCCCATTCTTTTGCTGCTGCTATCTACTCTGTCAGTCAGTTCTTGCAGGTCCTTTTCAGCGTCTGCTACCAAGTCGATATCATCTGCAAAACGCAGGTTGGTGAGCAAGCGACCATTCAGACTAATCCCGGATTCGACATCTCTCATTGCGAGTCCCATCACTGCTTCCAGGATGAGGTTGAAGAGATCAGGTGACAATCCGCACCCTTGCCTGACTCCCACCTTGATCTTAAACCACTCCGTTAACTCACTGTCAATTCTCACAGCGCTCACAGATTTACTGTATAGATCTTTTAGAAGTACCACCAGTTCCTCCGGGATTCCGTAGTACCTCAGCACCTGCCATAGACCCTCCTGCCATACACTGTCAAACGCCTGCTTGAAGTCTACAAAGTTGTTGTATAAGGTTCTGTTCCTTGTGAGTATAATTGTCAAGTTGAACTTGTAAAATTTTGTAGCGTTATTTCTTGGCCTTGTGAGTATAATTGTCAAGAAATAACGCTACAAAATTTTACAAGTTCAATTTTCTGCTTTAAAAGGTTCCTGTACATCCCACAAGTTCCAGGAATGCATATATGACAATCATTAAAGTGTCGGGCCTGAACCGCGTTAAAACAAAAAGACTACACCATCACACATCCCATATGGTTATACAATGTACAAGTGTATGCATACACAGCCAGCCAAGAAATACGCTGAAGAATTTTTAACTCCTGTAAAACATCTTGGGCCTCTGAAATACATTCAATCCTGAAAAGCTGTTCTCATTATGTTCCTATAACACTCTAGTCATTATTATTTAATGGTTCATGTCTCATAGAATTATCTGAAATGACAGAAAAGTGATTTCATGAGAACAAAAATGCTAACAGCAGAATCTAAATGGATTTATAACAGGAAGGAAATTATATATATATATATATATATATATATATATATATACTAATAATTAATAATAGAAATATTAAATCATTGTATGTCTCATGGATATTTTATGGTCAGCAGCCAACACATATTTTGCATGGAAACATATTCCAGACACAACCAGAACCAAAGGATCACAAACTTAGACACATTAGCAAAAGAAAACAGTTCATTGATTGCTCAAAGTGACTGAAAGAAAGAAAAGTTCCTTCAGATAGATTCATACACAAGGCTCTAGGAAGTAGAGACTTAACATCTTGTACAGATTACAATACAGTCAAAAAACGGCTAACCAGCTGATCCAGCAGGAGTGACTGGTTGCCCACTAGTGGCCGCTGGTTGACCAGTTGGCTGAGGTGCAGCAGCAGCAGGAGGAACAGCTGGTCTCTCTGGTGCAGCAACTGGTGGTGGCGCCTCCTCCGGAATTGACCCCTTCAAGTAAACGGAAGAATCAGTCAAATGCCAATCACACTTTCAAGTGCAAGCAGAACTCACTGGCAGCATTGTCCATAAGCCTTAGCCCAAGACAACCCCAAAATGAATGCCTAGACCGATACCAAATCCTGGACTAAGGATACAATGCTTGGTCTCAACATCTGAGACAAAGACAAAATGTCAAAGTTGATGTCCAGTCGCTAGGTGCATCTAGAGAAACGCATCATCAGGACACCCACATTACATCCCGGTCTACTTGACAATTCTGCACGTAAGAATGAAAGAATGAAAGACTACAGTTGCAGCAACAGAAATGCTCTCAGCCCCGTTTTTGCTCATATCTCCATCATGCAAAGCTGCGCTGATCTGTGGTTGGCCCGGTGGTATGGAATGGCCTCCATCTTGAGCTGTGGCTGTTCTCTACATCACTTTTTGATACATTCTATAAGCTCTTGAAAATTGTTCTTCTTGGCCGTACTGGAGTCAGGAGCACCTCTGAGCAATTTCTTGAAGAGGTGCTATATGAGTACTTGAATGAATTAATGAATACGTTTTCACTTGATGCTAACGATAAACTGGGATATTTTTTCAAGCTTGGTGCATTCTGCTTATATTGTTCTACCCATAATTGTAGCATGTTTCCATAATAACCTACCAAACCTCATCTGGGTAAGAGAACTGTAAGTGAAACAAATAGCATGTCCATTGTGTCACCATATGTGACCTGCTCTGGCATAAGGGGGCGAAAGTCGCAAATGATAAAACAGAGGAAATTCAATAATTCAGGCGTAAATTTATCGATTTTCGTTTTTTCGCAAATATCAGTCAACAAGATCATATACTACATGAAAAATATATTGATTTAATATTATTTGACCTCTTTCGCGACAAATTTAAGAATTTTGTAGGACAATTACACATTTTTTCCGATTTTAAACGCATTTTAATGGTCGTTTCTCGAAATTGTACTTACGACACGCATCACATTATAAAATTAATATCTCGGGAACCAATTAAGATAGAATAATAATTTTTTCTGCGTTTTAAACAGAAATGATTGTTTAACATATTTAGCAAAAAAATATACAAAACTCATTTCGGTCACTTCCGCCTCCTTTTGCTGGAGCAGGTCACATATACAATATTTCGTACATTATAAATATGATGGGCACAATGTTCAACTGAAAATCTATCTGCAACTACTTGGAATATTTATATTAATGATCATGTTCGTAAACAAAATCTAATTCCATTTTAAAACAGAAATCTGCAATGCTAAATCAGAAATTAAGCAGACATGTTTTATCATAGGCCACCAGGGTGGACTTAAAATTGGATAGCATTCGCTTACACTCAGAAGATAATCAACAGCTCGGTCTGGGTTGTTGTAGCTTGCCCTCATAGCCCTTATAACCTGGTCTCTTTCGAAACCCATTGACATGATCTCCTGTACGGCTTGCTCGTAAGTAGCGCCTGTCACTAGCAAGCTCTCTGCTTCTGTAAGAGAGGAAGGTGGGGCAGAAGTTGGCACTGTGGTGCCAGATGAAGATGCTGAAGTGGTTGATGCAGCTGATGCAGGAGCAGCAGCCAGTTCCGGCTTTGGTTCTTCTTTCTTTTCTGCCTGAGCAGGAGAAGGGGCAACCACCTGTGGCTTTGGCTCAGCGGACGCCGCTGCCGCAGATGATGACGATACTGAACTTGCTGCACCCTCAGCTGGTGGCTTTGACTCAGCAACAGGGACTTTAGGCTGCAAACATAAATCAGAAGGTATTCATACATACATCTACGTGCAGCACATAAAAATGAAATCACAATAAAACCAAACTATTATATTCAAACGTCAAACAAAGGTTTCATTGCTTAACACGTTCACCGCCCAGTACGAGTTAACTCGTACTGAATCCAGTCATTTAACATGGCGTGTAGGCGGTGAACGTGTTAAGTCAGTTTTTATGAATCCAAAAAGAACTGTTCTTCGTAATTCCCAAAGTTACAGTCCCTCAATAGGACAACAAATAATTTGTCATTGTTCCCTAGAGACAAGTCAAGCTTTGCAGCATGTGAGTTACACTGATTGACAACACTGTTACCAGCCAAAACCAAATTCAGATGAAGAAATACATTTATAATGTAAACAAATTTAGACAAAGGCCTTCAGCACAGAGGCAGATTTTGCTATATGTGTGGATGGGCAGCTCACTCTCCCCGTGCCTCTCGTGGTTTGTGACAGCATTCCTCAGACCACACACGAATAGTGGGAACTGTTCAAAAATAATTTGATGCCATGCTAGATGTCGTTACCACTGGATCCACAAGACACAAGAGAGGTGAACATTGTGGCACTCTTATTGAAATACCACTGCCTCATTCAGGCAATATTACATCCACCACTACACCCCACCACACACACCTTGGCTTCACAGGAAGAGACAGCCAACTGGCAGCTATTAAATCATCAAACTGTACCGATAATTAAGCAATTGGCATTATGCTTCAAGTATTGACTCATTCGTCATTCGTTTGCAGGTGTTGATTTACGGGCCTGGGAGCAATCGTTCGAACAGGCACCCAGACCTCTGGATACCCATTAACAGCCCTAGTTATATATACACATGTCAATCAGTCATATATACAATATTATACATGCTGATCAGTCATATATAGATGCCAACTATCGCATGGGATCAATAAGGCTGTAAACAAGTGCTTGGTGTCACCACATCATCTAGCAAATATTGATTTGCTTCATGCTTGATGCTGCAAATGAGGGAGCATTGGCCCCCACTCATTTTCAGATCACAATTTTCTACACAAGCAGAAAAAAAAGATGAACTCATAATGAACAATGTCTTATGTCAGAAATCCATCACAACACAACAAAGATCATATATAGTAAAAACTTTCATTAAATGAGCTACATTTGCTTTAATGTAGACTTCCTGATTTTGGGAAAGTGAAATCAAAGGGTCGCAATATTACATTTGCACAGCAAAAAAGACATTCAATGGCCCGTATATGTTGGACAAATATTGCTTGGATTGGTTAACTCTATTTTCCCTTACGCCCATATTCCACTGTACAACATCTAGAAAATTAAATAACATTGAACTCGTGATATAGGTCACTTCTTGACCCATAAAAGTTCCAGAGAATTTCAGTTCACAAGATTTGCATCAGTTTACCTTAAAATTGTTGAAACATTGCCTGTATTTAGATCACGTTTGACTATAACAAACATCCACCTTTCAGTATCATAATTAAGATCCTATACTGAAGGTTGTTGGTAGAATGGTTTCTTTTTGTTAAGTGTAAAGGTTGATTGCGTAAAAATGCATTGTGTAATTTTCATTTACAAATCATTCACAGTTGAACAGTATTAAACTGCTGAAGATGATTGCAATAAAGCGAATGCAAATTCGGAATTCGATTTGATTAATCGGCATTATTTATTTATTAATATGTCATTTTGTTCTAATATATATTTTAAAATACATGGCAACCAAAAAATATCCCACTGTCCACTATTTTTATTGATGTGTTGAGTCTGTTGACTCATAATTCTATTATTTTACGCAGATTTTAAAGGATAAAGTATGAGCTATAATGTTGACATGATATTGGATACCAGCTAAGACCAAATTTATCTGGCTTGGCAATCGTATGTAACTTGCTAACTTAGCTGTACTTGCAACTGAATTTCCTAGTCATACCTTCTCAATTACGGTCAGTGATCTTCGTCTCCTATTGGACCAAGAGCTCACATTTGCTCCTCACATTCAGCGAATTGGCCAAGACTGTTACTACCAGCCGCGTCAGCTTCCCACAATTGCCTGTTCACTAACGTCTAGTGCTGTCACGACCCTAGTTCATTCTTTCATTACATCCTGCCTTGACTATTGCTCATCACTCTACTCTGGCCTTTCATCAAATCGAATAATGTGCCTTACACTCCAGAGCACATCTAATTGGACATATATCCCTAATTTCGTCATGTCTCCAGGTGTATGCTGGAGAGTGGAGACATTACACAGGCTTCCTACTCGGCTGTGCTTTGAAGTTTGAATATAGAATCGTTGCTTTGGTTCGGCAATATCAGCTTGGTATCGTGCAAACAACCTGCAAGAGCTGTTGCTCCACAGTTATCCAAGGCCATCGCCCCATCCATTCTGCACAGAAGAAAGTGCTCTCGGTTCCATTCACATGAACTGCAACCATGCACAATAGAGCTTTTTCTGTGGTGGGCCCAATTGTCTGGAATGGGCTCCTACACAACCTAAGTTTGCCTTCTGTGGCTCTAACTGAAGCTTTTTTTATATTAAACTCAAAACTATGCTTTTTGCCATGCTAGGGCACTTTTGAGTAGCCTCCTTGATGAAGCGTTATATAAATTCAGGAATTAATTAAGAGGTCACATGACTCACTTAGAACAGAAAATAAACACTGTGATCAGTATATAAGGACCAAACTTGTGAAAATAATGTTAAATAAGTCTCAATTAGTCTCATGTTCGTCCCAGAAAAAGATTTACAATTTTTGGAGTTGGCTCCAAATTGCCCTGCACTCTGAATTGTGCATTCCAAATTGCATACTCCAAATGATACAGGACTCCTCATTGCCAACTCTCAGTTAGATATCTGGGTTTCCAGATGTATTCTGAAAGCAAATGCATGATAACTCGTTCTCATTTCAAGAGCAGCTCAAACAGGACCCTCCATATGTAGCCTGTTTCCATATATTGACCATTTCAGGGTTTCCAGTTATATTCACATTGACATCAAATTCTACACATTACATCACAGCCACCAACATACATTCAAAAGAAAGTGCATTAAAAGTACACTTGTAGCCTACACACTAAATACATAATGCCATGTACAAAAATCAACAATTCCATTTTTTAAGCTCTGCCAGCAAAGCTAGTGCCAACCACAAACAGCAAACTATGAACGAGAAACACTAACCTTGGCTACCATAATGACCACAAAGTTTTTTTCTTCTATTTTATATTCACTGATCCGTTTAGCATCATCCAAAATTTTGCCTGAAACAACACGAAAAACAAAAATAAACACTTCTAATTGTCAATTCAAACCTGCCATTAGGAATCCATGAAAGTTCAGACCAGGAAAAATTTCAGAATATAATACAGAGTACACTTTAGAAGCAACTATAGTGACAAACAAACCAGAAAATCACTGATCAGTCCACTGCGGTAAATGCAAAAAGATAACAGCAAGACAAAGGTTGTGAAAGGTAAAAACAAATGCAAGTCTGACTTGAATAGGTGTAGAGAAGTGAGAAGCCATGCTATGGTAAAATACATTAAAAGTTGTATTTTGCCATTGAAGTGAGTTAAGACATCACAAAGCCACACTGGAACAGGAGGATGTCTCATTTCCACCATATTCAAATGTTGCAGATTCTAAGAATTTGTTGTAATTTCTAAACTACTTTTATAGTTTCAAAGTGACCTTCTGTAAATCTTCTAAACTCCTCAGGACTCAATAGCTATCCAAAATTAATGATCTCTACAGCCACAGGTGGCAGCATCTTAATCAAACGTGTTATTGCAAAACACACAATGTCATGTGCACATTATGCAGCATGGTAACTACAGGAGAATTTCAACAAACAGCTTTAGAAAGTAATTTCACTACTCAGTCTATATGTTATTTAAAATCTTAAACTACAAAATAACCTTGCATTTGATCAGACAGACACAGCCCAACAATATATGTTGCAGCAATAGAAAATGCATAGAATTATTTTATACATCCAATAATCATTGTATGGCTTTGAAACAACTCTCTTCAGAATTACATGGTGCAGTCTGCTATAGTAAACATCTAAGGCGTAAAAAAAAAAGTGTTGTGTTTCCGGTAACGCGACCGACCCATTTTTACGGCCGCGACCCAAATATTTTTGTAAAAAAATTTTATTAAAAAAATTTTTTTTTTCAAAAAATTTTTTAAATTTTTTTTCAAAAAATATTTTTTTAACATTTGTATTGACATAACATAAGAGACGTCAACAAAATGAAATTAATAGGACTGTTTCTAGAGCAGTTTTAGGTGCAGACAGTCGGGAAATAGGCAGTTTATACTTGCTTAGAACATGTACTTTGTTTCAGCGTGCAAAAAAAGACTAGTAGGGTATACTTTTTCGGATAGTCTTTGCATAAAAATATTTTACAAAATAAAAATATTTTCCGACCTACCTACCCAATTTTTTTTAGCTCTGTTACCGGAAACACAACATTTTTTTTTTTAGGCCTAACACGTTTTTCACCAGGTAAAAAGTAGATCCAAAAATTGTATTGCCTATCAGTGGATTTATAACATAGCTGTGACAGTTACAATTTTAAAACTGCAACCATACCTGCATAAATCAATTTCTGGTTTTCAATGGCATATTCATCACCCTTTTCAGTTGCAATCTTTTCCTTCAGTTTCGACACCTAAATCCATTGACAAAAGTAAAAAATACTGATTGTCAATCCATCACAGTCACTCTGACAAATATTTTGGCAATCTCGAAGACTATGGTCCTGTCCACTTTTAAACAGCATGGCCGCTCAAGAAATCGCTACCGTAGAGTGCTGCCACCTATAAGCCGAGCCCCGTAATGCAATGCACGCAGTAAATAATCAACAGAAGAAATTAACATGATTTTTTAAGTAAGTAAATAGGACATTTTATTTCCTTACAGCATTAGAAGAAATCTAAACATACTGAATTAATGAAATGGATGTGTTCAAATTACCATATGGGGTAATTAAAAATTAAATCCCACCAAATTAATGGAAAGAATAAGTGTTCTATTTAATGACAAAATAATGGAAGCACAGTCAGCAAGGCTTCGTGAGGGTCAGTTATGGTTATGGTTAGTGCCGTCATTAGATACTGTCCACAAGCATACACAGTATCTTTGGACATTATCTAATGATGACACTAATCTTAACCCTAACTGACTCTCACGATGCCTAACCTAACCCTAACTAATACTCATGATGCCTAACCTGACCCAAGGCATTAAAAGGCGCTTAATAGCAAATTATCAGTTCTCAAAGAGCAGGTTTCTTCTCTTTTGAACTTTCTATTTACTCATACTGCGTAGTTCACCTCATTTAGAATTAATAATATAACTCTTTTACTTAGATCTTGCATTGACATACTGAGCGCATTGCATCATGGGATGCGGCTGATAGATCGCAGCGCTCTATTCTAGCGAAATCGTTGGCAACCATATTGTTTATGTAAACATAAATGTAATATTCAGGATTACTAACATTCGTCATATTGTTTTAGTGCCAGCACTAGTGTTTAATCACCAAGCAGTATCAAATCATTTAAAAAAATTATGATAATGGTTTATTCAGTGCATATTATGAGGGGTGCACGAAAAGGTTAAAAACATGAAGTCGCTAACAATTTGGACCAGTTTAAGGGTCTGTCTTCGACTAGTATGGGTTCAAGATGGCAGAACCATTAACCACAAGGTTCAAAGTTCAAATTCCTACCAGGAGAGAAAGATGTATTGCTCAGCATGCATCAAAATAGTCCTACTTGCACAGACAGTCGAGTTCCACTACAAAACGAGTACACTGAACAGTGATGGCTGGGAGACCAGACATCAAGGAAGACCTGCCCTCACATATCGAGAAATCATAAACTGGAACTGCTAATGCTTCATGCCAGTCGCTGATTCCGAATATATTAGTCTGCTCAAAAGTCGAATCATTTTTATCCGTCTACCGACGGGAAATTTCGTACATGAACATGCCAATAACGGATATTTACCATTTCACATTGTGCTGCCTGCTAATTAAATCTTTTTTTAATTAAAACGCTTTAGTTACAAAGTTCTTAGAATTCCTCCGTGACAGCATGCAGGGAATTATGATAGAAAGTGTCGATATAAAGATACAGTTGTTTCATTCGCCGGTAGACGCAAGTCATCATGGACATCCATGGGGTCGATATTACAATGGGCCAGTATTTACGTTGAAACAACACGAATCTCGTAGCATAATTATTACTGACCGGCTCTTCTGGGTCTATTTCGACCTTGAAGGTCTGTTGCTGCAACGTTTTCAGCGTGACTATCATCGTCGTTATGATTTTTAAGCTGAATTACGACTCACACTACGACGCGATGATCTTCCACCATTGGCTTCTATATCTCTCATTCGTCCACAGTAAAATGACGTCACTTTTGTTCGACAGTGGTCCGCACACAATTCTTTATTTTCTTAACAGCAATAATTTGAAAATGTGGATATAAGTTTTAAACTTTGGATTAATTTTTTAACTAATTGAATCTTTTAAAAAGAAATAGCAATTTTTAAATCTGAAATTAAATTATCTAAATAAGACGCATATTTTGAGAATATTCAGTACCAAAAAACACAAGTGAGTAAACATCTCTTGCTGAGGTACCCTAAAAGTATGTAAGTAAGGTAAGGGCAATTCTTTGGCCACTTGCGCGATCAGCGTGTGGGACAAAGTGTGACTAATTATATTATTTTTCTCAGCATCTGCATACCACTACGCGAAGAAGTTTTGTCCTTCATAAGTTATAGTGAGGACGTTAAGCTCTTGCATTGTGCAAACTGTGGATAAAAGCAACAAACTTTTTTGTATTGAAGAAAAACATATTTTAAGACTTTTCAGCCAGAGGCATCAATTAATTCGATCCGGAACATAACTAAAAAAATTAGTAAAATGTCCGAAAATTCGGTTACTTTTGCTCTTAGATCGACCATTTGGGCGAATTTATTGGGCTATTTTCGATCTACAGAGCCAACCTTGTGCGACAGCTAGGCTTGAAAACTAGTTTCATGAGCGATAATTGGGCTGAGCACTTATAAACAATTATTAATTAAAGTTGTTTTTCGCTCGTATTGTGCGCAAGAACATTAATATTTTTGAACATGGATTATGTAAATTTGCATGCATTTCAATAGTTGTGTTTGGAAGGTTAGAATTTGAATAACGTAGCGATGTTTAACCAGTGCTTTTAATCGACTCGGCAGTCTCAGTACTTGCCAGTTAATTGAACGTGCAGTGTGTGTAATGTATCGCTTAAATAGCGTTCTAAATTATTCACCTATCGCAGCATAAGTATTTTCCATCAATCCTACTTCTGCTTTGGCATGAATACTTTTCATTTTAATTTTGCAGACTATGGCCTGTCCATGTAAACGGCATGGCCGTCCAAGAAATCGCTAAAATAGAGCGCTGCGACTTATCAGCATCATTGCCATGATGCAATGCTCTCATTAAGTAATCAACACGAAATCCCAAGTAAAAGGGTTAAGTTAATAGGTAAAAAGTTAATAATTATAATTTAAAATATTAAGTAAATAATACCATTAAATAGAAAGTTCGAAAGTGAAGAAACCTGCTCTCCTAAAACTGATTATTCGCTTTTAAGCATCTCTTGATGTCTTGGGTCAGGTTGAGCATTGTGAATTTCGGTTAGGGTCTGGTTAGGCGCCTTGTTTGTTGGTTTGGGTTAGGAATAGCGTTAACATCAGATACTGTGCAAAGATATATGCCAGTGAACAGAATCTAATAAGAACACAATCTAACTCTAACCTACACTGATGATGCCTTAACCTACTATTGTGTGCTTCCATTATTTTTTCCCCAACATTTTTCTTATTAACTTGAATACTTATTTTTTCATCAATTTGGTAGACCTGTTTTAATTATCCCTATTTCGTCATAATATGAAAACTTAGTTTTCATTAATTTGGTCTACATTTCTTAATTTCTTCTATTGCTGTAATAAAATAAAATGTACTATTTACTTACTTAGAAGTTGTGCTAATTTGTTGTGTTGATTACTTACTCAATGCATTGCACCATGGGAAAAGGCTGATATGTCACAGCACTCTATTTTAGCAATTTTTTGGGTGGATATACTGCCTGCATGAACAGGGCCGTTGTCTGCACGATTAGCCTTTTCATCGATCTAGCTTCCATAAGTTTCATTAAGGGAAGAATTTATTTTTAAATCAGTATTGCTTTTATTTGGTCTACAACAACTATTTCTTATCAATCTATATTTAAATAAAATATATTGTTCATCAATCCAGTTTTAATTTCAGCAAGAATCTTTTCATTGATTCCACTTCTATTTAAGTAAACATTTTTCATTAATCCAACTTCTGTTTACCGAGAAATCTTTTCGTCAATCCTACTTATCTGCATCCAACGCTACAATCCACTAAATGATGAATAATTTTTATAACGCTTAAGCGATAGATTATCCTGTGTGTTTTTGTTTGCCAGAATAAAGTTGCTGTCGAGAAACAAGGTGGAGCGAATTGATTGTGGAATTCCATTCTGTAGAGAGGGATCTATGCAGGCAAAGCAACTGGATTGAGCCAGTGCAGACATGAGGAACATATAAGTCAGGCTAATCAGAGAATATGAGAGGATCCAATGGTGAGGCAGAGAGGAGACGAAGCATGAGATCACAAAGATGCTTAGGAGAAAGACCCAATTGAGACATAAAAACCAAAGAAAATATTGTGTCGCAAATTCAGCCTTTGTTGGCCGGAGCTAAAGAACTTGTCCGGAAGTATTGCATGAAAAGGTAGAACAATTGAGAACATTCCACTAAGGCAAGATGCATTACAAGTGTGACATCTCAAACATTCTGGGTATCAGGCTGGATATGTTTGGAGTCAAGCTTTCTTTGCCTGTCTTGCCAATTCCTGCAGGCTGTTCTACAAAATTACACTGCTTTAAAGATTACTTACTTAGAGTTTGGTGTCAATAAAAAGGTTTTTCTTCAATTTCTCCAATGACGTGTGATTGACTTGTTTATCGGGTGTCCCACATGCCCATTTGGTCAGTTGAAAGTGACTGCTATCACGGAGATGAAAGGTTTTTGATCGTGCAATTCTATGCAATGTTCATAACTCAAAACTGGAAAACAAATGTGTTTAGCTGCTCTACAGGGTGGCTCAAAAAAAAATACCCCACCGGATAAAATGCAATATCTTCGCAACCCATTGACAATTTTCTACAAAAAATTCCCAATTTGTAGGGGAATGAATTTCCAACAATCCCTGAAAGTTTCACTTTCAAATTTTCAAGTTTGCAAAAGTTACAGCTGTTTAAACTTTCAATTCGGTTTTTTCGAATTTCCGCGGAAAAATTAACGTCATTAATTTTGTTGATTTCCATGTCAAATAATATCACCTTTCACTGCCACCTCAGAAATCCGTTTTACAGTTTATCGTAAAGTATGATGGGATCATGGGAGTGTACATTTCCTGCTTTAATACGAGCTCGAATTCTTTTTGTGAAACTCGGTATGGGCTTGTTGATCGACTCCTCTGGCAACTGATCCCACATTAGCAGCAAGACTTTCTTCAGCCAGCCAATGTTCCCCAAGTTGGGATGAAATGTCTAGCAGAGCTCCACATATGTGATAATCAAGAGGATTAAGGTATATTGAGTTTGTTGGTCAATCATGTTTGGGAAAAAAATTCTGCAGTTGATGACAATAAGGTAGCGTCATCATAACTAACCTTGCCGTGTGAGCAAGCAGGAAGACAGTGGTCGTTTGGTCTGACGGAAAAAAGCGCGATGTTCACGAAATTCGCTTCGTACTCGCAAAGGTAAAGTTTGCAAAGCACATCATGGTTTCTGCGTCAAATCTGCTGGCGTGTGTTACGGCTGCAAGGGAAGACTGCACTTCACCCCATTCAGTAGGTTAGATGTCAAACTTACCGTTGAACTCTGTTACCCAGACTGATTGAGGACTGCAGGTATGTTCTAACATTTGGTTTTATTTTCCAGCAGGACGGTGCGCCTGCTTGCTCGCACTGCAGGGCTGACTATGATGATGCCATCTTATTGCCATCAACTGCGGTAAATTTAACTCGCCAGACCTTAACTCTTTTGTTTATTACGACTGGGAACCTATGCTGGAACGATGCAAGACATTTCATCCCAAGTTGGAGAACATTGGCTAACTGAAGGAAGTCTTTCTGCTAATGTGGGATCAGTTGCCGTAGGACTCGATCAACAAGGCCATACTGAGCTTCACAAAAATAGTTTGATCTCGAGTTAAAGCAGGGAGTGCACACTCCCATTATGCTTTACGATAAACTGTAAAACGGATTTCTGCGGTCGTGGTGAAAGTGATATCATTTGACATGAAAATCTACAAGTGACGCTAACTTTTCCGCGGAAATTCGAAAAAACGGAATTTAAAGTTTAAACAGCTGTAACTTTTGCAAACATGAAAAGTTTAAATTGAAACTTTCAGGGATTGTTGGAAATTCATTCCCCTACAAATTGGGAAATTTTCGTAGAAAAATGTCAATGGGTTGCGAAGATATTGCATTTTATCCGGTGGGGTATTTTTTTTTGAGCCACCCTGTAGATCAAAAGTTATGGAAGAAGTCTGAAAATGTCATAAATTACACAGATGCATATTTACGTACTTTTTTGTTCTACCCAACCAACTTCAGCAGCAAACATATTTTGGTCAGTTTTTCACTTTAGACGCTTCAAACTGTCCAGTTCTTCATACCAAATGACCAGGAATTATTGTCACAAGTACTGGTTGTCAGGGTAAAATTTTATCTTAATGAGACAACCGACGGGCAGATCGTGAATAACTGGACAATTTTGTAGAGAAAACACTTTGACATTATGTTAAAATAGTGATAGAAATAAATGACAGCATATTTAAACTGACATTTGGCCTTGGCTGAGCTATCGTGCTATATAAATCATATTATTATTATTATTATTATTATTATTATTATTATTATTATTATTATTATTATTATTATTATTTAATTACCTGGTACTAGTGATACAAAATGTAAATCAAATATTTTCTAAAAATTGTGGTGCCAGCATGCATTTTTATAGGAAAAATCCCAAATGTTAAAGACCTGTTTTACAACTGGAATTTTGACATTGTGTCTATTTATGACATTATTTTTATGTTATTTCTTCCATGACAGAAGCAAATGCATCACTGATATTAGTATTTGGTATCTGCTGAAAGTACTCTTCAAGTTCTAAAGTTGTATTGGTGTGCAGAACATTGTGCTACCCCACACGACTATATTGCAACCGTATATTGTAATGTGTCATGTTGTCAAAAGACCACATATTCTGCATCTAAGTGCAATATGGAGTTGCCTATCGGTTCTGGAAAAGTGCAGTTTTAGCAAGTATGCATATGTGTATGGTTTTAATTAGGTTAGTAATGTTTCATGTTGTCAAAAAACCACATATTCTGCATCTATGTGCATAAAGAGTTGCATATCGGCTCTGGAAATATGAATTTTTTGCATACTTTCATAGTATACTTGTGCTCTATCAATTGTTCCACACAAGTATGCATATGTGTAATGTTTCAATTAGGTTAGTATTGTTTCATGTTGCCAAAATACCACATATTCTGCATCTATGTGCATAAAGAGTTGTGTATCGGCTCTGGAAATGTGAATTTTTTGCATACTTTCATAGTATACTTGTGCTCTATCAATTGTTCCACACAAGTATGCATATGTGTAATGTTTCAATTAGGTTAGTATTGTTTCATGTTGTCAAAATACCACATATTCTGCATCTATGTGCCTAAAGAGTTGTGTATCGGCTCTGGAAATGTGAATTTTTTGCATACTTTCATAGTATACTTGTGCTCTATCAATTGTTCCACACAAGTATGCATATGTGTAATGTTTCAATTAGGTTAGTATTGTTTCATGTTGTCAAAATACCACATATTCTGCATCTATGTGCATAAAGAGTTGCGTATCGGCTCTTGAAATGTGAATTTGTGCATACTTTCATAGTATACTTGTGCTCTATCATTTGTTCCACACAAGTATGCATATGTGTAATGTTTCAATTAGGTTAGTATTGTTTCATGTTGTCAAAATACCACATATTCTGCATCTATGTGCATAAAGAGTTGTGTATCGGCTCTGGAAATGTGAATTTGTGCATACTTGCATAGTATACTTGTGCTCTATCAATTGTTCCACACAAGTATGCATATGTGTAATGTTTCAATTAGGTTAGTATTGTTTCATGTTGTCAAAATACCACATATTCTGCATCTATGTGCATAAAGAGTTGTGTATCAGCTCTGGAAATGTGAATTTTTTGCATACTTTCATAGTATACTTGTGCTCTATCAATTGTTCCACACAAGTATGCATATGTGTAATGTTTCAATTAGGTTAGTATTGTTTCATGTTGTCAAAATACCACATATTCTGCATCTATGTGCATAAAGAGTTGTGTATCGGCTCTGGAAATGTGAATTTGTGCATACTTGCATAGTATACTTGTGCTCTATCAATTGTTCCACACAAGTATGCATATGTGTAATGTTTCAATTAGGTTAGTAATGTTTCATGTTGTCAAAAGACCACATATTCTGCATCTATGTTCATAAAGAGTTGCGTATCAGCTCTTGAAATGTGAATTTTTTGCATACTTTCATAGTGTACTTGTTTTGTATCAATTGTCCAACACTGTGTAATGTTTAAATCGGATTAGTAACATTTCATATTGTCAAAAGACCACATATTCTGCATATTAGTGCTATAAATAGTTGCAACTCGGCTCTGGAATGTCATTTTTTAGCATACTTTCATAGTATACTTGTTCTGTATCAATTGTTCCACAATGTACAATGTTTAAATCAGATTAGTAATGTTTCTTGTTGTCAAAAGACCACATATTCTGCATCCAAGTGCAGTTTCGAGCTGCATATCAACTATTGAGCATGTGCATTTTTAGCATACTTTCAACCATCTGTTTAAGTATGTTCCCGTTTGAATTTTTTGATGCCTCTGGCTGAAAAGTTTTAAAATATGTTTGTCTTGAAGCTGTAAAAATTTGTTGCTTTTATCCACAAGATGCACAATGCACTGCGTTTTTGGACCTTAACCTCCTCACTATTGCCGTAGGGGCCTAAATATCGAGTAGCCTAAGTCACATCGGACAGATGACCCTTCCTCTACAACAAGTAAGTAAGTAAGTAATTAAGTAAGTAGTAAGTAAGTAAGTATGCATGTAAGTAAGCAAGCAAGTAAGTAAGTGACCTTCATTCGTACGCGGCAAACGCTCATAGGCTACTTTACAACAAGTTCACAATTATGCATGAAATGGCAAGAGTGGCATAATATCACATTATTCGGAGAACAAAACTAAAAATAAGACCAGCGCAGTAGAATAGTAGATTATAATAAACTCCTTGAGAATGACTGATCATGATTAGGCCTGGCTAGGTCTATGGTCTGAAGAACAAGAACATCAGCCTAGGTAGGCCTACTAGGCTAGAGGTGCATCCGATCATGTCAAAAATGGGGGAAAAGGTCAGACATTGGGGCAAACATAAATATCAATATTATTTCAATTTTTAAATATGTGCTATCGACGAATGATCAGATAATTCCAATACAGCAGTGTGTGAAAGTGCGGCAATTCAATTTAGAGCCGCGTTCAGACCTATCGAATAATCGAACATTCACTTCATATTCGCCTCTGGCCGAATAGAAGGCTATAAGCCTAATAGCTATTCGGAATTCGGCCGAATGGTAGCGATCGGACCAAATAGACCTACAAATAGTGGTCACGTGAGAAGTCTATCTGTTCTGCATATATAGCCTATATAATATATAATATAGGCCTATATATATTTATATATATATATATATATATATATATATAGGCCTAACCTGCAATAAAAAGGGTCCATGCCGTCGCAGAAGCAATTATATACACCATACGGCGTTACAATCGCATCATCATCATCATCATCATCATCATCATCATCATCATCATCATCATCATCATCATCATCATCATCATCATCATCATCATCATCATCATCATCATCATCATCATCATCATCATCATCATCATCATCATCATCATCATCATCATCATCATCATCATCATCATCATCATCATCATCATCATCATCATCATCATCATCATCATGACCATCGTCATCGTCGTCGCCGCCGCTACTGCCACCGGCACGTATTATACGCCTCCACCACCACCACCACCACCACCACCACCACCACCACCACCACCACCACCACCACCACCACCACCACCACCACCACCACAACCACCACCACCACCACCACCACCACCACCAACACCCCACCACCACCATCACCACCACCATCACCAACATCATCATCATCATCATCATTATTTCTTTCGTAATTGTTAAATTGCGAGTTTTGCGCTATCGTATACATAATTATAGTCTTATGTTTAAGAAATGCTTTTCTATCATAATTCAACATGTTCGTTTTCTGTGCCCTTCGTATAAGTGAAATAACATGCCAAACAGGGTTCGACTTTAGGCCTACTATCTCGCTGATCTAGAAGGCACCTTATAATAGGGCCTTAGCGCATGCCATACTTCAATAAGTCCAGATGCCATACTTCAGATGCCATTGCATAATTATTGCAAATGCTGAAATCGACAGACACATCGGGATGTGTTGTTATTATTAGAAACTGTTCTTGGGCCTTAATTCATGTTTGAACTTCCGCCGATATTTAGCCTATACATGTATTTGTCACGGCGGTCATTTTCCGATTCGATGGACTTTCAACATTTCTATCAGATTCAGTGCGAGAGCGAATTCATTCATTCCAGTGGCGCAACTAGGGGGGGGGGTGCTGGGGGTGCTTGAGCACCCCCCAGGCTAAAAAGGTGACCCACGCAATTTCTCCAAAGTCGATGAGTTTTTTTGGTGCGTGGGGGGGGGGGGGGGTAGGGGTCATTCGGTCTTTAAGATTACACAATCAAGCAAGTTCCTTTGGCACTCGCTACTTCGCACCATCGGCGCTTACAATAATAATTCTGAGCACCCCCAGGAAAATTTTCTGGTTGCGCCCCTGATTCATTCATTCATTCATTCATTCATTCATTCATTCATTCATTCATTCATTCTGAGAATTTATATAGCGCCTCTTAAAAATATCTACTCAGAGATATCTACTGCACTAACTAGCCGAACAAAACTAACAACAAGTTGCAAAACAAAACACACTGTTAGCTGAAAGAGTCACCAGTGGCGAGCCCTCACAAACACGTAGAGTTAACCATCGGATTCCCGTAGAGCTGGTAGATGGCGTGGTTGATCGAATGGGATGCAGGCAGCATATGCAGCTGATCTTATTGGGTGTTTGATGTTTAACATTTCTCAGAGATGCGTCGTATTTATACTTTACATTACCCTACACCATTATGCTGACTTTCGCATCTCAGTTCAATGTTAACGACTGGAAAATTCATAGCCACATCCTCGTTTTCCCTGTGGCATCGGTTATATTACATGTAAATGCCCAGAGATCTAACATGCATTGAAACAAAACAGAGGATTAGTACAGCTCGTGAATAAGCTGGTGCTCTGCCGTCTGCGCTTGTCTTTGAAAGTTTTGTTGTTTGAGATATCGATTACAAATCTCAGGATGTGTTGTTTGGGTTTCATCAGATGCCACTCAAGCCAGATGAGTAGAGGATGCCATCGAAATAATTATAGACCTGTTGATATAGACCTCTATCAACAGGTCTATAATTATTTCGATGCGAGTTTTAAAGAAGGAAAGTGAGTAATGACTTCTGATAATTATTGTTAGTCTATTATAATATAAGTAGGCCTACATACGAAGTGGAAGTGAAATTATCTGAAAACGGAAGTGTAATGCTGAGGAATCAGTATTAATCGACCAATAGAATCCGATGATCATTCTAACAGACACGTGATACGCAGAGATTGATTGAGGCGTTTCAGTTCACAGACTTCAGAAGCAGAGACTAAATGGACTAAAGACTAAATGAACTAAAGACTAAATGGGCTAAAGACTAAATGAACTAAAGACTAAATGGACTAAAGACCAAATGGACTAAAGACTAAATCAACTAAAGACCAAATGGACTAAAGACTAAATGAACTAAAGACTAAATGGACTAAAGACTAAATGGACTAAAGACTAAATGGACGCCTATTCGATTGTTTACTGCCTTAAATGACGACATGGTTCAACCGTGGCATTCGTCGTCCATCGAAAATCATAACTTCATTAATTTTGGCTCGTGTTGAAATAACGGATGATTGTGTCTTTGTCCTCTCCTCCGATCATATGCCTTTCTTCAGCTTCTGAGTTACTTTTACGTATTTATGTGTTTGTGCGTGCGCGAGTCTGCAACTCAGTGTTTCGAAGGTGCCTTCTAGATCACATACTATATTATTTGAGATCGTGTTTGTGGAAAGTGTAAATGGTCCATGCAAGTGATGACTGAAAAGTCTGCTTTCAAGAGATTAGTTCACAGATCATTTTGCATGCAAATGATTTGAAAATGTCGTCGTTCATGATCGTTGTCGAAAAGTCGACGGATGAATTGCAATTCCGACGTAGAGACAGAAGATGGTTGTTAGTGGCTAGTGGATGTCGATGGCTTATAAATCCAAGTGCAACAAACTCTGTTGTGCCAGTCTTCATGTATCGGACAGATGACCCTTCCTCTATTGTCTCGCTAGGGTCGGGGGGAGGGGGTTGGCTACTCTAAGCGTAGCCGATAAGCGGTTAATAGGTGCAGAAGAGACCTTGGAGTGGGTGGTATGGAGGGAGGGAGGAAGGGAGGATGGAAGAGAGGAATGGAGCTAGAGCGCATGTCAGCCTCAGTCTGTGGTTAGTATATTGATTATGGGCTAGAGTAAGAGTAGGGTAGAGGGAGAAACGGCGGCGGCCCGTAGGTCTGAACTTGTGGACCAACATCACTGACCAGTAACTGTACGAATCTGTTTATAGGTCACGGGGTGGAAGGTCAACCGGCGCGAAGACGGTAAATACAATGCCACGGCCATTCCGAAAATGTTTCAACGATGGCTTCCATCGGTGGCGGCGGAAGTGGTGGTGGCACTGATACGAAGAACGACGACGACGACGACGTTTCATGAGAACTCGTACCAGCACCAGTCAACCTCCTTCCTCATTCTCCCTCCCTCCTCTCCTCCTCCTCCTCCTCCTCGTCCGTCTGTGCATCGTCTGCTGTGGATGTATGGAGGATCGTCGTCTGGACTAATAGGCCAGAGTTCATGAATGTCGAATGAGTCTATTGTGTGGAAGAAAGGAGGCGACAGATCACCAGCAGCAGCAGTGGCCATGGTGAGTCAGCCCATCCCATCCCTACTCCTTGGTCGTCAGTTTATTCTGGACCAGCCCAGCAGGGCCTTGTCAAATACGGCTGCTGCTACGTCATGCGCGTGCGGCTCTGGTATTTAAAAGAGGGTTTCGGTTGGAGGAATGGTCGGCGAATGAGAAGAGGAGGAGAGGGCTAGGCGCTGAGTAGAGGGCAAACTTGAAGGGCACGCACCTGTTCATTCCCTTCCTGCGTCCAGCGGCGCCTCCCTCTGCTTGACCGTCGGTCAGTTGGTCAGTTCTTTATTTGGACGCCAAGGAGCGGAAGGAAAAGAAGAAAAGTCAGATACAGGCACAAAGGTAAGCGCTAAAACAAACCCCAACAATTTCTCTTTTTAGATAAGTTAAACGAAGGGGACCTTTGTTTTCCATTCTGCGACGACTTCGTAGATAGAAACTGAATTATATCGCTGATGCGCATGAGATTTCTTTCTTCACGGTCAGTTGTTATATTGTTTGAATGAGGAAAGTTTAGTTGCATAAAGTCGCACCAGTCTTTGCAATCGGTAAATTATCTTGACTAGACCCTTGATGACAGGATTAGACCTATGCATACACTTGCTGCCATTGCTACATCGGGCGGGATATTGCGGGTGATCTATGGGAAACGCGAGGTATTTGATATGACATTGTAATCTTCAATTCTTTATGGAGGTGATGTTTGTGATGTTACATGCGGCGAAATAAATGTAACAATTAAGCACATGCACCTATCAGATTATGCCTAAGCTGAGCATGTATTTAGCACGTGCAGTAAAAATTCATGCGGGTAGTATAGGCTAGCCTAGATTACAGCCAATTTGCAATGTCGATATCGCCTTACAGTTCTGACGGTGGAGTTGAGCCACACGATTACAACTTGCATCACTTGCTTCAGCTAACAGGAGACCTGTACTTTGTAGAGTATTGCTTAATAAATTCTACATTTTCTATTTCGATTTGCTTGGCATCAGTGGCGCTTTTTGATGTCCAACTTTTCATTGTCGAATACGTCTATCATCATCATATCTTGTATCTTTTATAGACATAGGCCTAGTTATAAGATTTGTGTTTGGTTTGAGATTCGTCGATTCTCCGGTGATCACGTGATCTCTGCGTGAAATTCGAATCTCTGAATGTAGGCCAGATGCAGTGAAGAATGCGAAAATCGAACGAAGAAGCGGTTGGCCACTAATTCAAAGATGGCGGTGGCGTCGTCGGGCGAACATAGGGCTTTGCAGGTGTAGTAGTAGCGTGCATGCATCACAGAACATTCTAGGCCAATTGATAAGTGAGATATCTGAAGCAAAGGCGCGCATCTGTCCGTCTACGTCTGCCTATGTCTATATCTTTGTCTGTCTGTCTTTATCTGTCTGTCTGTATCTGTCTGTCTATGTCGTTATCTGTCTGTCTGTATCGGTTTGTCTGTGCGGTCTATCTGTTTCTGTATGTGGACTTCGCTAATTAACATGGAAACGCTAAAACTACGGATATACCATATTTGCTGAACTCGCGAAAGGCCCATATCATCATCGTCGTCGTCGTCATCATCATCGTCTATGCTGTAGACAGATCACCGTCTTGAGCGCGTCTGAACATGCGTCCTCTGCTGTGCCACAATGCATCGAATATAGGCATATACACGTAGGGCCTATATACATATACACACATATATATATATATATAAAATATATATATACATGTATAATGCAGTATATTTCATATTTGTCCCATTGTTTCAACTGCCGCCGGTCGATTGAAAGTCAGTCACAGGTTTCGTATTAAATACTGGGAGTAACAAATACGGTTTTGTGAAAATTTAGCCTAGCCTAATTATCATTCAGTTGTTAAGTAAAAGTTGAGTTATCGTGTAGCCTATGTTATAGCCATTTTTAAAATTAGCCGTTCTTTAGGCTATATAAATATTGATTCTTCGAATCTCTTTTGAAATTTATGGTGGTCATTATATATATATCGAACTATATATAGATCTAAACTACTTGGAAAATTTCGAAATCTACAAATGCGGGCCTAAGTATGTTGGCTAAATGCATGATAAAATTTTGAAAAGGTTCTGAAGTTATCATGGAGTTTTATATGTGAATTTTGGCTATAATTGCATAAAAATTTAATTGAGACTTTTGTACGCGAGCAATGAGCATGTATCTAATGTAGGCCTATTTAAAAGTAAATGAAAAGTATGTATATAGCCTAGATACAAAAAACTTGTATGCGATTGCGTTTTCCTATAATAGGACTTTGTTTCCCTATGCGACATTGTCCTCCGATATGGCTTGATTATTAGATGCTTGTAGCCCTACCTAATCGTAAATCTGTGCATGTTTGAAATTCATTAATTCCGAAATTTGTATAGCGCTTCTTCTACTCCAAAAGGCGCGCCCAACTCTAGCATGCCTCAAACGAACAGTTTTAAGTTTAGTAAGGAAGGATTCTGGTAGAGTCACATTGTAGGCGTCGTTCTAGGGCCTAAAGGAAGGCCATTCTAAACCACTGGGCCAACCATAGACTACCCATATCATCATCATCGTCGTCATGGTTGCAGTACGAACAAAAAGAACTAAGAGGATTCACTTTTCAGTAGAGCGTAGCAAACGACATCTTTGGATTTTACCCAAACGTAGTTGATGTTGAAGTTTAAGACCAGATAAGTTTCGGCAGATATAGACTAATAGATTGATAGAATCTGACGAAATGAGTTGTTACAAATTACCTTTATTTATTTATGCACATTTTCTTGCATTTATGCGGATAATGTCGTATAGACATAGGCTATAATCTAGACAGATAAATGGCGATATAAATTCATTGTTTGTATTTAGGCTATATATGCTATATATTATGTGCATTTTTATGCAAAAAATTATAAATCGGCTTCTAAATTGTACATGCTAACTACTTAGATGTATTAATTGCATATGATTATGATGTGCATAAATACGTAGCCTATATGCCTAATGAAATGTAAGCCCTATCCGCTACGTTACATTATAGGCCTACATTAATTTTTTAACGTTACCTCATGTAGACCGATAGGCCTATATATAATATTATATGTAACGTAGCGGATGGCGTAATGCGATTCCGTCACTAGAATGTAAATTGAATAATTATTTTAAAGAAAAACTCGTCCAAATAAAATTCAACAGTTGAAAACTGGTAGGCCTAACTGTATGTCATTCTTGCATTCCATTTTCTCAATTTCTCGAATTTAAAGTTTTAGAGTAAATTGCTTTGAAACTAAAATCTACAGGTCTTGAAGCAAACATTGATATATAAAAATAGACTGAGATATAAAAATAGACTGCCCCTAGCCGACAGCAACGCCGAATGCGTATAGCGACTTGACTTGCGGTGTAGGTCTATCTTAAAAATCCGCAGCTGCTTGCATCATAACGCAATAATTATTGCCTCTGTCGAATGCCTCCAAGGAGTTTTAGTTGAAGGCTAAAGCGATGATTATATACAGGTCTGCGATCAGCAAAGCTGTAGGTGTATACATGTATATGTATATATACACATATATTATATTTATATATAGTTTCTTAATATATATACGGTTTATGAATGGGCTAAAGTCGCTGGGCTATGCGACCATAAAATGACTGAAATTTTGTAAAGAGTCTATAGGCCTATATAGGTAAACCTGCGATGTAGATCTATCTTGTATTTTTGCATTAGACTATTATCTTGTACTTGCTATTTATAATAAATAGGCCAAATTTTATGACTGAATAGGGCCTATAGTTTAAAGATATATAATATAGGCCTATATTGGGTATAAATATATGCACAATTGTAGGCTATTTATATATTATATGCGTCACATTGCGCATATAATAGCCTACTATATAATTATGCTTATTTTGTATTTATGTGATTGTGGTAACGTTGATACGTCGAACACTGCACGTGCGTATATAACCAATCTGAATGTGAACGTCGATTTTGTAAAACGTGTAGGCTATTGAATTGTTTCCGCTGAAGAGTAAGTACTAAGTAGTCTGTTACTCGCAAGTTATGCAGAGTTTCCGAAAAGGAACATTGCCACCTGACTTAATGAACAACAGAATTAGGCCTAATCATTCTAATAATCATTCTGATCATTCTAATAATCATTCTGATCATTCTAATTATTCAAATCATTCTGATCATTCAAATCAATTAAATCATTCTAATCATTCGGATCATTCTGCATGCGAATGCGTAACATTAGGCTACGTAATAATCTGTTATTAATAATAAACTGCTAATAATCGGTTAAGAAAATCATGGAGTTTCTCTGTGCGAATAATTCATATAAGCTTACTTCGCACAGGATTCGATACAGAAGTTACAGACTTTGTTGAATGTTGATGATCATGCAAAAATTTGCTCAGTGTAATTCATTCCATTAAGATTTTGACATTACGATTTCTGCACTGACGGCAGAACTTGATTGGATATCATGCGATGATACCAAAGAAACTAAAGTTGATACCGTAGCCTAACTATGTTTGTTTGGTTTGTTTGTATGTGTACTTGTTATAGCGCCCCTTCAAGCACTCTCTACTCAGAGGCGCTCCCGATGCATAGCGGACACTGCATCGGAGTTTCACGCCGAAGCGCTGAGCAATTGTGAGTGAAGGACTTGGATATCATACCACAGACAACTACGGTTGATGCCTTAGCGGCGTAGCCTAACCTCATCATAAAGGCCTATCTCTATGCTAGGATAGAATGCACGACGTGCAGACCATGCATTAAAGTGAGATGTACAACTTGAGTTCTATACATGTTGATATCTATAATTGCAAGGATGGCATGCGCGTCGAATCTCCATTTCAGACTTGAGATGTGAACTGCGTAGTTTCTCATCTCTCAGCTAATAATTATCTTTGTCCAGATGAACACGAGGGGAGGAGGATAGATGTGAAGGCAGGAGGAGGGTAGAAGATGGGGGATGGATACCGTATGTGATGGGGGATGACTGGTGGTGGTGGTGTGCATGCACGACAGTCGTGCACCGCTGCTGCAGCAGTCTCCATGGCAACGGCGGTGCCACTGGTGGTGAGGAGGATGGGGAGGAGAAGGAGGCTGCGAATGGCAGCGATGATTTATATACGACCGGTGGGTGTCACGTGACTGAGCATGGGTTTGGTCTGTCTGGGCCTTGGTGTCCAGAAGGCGATTTCATTGGCTGTTCAGCGATAGGGCAGCATGTACGGTCTGATGCACTGAGCACTAGGTTTATGATGGGGGTGGGGGCAAGTGGGCAGCACATTCAAAGCTGTAACGGACAAGAGGAAGAACTTAACTAGACGGACAATGACACGCGCACAGCCAAAGAGGCAGACAGATACGTATCTTGGATTTTTGGGCTACAAGTTGAATATAGTAAGGAACTAAAGCAACATTCAAAACACGGACTGAAGAAGTAGATAGAGATAACAGATGCTGCATATCTGTTAGGCAATGCTTGCATATTACTTTCGTGTAACATTGTGATGCACAATTTTTAAACTTTAACCATAATTACTTTAACCATGATTATTACCAGCGAGTTACAATACAACTGACTGCTTGTCTTCTTTTAGACGCGAATTCTTTGGAGTGCAGCGCATCGTTGTTGAAATTTTCCTCTGAATTGGTAGAAGCAATCCTGGTCGGTGTAACTTGTCATCACCGGGTTTACTTTTATCCTTTCACTGGAAAGCATGCACTCATTATTGTCCTAACCACTGCTGCTGCTGCTGATGCAACCCTGATTTGGTCGAAGGCACGTCATGGAACCGTGAATTGCGTAACTATTCAGAAACAGACGGTTGACAAGAAGACTTGCTTAGTCGATTGGTTGACTGTTGACCTATCTAGCCCGACGACGACTGCGATAGGCTACAGTGATGAAGACGCCCTCCTGTAACTCTGCACCAGAGCCAGACATATTTTGAGAATTCTTTGCAAACTGATCAATATTTACCTCATAACTCTGTCCTCCCTTCAACTTCCACCCGGTGAGATGACTTTATGGAGATTTCTTTAACTTTCCCATTATTTTTAGCGATGGCTGATTAGCCTACTATAGCCTAATTGCATGAGGTTAAATGCGATTGAATTGATTGATTTGACTGACGTAAGAATTCTCGCATTGATGTAATCTCGATAACATCACCGGGTTTTCTTTCGTCCAATCAGACAATCACATTTTGCGATCAGTTCTTCTCTTTATGCAGTCACTGCAGTGGCGAGTTATCGTCGTTACGAAGACGACATATTTTGGGATATCCCAACATTTTTTCCCCTGAACCAAACAAACATAGGCCTAATACAATTAGCCTATGGCAGTGAACATAAAACTTTAATTGGCTTAGGCTACTTGGTAAAAAAAATTAATAAGCGGTCAAATTAGTTTTCGTTTAGTTGTCGGTTGTGAAATATTCCCCATAGCAATGGTCTATACTCTATAGCATTGGTGAGAACGGATGATCTTCTCTGCATTGTTGTCGTGTGGCAATCTTTCGATTCGACGGAATTCACTTCGGTCAGTTGTGATTATTTTAATGACATCACCGGGTGAATTTTCGTCCATCCGAGAATTGCAAAAGTCATCTCGCATACATCAGATTCATTCACGTCGAAAGGTATTCTCATACAGTAGGCACTATAGGGTTATAAATTTAAAACGTGGTAATGAAGGATGGACGGGATACACATTTTATGCAGACGAGAATATATATTAGGCTGATGGCGATGGGCGACTTGCGTTCAGCCATTCCTCAAAGGTCAAAGCACAACGTTAACGATAGGTAGCCTATGCAAGTTGAAAGACTACCAGTCTACCAGTCGTAAGTTTGAACCGAAATGGTAATCATTCGCAGGGTGCGAATTGAGACGAATAGTGAATTATTTGAAGGCTTGGGGCGCACAAAGAGTCGTAGCATATTATCCAGTGGTCAGTTGAAATACACGCGCCTGTTTGTATGAAATATGACTGGATGAGATCGAATGGATCCACTTGTACATGCAAGTCGGTTGGTTAAAATCTGTAGATTTCAGCATGAAGTAATGCGATGATAACTAAATCGGTTAATGTAAACCAAGATTTCTCCAACAATAACCTACAGATTTATAGGCCTACAATATTAAATTTTGTTTACTTTTACATGCGAGTGAAAAATGTCGAATAGGAAGGAAAAGATCGATTTATCTGTTTTAACCTGATACTAAATTAGGCCTACATGGCTTCGTGATTTCATCGACTTGACTTGCAACCGAGCTAGCTCCTGCAGCTGTTCTTGGTTACTTCGTGCGTATGTAAACTACATAATTATATGAACTTCGATGACGACTGTTGTTCGTAGTCTGTCTCGTGTGTCTCGTGTTCTACTTCCGTCGATGCTGCGACCACATTCGATCATTTCTAAAATCTCGAGTAAGTCCAGTTGACGAGAAGATGTCTGGTTTGATGTTGTTGTTGATAGATCATCACCGGGTTTCTTTTCGTCCAACTGGACAACACAACAGCGACGATGACGATCAGTGCAGCTAGCCTTGCATTGCTTTCCCTGCAGTCTCCTCAATTTATGCACATTTATGCGCTACGAATTTCCTCTGATGACCCCTTGTCTCTCACCGTTTTGCCTCTTCATGGTTCCTGTGTTCTTACAATTGGTTGAATAAGATAATTCTCAGTTCCATATTTCCTTCGCATTAAGAATCTTCGAGGTGTAAAAACTCTATTGTAAAATTTCACATAGGCCTATAAATAAGAGCTTCAAATTCACCCCGTCCCTTTACGTTGCGAGTTAGTAAATGCATTTTTTAAATTTTTGCATTCATTTTTGGATGTTCAATCGCCCCCTGAATACGCCAGGCAGTTTTGTATTTAGGCTATCGTCAAAGTAGCCGCTAATCGCCACCAACGCTAAATGAAAAATCTTCTTGGCCAGAACAGATGATTTCTTTGGGCCAAAAATTCAACTCAATTATAGTCCAGTTTGAACAGTACAAAGGACGTGTTTGGAATTCGCCGTGTAGGTATCGGACACCGTTGGGGTGGGTGGGTCAACCATTAGCATTATAGTATAAATTATAATATGTGTACGATAAAGCACTAGTGCGGAAGAATTCACCCAAATGTAAAGGCTATTATAGGACTATTTAATACAATGAATAATTATCATTACACATAAGAAGTAGGCCTTGTTCTAGGCTATAAGACCTATAGCCAAGAAAGTAGGTCTAGGCCAGACCTACTTTCTCGCACTTGGATCAGCTAATCCTCGCTGCTAAAAAGGTTCCAATTGCTGGTCAGGACACGATTAACAGAACTAATGTTGTCAAAAATGACATAGCCTACCAACGAAGCCAGAAGGATTCAGTTTTTTAGCAGGAAAGTCCTGTAGTAAGTTAGTTCTTAACTAATTTTCCAGAGAACAAAACCTTGACATTTGACGCTCAAACTGAAAGTCTGAATAGAGAAGTTGTTTTTATTGTACAAATATAACATCTTTAGGCCTACACATATTATATTGACAGCAGATCGAAATATTGTATTAGGCTAGTGCATAATATAATCTTTATATCCTATAATAGCATGTAAAATAATGCGATTCATAAGCTGTACTTCCTAATATTGTAATGTTCGTTGAAACTCGAACAATAATTATTTTGTTAATTTGTTCTGGGAGAACATTCTCCAGTGTTACCTGAAGTCCTATACTAAACACTAACCTTGTGAATTGTTGATTGCTAACGACTACGTTTCACTCAATGTCTGATATTGTCCTGCGACAGCGTAGTCCTACATTCCCTACAATACATGTAGCCTACATTTATCATTAAGGTTTCTACTCTTATTTAAGGGTAGGCTACTATATGATCCTGTGTTGCTGACGTGTTTCCAGTTTTCTTATAACACAGCCACAGAAAGCACAATCGACATTTAATCAGTTCAGATTATTTGCATCAGGTGAGGTACGGTACATCTTCCACGAAAGACTGTTTCGAAGGAAGGTTGAATTGGCTGCTGGCTGCGCCAATCCCCATTTGTAGCTTTCTTTTAAAATAGTTCTTTATAACATCTTTACGCAATCCACTGGAACGAAGTGCTACCTCGTGGCGATGAGGTTAGTGTGTTTACATTGCGCATAGCCACCGTACATGTCCAGTCATCGTAATGTAGGTTACGAGAGGTGGGGCGTAAATACGATCCAGTAGATGATGTTGAAGATGACGAAGGCCGTTGGAAAAGCCTTTCGCGAGAACTTGTCGACCTGTCGAGCCCGTCGTTTGCCATCGAACTCTGGCGCGGCGGGGGGCGGAGCTTGTGCCGGCGGCGGCGCAGGGGCGTGTGGCTGTTGGACAGACTGTGGAACGCTGGAGGCTGCGTTGTCCGAGACATTGGCCTAATGTTCAATACGACAAGACAAAGGCAACAGATCACAACAAGGGCACAAACAATAATAGAATGGCATAGTTTATGGACAAATAATAATGATAGAAAGGCACAGATTAGAGACGAGCAAAAATGGAATGGCATAGATGGGGGCAAATAGTAGACTCCTTCACGCCCTCTCAGCTTCTACACTCTATGCAAGATCTCCTAACATTAGACGCTAGTGTAAATGGATGGCAGATTTTTACGACCCGATATACATCGTATACAATCAGGGTGAGAATTTCTTGGGGGTTGGGGGTTTCAACTCCCTCCAGTCTTTCTTAGAGCCCCATGTTAAAGTCTGTTTTTCACACCCCGATTCCAAGTAGATGATGGTCCATTCCCCAGTTATTTTTCCACAATTCTTACACTGTATACACGCCACACGTCGCCACAGTCCACAGGCAAATTTGTGTTCTCACAGACATGGCCAAACTGTAATAGCCGTATTATTGGTATTAACAAAAATAACAACCAGTGATGATCTTTATGCAGATTGTTGTTGCAGTGTAACACACGAATGTCTAATCAATCTAAATGTAACCCTAATACTTTGCTATAGGCCTATTATAATTTATTTGCTCGGGCTAATAGCAAAGGTAGATTTGCAAATGGTGGCAGAAGAAATGTATCCGTGGATCATAATAAAGAAGAGCACAGGAGGGAGAACGTAAAAGAGGTTGGTTAGTTGGATGATGGCGTGTGGAGGCAGCAGAACAGAAGAATAGTATTCGATCAATTTAATACATGAAGTATCGGAGCTACAAAAGATGAACTGACCTTGAAGCAGCTTAGCAGAGGCGCCATTGGTCGTCCTCTTTCCACCTATAGTTCAACAACATATATTATATTTAATATATTATATTTAATATATTAGGCTATATTTAATATATGCAGTTCAACAAAATAGGCCTACATCAAAATGTATTGCATTGTATTGTTTTATACGCTAGAAAACAAACACAGGAGAAATGACGAGCTAGAGACGATTAGACAATGACAGCAATGCAGATGACAAAACAGAAAACTTTAGAACAAACAACAAAGCAGACGTTTGGAATTTCAGACTGGCGTGTACACGTGTGTGTGTGTGTGTGTTTGGGTGCATTGTGTGCGTGTGTATGTGTGTGTCCGGGGCGATAAATTTGTAAGATTAGGTCTACATGGTAATAGTCGCAGTAAATACATAATTATACAAATATACGTATAGGGGTCTGCATTAAGTTTTGTCACAAGTTACAAGCATATTCAATATAAAGAAATAACTCAAATTTTATTTTAACAATCAAAATTCTGTTAGGATATCACGCTTGGATGTGTAGCCTACTGCCCTACTCTGTAGTTTGTCAGGAGCAGACCTAACCACCCGTCAATCTGTTCTGACATAGCGACATCTTTATTGTTTTGACCATATAAATGGGGCCCAGTAGAGTAATGAATAGCACGCTGGCGTGAAGGGCGAGAGGTATCGAGTTCGAGCCCCCGTTGGGCGGATATGCTTTGTAGCATCTCCATTCATCAAAGTCTAATCTAAGATTAGGTTTACATGGTAATAGTCGCAGTAAATACATAGATCTATACAATTAGGCTATACGTGTATAGGGCCCATTAGCGGGGAGATGCAAATGCCGAATAGCCTATGTGAGAGAATCATTGGTACAGAATAATAGTCTTCAAAAATGATCTCGAAAGTGATTTCTATAGTCGATCGAAGAAGACAAATAACACGGAGATGCCAGTCAGAAAGAAGACGGTGGATTCCCTCGTGAACAACAGTTGATCTGTTGATCTGATCTGCAAACAGATGGATCGACATTCGATCGAATATTATTGTCTCAATGAATTCTGCATTCAATAAAGCTCTGCTCTTCTTTCATTCCGCATTCATTTTGAGTTTCAATCGATTTCAGGATTGATCTGTTCCGTAGCGCAGCAAATTATGTCTTCCATTCGGTAATAATAATAATAATAATAATAATAATAATAATAATAATAATAATAATAATATTAGTATTAGTATTATTAAGTTTGTATACAGTAAAACGTACCTGTTGTAACTGCAATGCGGTTTGTGCAGTCCTATGCCCGCCCGGCCCCGGATGATGTCCAGCGACCGTGGTCCCTGAAGCAGCGAAAGGCTGTGAGGCCCTGGCCTGCTTCTTGGGCGGCGGGGGTCGACCCTGCTTCCTGGCAAAGACGTTGACGACGGCGTACTCGATGAGTGACGTGAAGACGAAGACGAGGCAGACGATCATCCACACGTCGATGGCCTTGATGTAGGAGACCCGAGGCAGGGTGGCCCTCGCCCCACTGCTCATCGTTGTTGTTGTCAGGACCGTCAGAAGACCGATGGAGACGCGCGCAGGGGAGGCGTCGACGTTGATCCAGAACGAGACCCACGACAGGATGACGATGAGGACGCTGGGAACGTAGACCTGGATGAGGAAGTATCCGATGTCCCGACGAAGAAAGAACTGGATCTCAAGGCACGGATAGGCGCCTGCAATCAGGCACAACAATCACAACACATCGCATTGCATGCAAGGCAAAATGCGCTGGCTTCCTGTTCTAGAGAAAAACACGTTTGAATCACAAGTGATTCTCCCCACGTCATGGGGAGAATCACTTCCTATACTAACTATCTTTTGTCTCAGAGCGTAGTTCTCCTTGGTGCATGTTATACAGTAATGTCAACATTTACATATCGCATTAAATTTAGGCAACTACCAAAACAGATGCATTAATGCCACACTTTAGCTTGACATGACCATGTCTGAGTTTATATTTTAGAACATCGTCTCATTCGTTCATTCATTATGAAGATTTATATAGCGCCTCTTCAATGTTGCTACTCAGGAGCGCTCCCGACTCAACATCGGCTGGAAGTACTGACTTAAACAAATGCTATAAAACGCATCTGCGAAACCCTATAAATATTATAGGCATAGGCGTATAGACAGTGGAAGCGCATTCCATAGCATGGCGCCAATAACAGAGAAATGTGCTCTTCGATCGTTGATTGCTCTTCGCCTACATCAGCTGTAGCCTGTAGGCCTATCTACAAAGATATACCTATAATATATATATATACATATATTATATATAATGAGATAATAGGGTGACTAATAAGTATAAGGATGTTCGTGAAGAAGCGAGGGGTGAGCAACTCAAACGTGGGCGAGGAGGAGGGGATGCCCCTCCAATGCGGCCCTTAGCATCTAAATGTGAATAAATGCAGATATTTCAGTAAGCATTGCAAGAACAACGCATGAACAAGTATGGTAGCCTAATCTACGCTTTAGATGTCCATTGGAATGCGGTGTTACACAATGAAGATTAGAGGACGGGTTATGATAAAGACCCTCAATATAGGCCTACGTCGATGATAATGACGGACAAACGTAGGCTATACGGCTAGATCATTTGCACGGAAATTCTGTATTTTTTTGTTCTTTACTCAAAAGTATTCCAATGTCAATGCAAGCAGACGAACCTAAACACAACTAATGACTGTCTGCCCAACTCAGCGTAGAGTAGTGTCGCTAGACTAGAAGTCTAGACTCTAGAACCCATTTATATCAATTCAACGTTAATTTGGCCAAAGCTGTTTTGCCGTTGCTTAAAAGGAAGGCACGCAATTTTGCAAATCACAGCCATGCAGCGACATCAATTTATCTGTCCCATGGAAGTGACATGCGCAGTTGCGCACCTCAGACTGAAGTTCACTGAACCCAGTATAAATGGATCTATGTAACAGGCGGCATGCAGCAACACTCTACTTTTTCAAGAAATCTTACGTCTTGCATTGGATTTACTTTAATCAACCGACAAATTGAAAGACCCAGCACGAAACTATTCTGAACCTAACATATTCTTAAACGTGGCAGAAATCCGCCCAACGAAGTAGACCCTATATACAGATTTTAAAATCTAGAAGAGAACCGTGTAAAACAGGCACACCAACCTAGACCTGAGCTTACAGTCAGGGTGAGAATTGCCGGAGGGTTGGGGGTGCTAAACCCCCAGTCTTTTTTAAGACCCCCCCTTACAAAAGTTCACTTTTCACATCCCAACTACACGTCCGACCTCCAAGTCATTTTCCCCCAATAATTCTCATACTGCCTAGCAGTGCCTATACATGACCTGGCAAAGACCATCAACGCAGAATCGTCCAATGACGAAGAATCGTGAGTCATTAGTGACATTGAACACATAAGAAATCACGAACTGAAGTCACAGATGGTTATAGAGTATAGACATAAGAGTGCAGTATAATAATTACACACAACAACAATTGTAGGCCTATTATATAGGCTATGTACCTGTCGTGTAATTCTGGGAGCAGTCGAGAAGTGTGTGATTGATGAGAGAGAACTGAGGAAGTTCCAGATCTTTCGACACATCGAAAGGATTCGGCAGCGAATTAAAGTACATCGTATCCATTGTATAACCAACTAAAACAAATATAAATATAACGATTAAAGTATACAATGTAGTGGATTATATAGTGAACTATATATAATAGGCTATATAGCCTAATCATGACGCGGCTATTCTTTCTGGCTATACCAAGTACATAAAATATAGGCCTATCTATAGAAACTAACATAGTTTAAGCAGACATGAATTTTAAGAAATAGCTTTAGAACTGTGGCGGGGGTTGGCGAAAGGAAACGAAAGAATAGCCTGCCACTGCAAACGAGATGTCCAGTTTGTTTTGGACAATGAGGTTCTGGGCTTAGGCAAAGTATCTTCTTAAGCCTATTCAGTATTCACTTCCATCCGGTGTTTGTATTGACTGATAATTACAGTGTGATCACTGAAGCTGATGCATGCAGACCGCGTTGAGAAGGCGCGTACCTTTTTTCTGGAACCAACTTCCTCGAATGTGCGAAGATTGATGGGTTGCCTCTGCTCCTCTGCTAAGCTGCTAATTAATTAACGAACAGTTTTTCTTGTTCAAGAGCACCTGCACTACATAATTATGTCCTGCATGTTGACGCAGCAATCTTCTGACTGAGAAAACTGTGTTTCGTGTGAATCGGGAGGCAAACAATTCACACCTAATAATGGCGGACATTGATCGAAACTCTTTTGAAGAGGACTATGGACGGATTAAGCTATGTCCATCTCAAGCAGATTCAATTAATTGCAGGTAAGTTCGCTTAGCTTCACATTTAACAAAATGACGGCTACACGAGATACTTCTGTTGAAAAGGACCTATCAGTCAACGGCTGCTGATCTACAGCAGAACATGCAGCTACTCAATTATTGTAGCAAATGTAACATATAATCACTTGAACTTGAAGGAATCAACTGAAGTGAAAAACAGACAGCTGGTAGAAACACTCAGCAGATGAAACCTTGGCTATCCAGCTACTATGCTTATAGGTTGATATAATAACGCCCGTAGTAACTAATAGGCCTATGTTTTGTAGCTATGACTGCGAATGTGTGTAGGGCCTGTAGGCCTATGCACGAGTCTAAACATTTAGGCTATGCGAAGGCGTTTAGGGACATCTCGCGCGCGAAGGCATTACAAACAGCGACTTAATGAATACTCACAGCTTTCAAAGGACATTGGACAGACTTGAGTGTCCATCGGAAATTTCTGAAGAGTCATCGGACACGACAAAGTCGCTGAGATTCTATAAAAGTAGCAACAGAATAAGCGACATAATAATTATTAACACGTGCATCAACAAGACATTGTGCACGTACATGTAACGTATGAGCCGCACATAGGCCTAATATTCACATGCTGTAGGCCTAGAACGCCATATAAGTAAGTAAGTAATTTAATGTGAATATGGCACGAATGAGTGTTAGGCAATGTGACATTGTTTCTGTTTTTCGCCATAAATGTATTTTCCCTAAAAGTTCCAAGCTTCTTAAGATCAATATACATGCATATATATATATATATATATATATATATATATATTATGTAGACATATATAATTGCGCAGAAATCCACAAAAGTGCTTGAAATGGTACCATGGACTGTAGATAACTTTCAATCTAAGTAGCAACTTGACACAGAAAATATTACCATCACTGGTATTAATTTCATTGCTCACACTGTTAAGAGCGTGAAAATTATGGTAACAATAAAACTTAAGGCAGGCCAAATGAGGAGGCTTAAAAAATCCAGCGTTCTCTGCTTAAGGCATGTTGCCTTTTGTATATATAAGTTTCGTTACTGTATAAGTATTTCACGAAATGTCGCTGACGCTTTTTACCGGTAAACGTAAATCCTATAGGCCTATGTGAGTTTAAATTAGTGATGTCAGCATGTCAACGTTGACTACTAACCTATAGCGACTAATTTCAGACGTCATCTGATATGCTACACTGTAGGCTACATTCTAGTCACTCCAGTACTGCAAGGTACTTACTTCGTAACGTACCAGACCAATCCGTCGGCCTTCAGTTTAAGCAGACGATTCTGGACGGTGACTTCGTGGAAGCTCGCTCCTTTCTCGTTGCGAAGGAAAGTGTCTGGGATCCAGATCCTCTCCCACATATTCTCTCCGAGACGAACCTCCGTGAACCTCGTCTTGAAGTGTTCAAAACTCAGACGAGGGTCTCTCCATTGCTGGCGCAGGTACATGCTCACGGAATAATCCTGTGTGTAGAATTCCAAGCAGACATGTCTGACATGGAGATGTCAGTTAGACAATGATGCCAAGTATAATTATGCATGACTATAATTAAGAGCCATCGCATGAAAGAACTGAGGGAAGAGACAAGAAATAAACCGCGCTGACGATCGATCGAGTCGATCGTAAGTTGGTCAAGTCGAGTCGATCGAAAAATCGTCGACTTGACCCACTTGCAACTTTTTTGCAAGTCGCTTGTTTTGAACGTTAGCTTTGCCAAGTCGAGTCGTTGTTTCGTTGACTCGATTTAAGACATATTTAATATTTTTGTAGCTACGTCACAAAATTAGGCTGCCTACATGATAAATCGTAATCGCAATCTCCAAATTTTTTGAGCGCCACTCAAAAGTCAAGTGCAACAGGGCACCAGATTATTCACAAGCGCAACGACGTGATTCCGTGTTGGCAGAAAACTGCAAAATAATTAACCTCTTGACCGATGGTGTTTTCGTATAAGTGGAAATGTGAAAGTTATTGACTACAGAAACATCTAACTGATCCAAATAAGTGCGATTTAAGACAACTTGAACATGTTTGCTGAACAAAGTCAAATACAGCAGCAACAACAGCTACAATAATAGCAACAAGAACAACTACAGCAGCAGCAGCAACTACAATAACAGCAGCAGCAGCAACTACAGCAGCAGCAGCAACTACAATAACAGCAGCAGCAACTACAGCAGCAGCAGACACTTGCAGCGGAAGACTGTTCCAAGCCGAGAGGATGCAGGACATGAGTCGCTGGACGATGGAATCGAGTTGCCGCACGGAAGAGCGCTGCACCTGCATATCTCCACGCTCAGAACAGCGCAACGATCAACTATCAGGTTGACATAAGAATGATCGACTCATAATTATATACACGAAGAAGCATTGAGAGAGATGTTGTATTACAGTACTTACCATTGTCTGTTCGTTAACTGAATAGAAACTGATGACATAAATTCCAAGTCCAACTTCTGTTGGGCTGTCTAAAAGAGAACAAACGACGCAGAGAACAACAACACCTTCTAACGATGAACGGCATCGAGTAAATGACTCTTTCATGCATACATAGGCCTATACATACAAACAGACGCGAATGCATGAAAGTCAAAAATCACAAGGTTGCAGTCATGATATCTGCACGGTATAGCATAGTATCCTATAAAATGGCATGGTATAGTATAGCATGTTCCATTATATTGTAGCATGATATGGTTTGATCAGTGGATAACAGTGGGAACGCCGAATGTGTGAGCATGCAGTGGGAATGCCAAAAAGTTTTATTGGAATGCATGTGTTTCCAGGGTCCACGCAAGATGCATGGTGAGCAGTGGGAGCGCAAACCAGGAATTTGGAGAGCAGTAGAACGCCGTTTCCACGGGTTCCCATGCACTATGTAATATAATATAGCATGATATCATGTAAATGATGTAATGTGATGGCTATAGCCTATCACATTATAAACTTATAGTTCAATGAGCATTTCATGTTGTGCGTTGCAGACCTGCTGTATGTCTATAATTATGCCACGAATATGCTGATGAAAAACTTTGTATGGTAGAGCTAGAGAGACGAAGAATACATAATACAATTATACATGATAATTATATATGAGATCCATTTACCATTCATCGGTGGTTCAGTGCGGATGTAATTCACCAAGACTTTGTTGATCAACTCAGACTTCCTGCAAATCACATCCAGATTATGTACATGAGTAAACGTCATGCATAATATAGTGTTACTGTCTAGCCTACAGTCTAGGACAACTAGTCACGCGGAGTCAGAGAACGTAGAGGAAAGAGGACAGACACGAGAGAGGAACAGAGACAGACGGAGATAGACAGAGACAGAGATAGTTATTTAAAACAGAGAGGAGGAAGAGAGAGAGAGAGAGAGAGAGACAGAGACAGAGACAGATGAAACAGAAGTAGATAGGAAGTAACGAAGAGGACAGTGAAGAGGCAGAGGATGCATGGCAAAGGATGACATATGAAACACACGTACATATAGAGCAGACGGACGCTGGTCCAGTTAGCTACATCGATCGACCGCGCCTCTGTGTAAGAGAGATAAAAATCTCGAGCCAACACCGACCGAA